>JBBDHG010000008.1:8995000-9362500 GCA_037951165.1 Lophius americanus | reverse complement strand
ATGAAGTTTGATGAAGCCAGTATGAATAATTTGCAAAATATGCAAAAAAAAAGCTATTATAGACTGGATGAATGGACAGAAACAGTGTTTACAATTTCCCCCTCGTCTTTTATCACAGGTGATATAAAAAGTACCAACTTGTTTTCTTAATAATTCTGCTTAGCAGATTTTAATGAGCACCATTTTTCACAAGTCCAGAACTGTCACAGGCAAAGAAGCATCACAGGCCAGCCAGTCAAGAGGCATGAAGTAATAATCAATCAGATTGACCGGGAGATGCTGAGGTGGTTTGATGTGGCATCATCTGTAATTCGGATGTTGTATCCGTCTGTTGGGGTGAAGAAAGAGCTGATTCATAATGCAAAGCTCTCAATTGACAAGTCCACTTACATTCCAACCCTCACCGATGGTCGAGTGCTTTGGGTAGTGACTGGAAGAATGAGGTCAAGGATACAAGCAGCTGAAATGAGCTTCCTTCGTACTGTGGCCTCAGTGATAAGGCGACTGCTCGGACATCCGGAGAGGGCTCAGAGTAGAGCAGTTGCTGCAGTTGAGGGGGTTCGGGCATCTGATTCGGATGCCTCCAGGACATCTCCCCTCGGAGGTCTTCCAGGCACTTCCAACTGCTGTAGACCCAGAACTCTCTGGAAGGATTACATATCACCGCTGGCCTGGGAACAACTTGGGATCCCCCTTAGGGCGAGCTGGACAAAGTTGCTGGGGTGAGAGATGTTTGGAATTCCCTTCTTGGCCTGCTGCAACCACAACCCGTCCCAGGAAAAGTGGAAGGAAATGGAATTGATTACATTTCAAGAGCATGTTAGTGGTTATTATGGATAATAAATGCATTTGAAAATTCACTGAAATCCATTCATTCATTCCTTTTCTTAAACTGCTTATCCTGTTCATTGTCGCAGGGGGCTTGACATTGGGAAAAAGGCAGGATGCACCCTATCCCAGGGCAGACAGATAGAAACAAATGATCATTCACAACACATACAGGCAATTTCAAGTCACCAGTTAAACTACTGCATTTCATTTTTGGGCTGTGGGAGGAAACTGGGTTACCTTTAGCAAACCCACAGGAACACTGGGAGAACATGCAAACTCCAAACTGAAATTTTCTTGCTGTGAGGCAGATGTGCTACCCACTATACCACCATGCTGTCCTCGACTCAATTCAGGTTCAGTTCACTACTCCCTCTCTAAGCCAGACCCCTTTATGCAGGTGGAATAATATCACTAGTTATTCTCCACCACAAAAAGCTGTTTTTCATAACAGCTGTTTGTCTGCCTGATTAAGCCTTGAAGCCAACACAAATATTCTATCTGTTGTCAAAGTTTTTTGATGTCTATTTATCCCTATCCAACAAAGGTGAGTCCTTTTGGATTTATAGTTGTAATGCTGTTTCTTTTCTGCAGGAAGCCAGTGGTTGAGTTCAGGCCTTTCGGGCCTGCAGTGATGAGCAGAGTGGTCTTAACTGAATGTAGGTGGAAGAGAAGCAAAGGGCAGCTTTATTATTACCATCTGAGAAGCTCCATAAGAAGAAAGACACAAGTGTCAACCCATGAGCTTGACGACTAGTTTGATAGCAGGACAAACTGTTGAAGTATCTGACTCAAGTCATTAAAATTTACTCAACCAGAAGTACCTTGATAAGTGCAGGATGGAGGCAAGCACACTTCAAATCATTGAATTGGTTCTTCACATGTAATTTAGTCTACATTTTTCCCCTAAGTTTGTTTGTTACGGGGTATCTTTAGGCCTTGAAAGTCTTCAAAGACAAGGAATTTAGCCTCTTAGTAACAACAGTGGCTGTCAGTAAAGCACATACCTGGTTTGGAGTAAATGTTCCATATTTCCCTCTGGGCTGTAGTGAAGTGGAAGCGAGAAGTAGCATTAAATTCATTTTCCTGACTTTCCACCACTGGGACTAACATTTTTTCTGTAATATGATTTCACATTAAAAGAGTATTCTGAGTATAATTCCACAGGCCGCTGTAACAAATGACTTGTTATAATGGAGGCTATTGTAGTGGAAGATCGTTTAAAAATGATAATATATGGATTATTATGTAATGTGTTTTAAAGAAATGTCGATTTAGTGCAAAGTAATGGGCAAAATGACGAATTAAGATGCTTTCAGTGGAATGATGGGATGGAGATTATGTACAGCTGTTTTACAGACAGAAGTGATCTTCACTGAGAATGTTAGAGGGTGTGAGGAATGAAAGTGAGAGTCCTCTCCTCCCAGGCTTCAGGGGGAGACCCTGACAGATTCCCTTACTAAGATAGTTTTCTGCAGATGTCAGCGTTGTGATCAATCGATTAACACATTACACAAACATTGATGATGTGTACCCAGCAGAAAGACTGCAAGTCGATAGAATGCTGGTCATAAAACAAACATGAGACCTTTCTGCAGGTGAACTAAAGTTCCTAGCGTGCTTCTGGTCCATCTGATGCTCTGTGTCATAAAACTGTGATCCTGCATTTCAGCACTTCTTCCAGCAGAAACAGACTCACGCCTCTGGTAGAAATGTGATTGATGATGAAAACATGAAGATACCAGGACTCAGAGAGGAACCACAGGTGCAGGGGTGGAAAAAGATTCAAGTCGTTCATAAATGAAGGCCCTCCAAGTCGTGGTTTCAAGTTAATAGAAAGATAGTTAATAGAAAGAAGAATATCATAATAAATCCCTGGATTTTAATGATGTTTAATGAGGATCTCCTCGTGACACATTTTTCTGTCTAAAACCTTTTCTTATTCTCAACTGCCTGTATTTGTTTTTCCATTTATTCCATCCATTTGCCATTTTCTGTAACTGCTTACTAGCGATAAAACTCTCCCTAGTGTTGAAAACATACAACCGAGCTTTCCCAAAATCAATCCAGTTCTTCTTCGCATTAAGGTCTATGGAGGAATTAAATTTAACTGATCCATGAAATTTTGAGTTATCGTGTGAACACGGAGGATCTGTGGCGGCGGCGAACACGGTGATGATGATTCTATAATATCGCTGACTTTTCATCCTAAACAAGCTGCATTTACTTCAAGTTATGTTATAGTTTTTATAGTCTGACCATAAAGACTTATGAACAACTATGATCATAAACTTAGCTGTTATGTGAATGGGAGAAAAACAACAGGTCCCTTAAGTTATCATTTATAGTTAAGGGTAGACCTGAGGAGATTTGAAGCTTCTTTTTTTTTTTTTGTCAGATTTGAAGTTTGAGCTGAGTGAGTCCGTTTCACTTTGTGGATTGGCACTGTGCGGACAAATAGCATCAGATCCATTTCAGTTGGTCGTGTGTGGTCGACAAGCTCACTCAAAACTGAGATGAAATAAATCATCGGTCCACCAGTACAATATAGACGCTCCATGCATATTTCATCCATCGCCTCCACAGCACAACTCGATCAATCCATCATGAATAGAAAAACAGCCCCATTTAAACCCATAGCTCATTTGCATCTGTCCAACTTCCCCTCCATTCATGAGACGTAACTCTCCACCGCTGCATCAAATGCTCCCATGGTCCAACTATTTCAAAAGCTCTGAGAGAGGGTCACCAGGAAGGCGAAGCCTGGGATAAGGAATAAATAGTTTTCATCCAAGCCAATTCAAACATTTTACAACCGAGCAATTTGATGGATGATTTTGAGAGTAACTTTCAACGAGCAGAACTTAAGTTTGAACCCAAGGCTGAAGATGGAAAGTTCGGTCTTTACAGTCTCCTCCTTAGGGGTTACGGAGTCCTCCACTCAAAAAGCGGAACTTGTTTATTTACGTAATCACAAATTAATTATGACATAAATGTTTGAAATCAAACGCACTCCGATCACAGATGTTGACGCTGTTGACAATGTCACATTAGGACTTTAAAATGCTCCACACAAACACTCAGAGTCATCTTTAAATGCACAGAAGTTTTCAAATTTCTCCTGTATGTCTGCTTGTTTTATTTTAACTAATGACTTAGAATCGACAGGAATTGTAGACATGGATATTACAGTAATGTGGGTGTGGTGAGGAGAGCACTGAGGTTCAAGACAAAGCTCTCAATTTACCAATCGATCTACATTCCAAGCCTCCGAATGATCATGAGCTCTACAAGCGGCTTCCTATGTGGGGTGGCTGGGCTCAGCCTGAGAGATACAGTGAGGAGCTCGAACACCCAGAGGGGCTCCTCCACTGGCTCTTTCAAGTCGAAAGGAGTTAGTTGAGGTGGTTCGGGCATCTGATTAGGATGCCTCCAGTACACGTCCCTTGTATGGAAAATCTGTTGTGAATGCTTCCCTCTGATGTCCTGCAGCTGCCCTGACTCAACCCTCTGTGATTTACTTGTAACTATGGTTAGCTGTTCAGGTAGCTGACTCTGCTGGGAGCCCTAAGAACTGGTGTAGGGATTACAATGCTATATGTTCATTTAAGCTCAAAGTTAAAAATGGATACAATTACCTTAATTTTATCTGAATTTGTGTACTTCCTCTGAAAGCTTATGAATGTGGATGAATAAGAGCAGCAGAGATCATGGAGGGCAGGTTGGCCATAATTCATGTAAGATATGACAAAGAAGACAATTCCTCCGGGGTCTATTGCTAAACACATTTGTGGATGATATATTTCACCAACCTCCACAAGAAAAAGAATAACAGATTTATATAACATATTCTGCATTCCCTTGGTAAGCCTAGACTAGTGGATCTGACGCCCACCCTTGTGCGTAGTAGCTCCCCCACGCCACTAGGTTGAGTCACAACATTTGAGTAAATCGGACTGATGCAAAGTAGGACATAGAAGGCTAGCATCACTGCTCAAATGTACAGTATGTAAATGTGTATGTTTGTCTTTTCGGTGCATAGGGAAAATGTGTTTGTGAATATGTGCACATCTGGCTTTCTCTTGAGTATTTGAAGTGAATTATGCTTTCAATACACCAATCAGACATAACATTAGAACCACAAGCAAATAATTTGTAAGTCTCCCTTAACAGCTCTGCGATTAACTGTGAGTTCTGTCCCAGTTCTATCAGATCAACATTACCCACAATAGCTCCTCTGTGGATTGGATAACCCAGACTAGCCTTCGCTTCCCAAGCACATCATTGAGCCTTGAGGGCACCCATGACCCTGTGACCAGTTCACTAGTTGTCTTTCAGTGGTTAGCACCCGTGGGTAGACCTGGAACACCAAACAAGATCTACAGCTTGGGAGAAGTTCTGACCCAGTTGTCTAACCATCACAATTTAGTCCGATCAAAGTCAATTAGTTCCTTATGCCTGCTCATTTATCCCTGATCGATCACATCAACTTCAAGGACACTAAGTTCACCTGCTGCCAAATATAGTCCGCCCTCTGATAGGGGCCATTGTGAGGAAAAGATAATCAATGTTATTCTGACTTCACCTGTCAGTGTTTTTAATGTTATGGCTGAATTCAGTATAAAGCTAACTCTTTCACCTCTTTTATCTCCCAAGCATGACACAATAGTGTGATAGGCATATTGGAATAAAAGCATTGGTATCCCTAACCTTCGGTTTTGTCACCACATTACTCACAAATCATGTTTCTGGCACACATACAGAGAAAATAACTGTTAGAAAAATAATTTTCTACCAAGAAAGAAAAATATCACTTGGTGTAATTTACAATAGGTCAAACCTCATGTGAAATTTTGTCTAAGACATAAATTACTCAAATTAAGAAGATAATAGTTGAAGCATTATGACATTTCATTCAACTTTTTTTCATCCTTACAAATAAAACAAATTTCCCAACCTTCCATTCTTTTCTATGTTACGTTTATCAACACCGTTGTTTTCCCCCCGCCTTTTTTTTCTCTTTTTTACACATTATTTCTCATGTACTTTACTACAGGATTCCATTATTCCATGCCATTTATCATTATCGCTCTCTTCCCTCAAATTGCGTCTTTAACTATCGGAGTTTCCATCAATTTTTTTTCTTAGTGTCTTTTAAGTGCTACTTTGCTTCATAAATTTTTTTCCCATTACCTCATTCTTTCCTCCACCCTTTTGTTCTGTTGTCCTTCTCACCTTCATGTTTGGTTTCCCCCTGACAACAAATTTCGGTTTTCCTATTCCTTAACTTCATTCCTCTCTCCATGTTTTCTTTTTTCATTCATCCATCCTTTCTTCTTCGCTCTTTTTTTTTTGCAGAACCTGTATTTCTGTCATGAATCTCCTCACCACGCACCACCTTTGCTTTGCACTGTTGCTGCTGGAGTCATACGGTGAATTTGGTTTTGATGACTTTAATATTGGTTCTGACCTGCTACTGTTTGAAACCCGCAGGTAGATGACAAGGTTTCCCTTCATAAATTATCCATCCTGCTGTTGAGAAATAATAAATATCAGACCAACGGCGGCGGAGTATTACTAATGGGCTGCAGCTGAAGATTTGCGGGTTGGGCAATCTGTCAACAAAGAGAAAAATAATAATAATATTAACAACAGTGCCACAGTCAGACAGGAAAATGCAGCTCTGTGTGTGTTCCTGACGTGACTGACACCCAATAAATAACCCATTTCAATTTTTGAAGCAGTCATGATGATAAACTCCACAACAGGCTTCCACGCTCACCTGTGTTGATGCATTATGTCCCTCTCGCATGACAAAGTAGCCGCTTAATCACAAATCTGTCGCCATCTTAAATCAGCGAGGCTCCTGGCATCAGCAGCCGGGTGGAAAGCAACATTTCCTCCCAAAATCTACTCTGTAACAGCAGCACCTATTCAGGAAAAGTCATCAGTCACAGTGTGGGCACATATATCACATCTATCATTAAATATTCAAACCCAGAGTAAAAAAAATACAGAATTCTGTTTTTCATTCGACTGAAAAAGAACTGAATTCAATTTTAACTAGAAAAAAACACAATTAGCTGCTACGTCATCTGAATATACAGAGGATGTTATTGTTATCTTTGTTTATGTGGAAATAGACTTCTTTGTTTAAACTTGTCATTATTAAGTATTGATTGCACAGCATGATGGAAATGGAGAAAAAACACCCACAAGATTTATATTGGTTCTTTATATAAAATCTCCATCCATTAATCCCTTTTCTGGGGTCGGGTATGGTGGCATCAGCTCATCAGGGTATTCCAGATATCCCTCTCCTCAACAACACCCTCAACCAAGGGAATGTTGATGTGTCAGACATGATATCTAATCTCAGTTGGACATGCCTGAAAACCTCCAAAGGGAGACACCCTAACCGGATGTTCGAACCAACTTGAGACTACCCACAGGTCCTGATCGTATGGGTGAGGGTTGGAATTAGGAGTGGCTGGTAAAATTTTCCTTCCATCTCAGCTCGATCTTCAACACGAGGGTTCAAATACAAAACCTGCTTAGTCTCTGCTGATGTTGCACCAGACACCTTCTCTAGACAGCTTCTCTGAGTGCATCTTCACCAACAAGACCCCGTGAACCCTTTTCAAGAACTTCTTTGCTTGAAACACAAATATATTTCCAAACTGGAGGTTGCAGAGCACGGATTACCAGCAAAGAGTCATGGCCACAGGTTTTGGAGGTCCTCACTACAGACTTGACTGCAAACTGCTGGAATACATGTAGAAGATGATGGGATGATGAAAAAATAAAGGCTTGATTTACAGCGCGACTGAAGCATGTCTGTCAAACAAAACAGGAATCAAATTAGTTTTACCTGGTAGAAGGTGGAAGAGTGGATTAACTGCAGTGGCCTAGAAAAATCAGCTAATTGGAAGGGGCAAAAAGGGTGAGGAGTTAAAGTGATGAAAACAAAGCTAAACTGGGCCTATGCTGTCGTCCCCAACACCAACGGTATATTCCTGAAAAGCTCCCAAACCCCTTGTACAAAAAATCCCTCTGGATGAACTGAAATAAAATATGAAGCTAAGAGTAAAAAACAAGGCTGTTTTTTTTTTTAGAACAAAGCTCCCATTAGTGAGTAAAATATGAACTATGCAAGACAGCTCTGGAGTTGATTCATATTCATCAAATATGGACTAGACTGGACCAATGGTTAGGAAGTTTTGTCCGAAAAATAGTGTGTTTCATAAAAAAGTCTCAATCTTTGGTCCCATTAAGTCCAAATTAGGTGCATATGAATCAAGTTGAGGTGTCTCAACATTGTGTTTTACTCTAATTGTTTATATTTTAATCACTAGGGGGAGCTTTTTGGGACTTAACTTCCTAACAATTGGTTTGATATAGTCCACATTTGGTGCATATGTATCCCCCCCAGCAGATCTATCCTGTATATGTTCTCGTTTACTCATTAGAGGGAGATTTCTTACAAAAAACGCTGTTTTCCAGAAATAACTCAAAAACCTGGGTTATGGGTTGTTGTCCAATTGTATAGTCACATAGACCTTACTGCCAGGAATAAATTAATAGATTTTGGGAACGGTCAGTTTTATATTTTACTAACTAGGGGGCTTTTTTTTAATGAAAATTATTGTTTGACAGCCCTTACCTCCTAATTGTTCCGTTTTTGTCCAACTTTTATAAATATGACAATGAATATCGACTTAAGGAGATCCATCTTGTAGCATATATCATATTTTACTTCACAATTTCAATTTTTACTCACATGGAGAGCTTTCGTAATGAAAAACAATGTTTCATGCATAATCTGACGTTTAATTTATAAGTGTGAGTTCAATCAGGGGGTTACTTATACAATGCAGGGGATTTGGGACTTTTTGGGGATATACCCTTGCTATCCAAGTGGATAATATAGTGACAACAGGCAGCCGCTAGCGGTAACAATCCTGCTAACAATACTACTAGCTAATGCCATGAAGCCGGGAAGAAAATAAGAGCTGCATAGAATATGCATGGAATAGCTTGGGGGTGGGGGGCGAGAACATTTTTATTTTTCCACACATACAGAGGCATTCGCACAACCCAGTTTTTTCTATTGAAATTAAAAATGTATTCATTAATAGATAATCTTATGACAGAGATGACTCAAAAATAATGAAGAAACTCACTTTTATCTGTAAAACTGGTTGCACACAGCCCAACTTCTTCAACTGTGGTCTGGATACACAGTACATGTGGATCCACCTAGCCTGGGTAAGATCCCTGTAAACAAGGCCGGACTCCCAGCTGGAGGAGGTCAGCCTCATGACGGGGGGGATACTATATGGAGATATTTTACAGTGGCTCAGGAGGAGTAACAGCAAGTAGGGACAGGAAAAATATGAAGTGGCAAGGAAAAGAGAGAGTGGATAAATATTCAAGATAATCCTTTATTTTATCCACAGAGGGGAAATTTCTGATTGAGATGTTTAGATTGCAACCTGTTAATTGAGGATTTTATTCAACCAAACAAGTGCAAATTGTGGGGAGACAAACCCATGAATAACAACAGAAGAACAGAGTTGGGAGTCAGGACGTGGTTTGCTTAGCATACAAATTGATGCGAACATCTGGCCTTCAGAAACAAAGATAAATATGAATATTTGCCAAAACGCTGAACTATTCCTTTGAAAATTCCCTCATTTCTAAAACGAGCATCTCTGGATATATTAACAGCCTGATTAACAACGTCATTACTATTGGAGAAGTTTGATCCCAGTGGTTATAATAGCAGAAGTATCCAGAAAGTCTGATTCACAAATTAGGAAATCAATCATCTCCAGCTGCAACAGATTTTCTGACAGACTCATCAGAGTTTATGATTCATCATCAGTCTATTCAGCATCTGCACGATGCGAGAGCTCATTACTGGAGCATTCAGACAGGGCTCCATTAATGAGATGAACATGGCGTTCAAACTGACTTTCCTTATTCACAAGTTGCTGAACTCCCATTAAAAAAGGAGAAAACATGAGTTGTAAACTAACATTTGATAAAGGCCACAGAAGGCGGAGTTCGATTTCTTTCTCCAATTATCTCATGATCATAAAAATGATCTCATGATTTCAAGAGTAGAAATTGTTTGGGACCATTACCTCAAGAAAATATGTTTTTATTTTTATGATAAATTTAAATAACTTTGTTTTGAAATCATATTTAAATCTATCTCAGAGGGAACACTCAACAGCATACATAAAGGACAGGTAGGAGAAGGAAGGAGACTTTATGATTACTGATGAGTGAGCAATATATCTGTAAATTCCAATGGAAATGTACCATATATATATATATTGTTCTCAGACTGTCATTTCATGCATTTTTATTATAAGAAAAATGTTGATCGCAGTTGCGTTAGCAGAAGGATTCAGGGTTTAATCGGAACAGAACGTGCAATTGTGGTTTAGAGAAGAAGTGAAGAGATGGAGGGATCATGGGAAGATGGAAAGAAAAATCAGGGAGGCTTCTACTGGGATGAGATGAAGCGTAAATGACGGCGGTTCAACGCTTCTCCCAGCGCTGTCTGATGCTTTTTTGTTGTTGAGGTGAGCAGCATCCTCCGGCGGCCTGCTGACCCATCTGATGCCACTCTAATTGGACTTCCTTAATTAGCCGACTGAGGTGTCTCAGTCCCTCCGCTCCTCAGCAAACACAGAAGAAGAGAAGGGTTTGACGGGTCAAGTGTTTCATCAGGCTCAGCGCTGAGACCTCCTGATTGGGCCCTCAGCTTTCCTTGCTGACCGTGCTGAGCTCCAGTAAGTAAGCTAGCCATTTAGTTTCACCTGAAAAGGTGAGGGGGGATTTCTGATGTTTACATGTAACACAGAGGCTGTGTGTTACTTGGCTGTCAGACGCTCATATGGTTTGCTGCATCTCCTCCTCTGCACCGGATTCTGCTGGAAGAATGAAAACCTCCTCTCTCCAAATTAAGACTTATTTGATTCAGCGATAAATTAATCCCGCTCGTTCACTGTCCTTTTAAGATTGCCCCTTGTTAACAGCCGTCACTTTGACTCCTTCCTTCAAAGCGATCATTTTTCCCTAACAGGATATCTATAACCACATTTGCTCTGCTTAGTGTCATAAAATGGCGGCTCATTGCGGCAGAATGCCATTTCCACAGAACCTGAACTACTGATGGAAATGCCAGCGGGGAAATAAAAGAAGGTTGCAGTAAAAGCTGGTGGGTGTTTTTGTTTTTGAACCCAGCGAGAAGGAGAATTCAAAGTGCTGACCTGGTGAGAAGGAGTCAAATCCTGTTTGATTCTCGTTCTGAGCAGGAGGATGCTGCACAAATAAACCTGAGCTTTAACTGGGAATGACAGTTGGAAAACATCTTGTTGGTTGTTTTATTTAGTGTTGGTAAAAGCGCTTCTCTTTACTAACTCCTGCTAGTCATTTAATATGGGAATGAGGCTCACCTGTGGAGGTGAGCCAACTGGCGGGGAACCTTGTGGGAGGGGCCCCAGTCAGCTGGGTGCTGTTTATGTATGTAGATGATATCATTTAAGTGTCTGAGTTTAAAAAAAACAAATCATTGTATATTGTGATATAATATGTGATTAAAAATGTATTTCATACCTTATTTAAAAGTTATATTTTTGTGCATGTGTGTTTATTTATTTATTTATTTTTGTCAGCAAGGATACTCAAAATGAAATTAGACAAATTGCAAAACGTTTTCTTTTTCTGCATTCGTTTTCCCTAAATCGCTAAAAGTATGAACAGAGCAATTTGTGCAAAATTACTATACATATTTGTTTATTTTTAAGAAAGGTAGCAGTTCTTACTTTGGATGTCCAAATTCAGGTAGTTCTTTCAGTTGAACAGCATTCATTATTCCCTTTTCCTGTTTATTTCTGTGTCATTATTCTCATTTGTCAGCTTATAAATTCCTTTTTTTGTTCACCAGATAGTACAAGCCTCTGGAAAACAGATTTATGAAACCTATTAAGATTACATTATGACCGGCTAAACTCTGTCTCTGACTGGCTTTGCCCTCACTGATAGACCCTCAGAAGATGGCATGTGTGTAACAAGAAGATGGCATACATTTCTCAAGAGGGTCTCTTGAGAAATGGATGCCATCTTCTGTATACGCCTCAAGGGCCCATTCCCTCTTACATGCAGGCAAAAATCTATGTTTAACATTACCCAAAAGTAAGGCCAAAACATTGTGATCACCCTCTGTTGGTTGTTTTGGGCTAGGTCTTAAATATCATCTCCTCCAAAGTTCTTATTTTGGGTATTTCTTATTACGCCAGCATATGTTTGAGTGCTTTTGATAATTTGGTTATTTGATGCTATCCGAAGGGCCATTATGATCGACTACGGAGTCCTGCTTATGTTTCAGACAGGGCGATGTTGGTCAGGGTCGTGACGTTTGATAACTTCTGCACAGAGTCTGTCCGGTAAGAGCGACATCTCCAGCATACCTAAGTTAAACTTCTGTGTGTGATATTTAATTTCTGTAGAGAGGCATTTCGGTCACCTTTAAATACATTCAACTGACTTTACTTAGAGAGATTAGGGATTTGATCTATATGCTAGCTCTTGCATGCTCATTCTCAATGCCAACATGTTGATGTGTTGCAGTGTGTCTTCTTATCAGCTTTTTAAATGGTGTATGTGCATGCAGAACAGCGTCCTCACACTCAGCATGTTGTTTGAAAAAAAGAATCCAGGGTGATAGAGGGAAGCAGGAGGAAGCAGCAGTGTTTCCTGCAACTCCACCGAGATCATCTCCCTTCATAACAGCCTGCTCTCTGTTACTGAGGCATGCTGGGAAATGATAGTGGTGGTTTGGGTGGGGGTGGTAGGGGGTCCTGTGGGCATGAATCGGCCCTGGCAGGCCTTAATGCAGCTGTCAGGCGTCCTGGTCTAGCGATGCGATTTCTCCGGCTCCGTCACCGCCGAGATTATACAGCTTTTAAATGAGCTGCAGCCACGGGGAACGGCGACAGGGGAACGGCTGTCGCCACGGTAACATGAACCATGATTTGCCGTGCCATTTATCTCACCGGGGGGATCTCGGACGATCTGTCCTCGACAACAAATGAAGCTGTGAAACTTTTCTACCTGCAAGTATCTCTCTGGATGAATCTGTGAGACGTGAGGAGGACATTTCGGACACTTTGACCCTGTAAGGCCAATGTTTTGGCCTTTCTTTTGGGTAATGTTGAACATAGTTTTTTGCTTCCATGTAAGAGGGATTGGGCCCTTGAGGCGTATATAGAAGATGGCATACATTTCTCAAGAGGGTGAAGGTCTGACCTTTTTGGACACACATGTCCGAAGAGGTTCGGAGGGAAGGAAGGCAGACGCACTTAATAATTTGCAAAATGAACGGAGGAGACTTTAAACTGAGAAAAATTGGATCACGCTACATGGAGCACAAATTCCATTTGTTGGTAATTACAACATGGCGGCTGTGAAAAAATTAGCTGATCAAGTTCCATGAAACAAGCCTTCTTTGGAAATCTTAGAAGTCCAACCGAACTCACTTCTTCACTTTGTTCATGTGCAAAAAATTGTGGAATCGGAATCTGCCTTAACAATCCAAAATTTAAGATTCTTTTATTATCAGTCATTCCCATGCTGAGAGTTGGCGTAAAATCCACTCAACATTTTAAGAGCAGTAGAGCAAAAGACCTGAGTAAATCTTGGGATATGAAATATCAATTAAATTCAGAAAAACAAAATTAAACAACAGAATTATCTCATTCATTCAGAAAGACAAATTCTGTGGAATTCTGTGGACACGCTGCATTTTTAAATGATAAAAAATAGAAAACACTAGAACGCATTTTATTAGCAGACATACCTATGGGCGTGTTAACATAAACATGTATATTAAGCTCAATAATTTCTTCGTGGACTGATGGAACAATCAGTGTGAGTTTTATACTGTGTCCTAGAAGCAAAAAGAGAATTTTTTAAAAACAGAATCACAGTCTAGTTTGGCATTTAGAAAAAAACAACCATCGTATTGTCTTCCTCTCTAGAACTCATCCTCTATTCAGAATTTGAGGAACTCCCAGACTTCATGTAGTCTCATAAATATCAAGACATTTTCCTCTTTCATTTAGCTGCTAATAGCTATTTTATCATAATAACGTTAAAATTCTCCTTTTAGGAGAACACAATGACTATAACTTACAAAGAATGCTGAGGGGCAGCAAAGGTGAATCCCTCCCACAACATGAGTGAACGAGGATACTTGTTATAGCTTTTTTGTTTTTATAGTGTGCAGTCCACTCTCCAAGGGGTTGTGTTCCATTTCATCACATGTTTGCAAATAGTGACTTCTTTCTCAGGCCCTATGCTCAACCGTAGGGTCCCCCAAGAGACCCCAAGGACCATCTCAAGTGTTCCGTCTTTGTTTTGGTTCCCTTCCTCATCATTAGTCAGCCCGCCAGCGGCAGATCTTTCTTGAGTCAGCCAAACAGCATCAACAGCTGCAGTATGAGTCCAGCCTGAGAGAGAATAAGTTTTAATGGGGTGGAGAGGGGAGGGGTGGGTTGGTTATCTGGCCTTAACTGGTCTCCCAGGCCCCCCTCCAAACCCTTTCTCCTCCCTGATTCCAGCAAAGCGTCATGGGAAGGACAGACTGTAGAATCTTGAAGCCCCGGTGGGTTTTGGTGTATGTTGCCTAGGGGAGGGATGGTATCAGCGCTTTTTGGTAACCTCGGGGAGTTGTGTCCTACATCAGCCGTTACTCCAGCCCATGAAAGGCAAAAGTTTTTTTTGTTTTTGTTATTTTTTCCTCCTTTCCTTTTTCATCTTCAATAATCAAATCCCCCAGCTGCTTGTTACACACATGAGCTCTCTAAATTTAAATCTTCACTGTGGAAAAAAACCCTAAATTGGACGCGAGGGTAAACCACAGGTTTCCACATATATGAAAACCTCCATCATGAACGAAGTCTGTTATCACTGTGTACATAGGCCTATTATGCTTTCATTTATTTTTGCCTAAAATGCTTCCTCAGAGAATAACATAATGCTGCCAATGTTCATTTTCAGCATTTTTATGGACCTGGACGTAATCTTTAAATTGTTGCTTCGGATAGTTTTTAAGAAATATGAACCTGGAGGAGGCAAACTGCTCCGTCCGGACACTTAACGCTGAGTTTTTTCATTCGAAGTAATCAGAAATTAAAAACCGCGATTCGAAGTGAATCATTCAGAAGGGGCGTGATGTCAAGATTAATAAATGGATAGATTTCTTTTCCTTTTTTACTGACTGGCTTTTATTTTTATATACATAATCACTTTTATGAATATAGATAAATAAATAATTCAACATAATTAAGGATAGATCACCCTGATGATAGATGATATGCACTTTTTTCCAGATAATGCCGTGATGGGGATGCAATTGTGTAATATTTGTCCTAGCATTATACGTCTTATCCATCACCTACTTAAATATCTGACTAACTAACAGATTAATACACAAACTAACCTTTTACAGTCTGTAGTATTTGCCATAAAACACTACAGGAAAAAAATAATAAGAGATGTGTGCCAATCTTAGGCACATATTTAATAACTGTTCTATATTTTCGTTTTTTTTAAGGTGAAACTGTGTAAAAAAGTTTTTGGAAATAGATTTGTAGTATATTCAAAGCAGGAATTTCACTTCTTTATGGTTTCAAGATCAATGCTTGCGATTCAAAGAATTAGCTTCAGCTAGTAACCTGAATTATATTAAGTATTTTTGAGTCTAGCTTGTTAATTTAAGTTGATAATACTTTATTAAATTGGGTGTTACCAGTTGAAGAAGTTTTTGAGTTCATTAAACCATTCTCTTTTTTACAGCGTATGTTTATTAGTGTTTGTTGATGACTCAATCTCATGCTCCTCATCAACTGGAGCGAAAATAAAATAAAAGACCTTCTGGATCCTCCATGAGTTTTCAACTGACCCCGAGTTGTTTTGAAACAAATACCAGCTTGAAAACCTTAAAAGTGACCCCAGAAGGTAAAGAGGAAAAGTTTTCCTGAACGATAAGGAAACTTGAGGGGAAACAAATAGGTGGAGTGTTTGATCCAGAGAGCGTGAAGAGGTCTGTAATGTTCAGAGAGTTTACAGCAGTTTTACGAGCAGCCGAGGGGGGAGAAGAGAACAGAGGACGAGGCCTCGGGGATGCATAGCCGCTGCTGCTGAAAATCAAGTCTTTTTTTTAAGTGCCTTTCCTGAGGCTGCATGATAGAACGAGAGATTTCTACAAGACGACTTCTTTCGGTTTTCTCAATATGGATCTAAAAACAAGAAGTATAAAAGAAATACAGTTTTCACCTGGATGCTTAGATATGTTTGCCGCTTTTATTTGTCCTGATTGACGGACAGCAATTTAAGGCTAAAATAAAAGGTGAAAATGCTGGTTTGAGAGCAGACAGATGAATCATCTGCACAGAAAACCATTTTTCTTTTTTTTTTTTGAATGGCATGTTGTCTGTCCCAGCAGCTCAGTACTGCTCGCACAGTAGCACTACATATTTACAATTTCTTTAATAGGCAGTTATTGCTAGTGGCTGTAGTAATTGTAAAAGGGGCCATGGAGGCGGTGGTGGAGGATTAGTTTGAATCAACAAAAGCTTTTCATCCATCTGTTTGTGTCCCGTGAGAATCTAAAAGTCCAAAGTGAGTTATTTAATCTCATTCTACGGCCATTTTAAATCAGCCCAAACATTTATATTTTCCTCAGCTAAGGTTTTTTTGCCCAAACTTAACCAAAAGAATAACCAAATTTCACATATTTCTTATATGGTCATACCTGTCTAACAGTCCTACGTCACTTTTATCAACCCAGTCGTCTTTCTAGGTAAGAGGACATTTTGGAGACACGGAGTACCTACTGTCTACTACTGACACATCGGAAATGAAGAAAGTATAAGTACTTACTGAACTTAAATCATTCAAATGTCCCTGATTTAACAATCATAATCATGCCGTCTTTCTTTTGTGCTGGAAAGACATTTATAGAAGTCATTTAATATGAGAAATGTGTTCGACGTAATGGGTAATATATTTATGAGATCATTTCAGGATCATAAAAACGTGATTTCTTACCTTACTGACAGTCTGAACTTTGATTTTATGAAATAACAGTTCATCAGAAGTGAAATCATCCAAGGTGTTCCTGTCTTTGCTGTTTATAAAGCTTAGAAAAATAAATGCATTAACGTAAATTCATGCAGGTTTTATTACAATTATGTAGCGGCAGAATCCTCCACTCAGTCCCCCTCAAAGAATCTCCTTTAAGGCGCGGAGCCTCGTCTAAGAGATGGAGTTAATTAGGTTGAAAAGTCGTGGAGGAAAGACGATAAAGCTGCAGCTCTGGGCTGCTTATCTGCCAGTCGTGAACAGGTGGGAAAGTCCAGCTCCAGCTGGGAAAGACGCCATTCCACTTGCTACTATGCTAACGCCAGATTAGTGGCGGAGCTCTGTCAGCCCAGTTTAAATGGGAGCCACGTCAGGAGCTGATCCGATGATTGTGGTAATACGCAGGGAGACGGTGGCATCACAGAAAAGTGAATGTTGCAGGTAAAGCTGTACATGCTCTGTGATCAAACAGAGGTCCTGTGGTTTCCTTCATGGCAGATATTCCTAAGATTATATTCTCACCGTGCTCCCGTTCTTGGATCAGTTATATTTAGGCTTAATGTCACTGATGAGGAGGACGGCGCTGCTGTGTACTTCTGTGATTTCAGGATGGGCCGTCCAATTTGTAGGCCTCCTCATCACTGATGAGGAAACTAGGACTATGCTGTCATCCCTGACAGCAAGGGTATGTCCCTGAAAAGGCCCCAGTCTCCTGCATTGTACGTATGCACAAATCAGATGTTATGTCCACAGTATTTTTTTGTAAAAAAGCCTCTATGGAGGGACAAATATGAACTATTGCAGTAATATGAAAATATACAATACAGAGCTCCAGCCCAGCGGTTAGGAGGTTATGTCCAAAAAAACTGTGTTTCTTAAAAAACAGCTCCCCCTACTGACTAAAATATGAACTTTTATATCATATACACAAAAATGCATACTAAATAAGGCAAATGGTTAAGGAGTTATGTCTGCAAAACAGTACATTTGTGAAAAAGCTCTCCCTGGTGAGTAAACTATGCACTAATAGAAGGAACACAATGTACTGTATAAAAGATGGATTTCCTTGAGTCAATTCATACGTACCAAATTTGGACTAAATCAGACAATGATAGAGAAATTATGGCCCTAAGACATTAGGAGATAAAGCTCCCCCTAGTGTCAGGAATACACAACAGACCTTTCACAAAATTGATTCTAGTTCTTCTTCTTAATCAGGTCTATGTGGGCATAAAGTTAGAAAATGACCCATGACAGGATTTTGGAGTTATCTTGAGAATGGTGTCCCCCTGACCTTTCCGGGATAAAACTACATCTATGCTATCATCTCACATAGCAAGGGTATATCTCTGAAAAGCCCCCAATCCACTGCGTTGTACAATCAATCACTAAATCTCTAACTCATGAAAAATGTAGTCTGATGGGGTTAGTGGTGGTGGATGAAAACAGATGCGTGGATCCAGGCCACAAGCCAAGTACCAATAGTCCAAAAAGATCAGTGACCACTCCTTGTGACCCATGTAGGCAACGTTTATGTTTTTTTTGTCTTTAGACCAAGATATTGTTGTCAAAGATTTCTACTGCCAATAGATGTCGAACACCAAGAACGAGCCCGACCACACCTCCTTTTTGGAACACGCTCATGGGTGCAGGGATTAACACTACTTAACAATATGGCACTGCGAGAGAAGATGTCATCAGTCAGAAACTATCAATGACACTGATGCTGTGTGACGCTTTGCAGCAGACAGGAGATAGAGCCCTGTAGGTTTTTAATCTTATTTGAACCTCAAGACTGTTTGAAAGTAAAACTTCTTTAATGTGCAGAGGAAGCTCCGACTCTTCTGGGTCCTACTTCCCACGAACTGAAACTCACTGCTGATGCAATAATCAGCTCTGACTTACATGATGGACAGACTTCAATGAATGTCTGTCTTTGTCAATCAAGTGTCACCTCTGAAAAGAGCCTTCATTCATATTTCACTGACTGGAAGAATTAAGCAAAGAAGAGGGATGAGATTATCATCTTCATGTGAAGACTGGCGCGCAAAGCTCCTAAGACTGATAAGAGCGACTCCTGCCTTTTAAAGTGGCAAAAGATGTCCGGAATAAATCAACACGACTGCTCTTAATTCTCATTTCATCTGTCAGGACTAGTGCTTTGAATATTCCTGCAGTGTGGTTGAGTTTTTACTCCCTGCATGTTCCATGCCTGTAAGTCGCAGCTGAGGTCTTTCTGGAGGATTTTGTTAAATTATACAGCAGCTGATAAAGGCCACTCTGAATATCTGCAGCTTTAAAAGGTAAAGAAGGAACAGGAGATGGACTGGAGCGGGGGGAAAGAGGTTTTGGAGAAGGGTTGACTTTGAAGGAGCAGCTGGAAGATTCGGTTAATCCACCCGACAGATTTGGCTGCACAAAGAGAGAAGAGGAGGACGAATCGAGGCCAACTTAAAGCCTCGCTCCTCTTCTTTCTGCTATGCTTTCTTTCTCGTCCCCCGCCTCAGACAAACGTCTGTCACCGTGATGTCGCTCTCTTCTTAAAGACAGGTATTACTGAGGATTTTAGCACACTCAAAAAGAAGAAAAAAACCCCCACCTTAACAAGACCATTATTGAATCGTGAACTCTAATAATTGTCTAAGAATGAGAGAATTGATTCAGTTAGAGGGTTGAGAGAAAGTTTAAAACCCCTGAAAAGTTTTTGCTATCATGGAAGATAACATTCAAGGTTAAAGTTAAAGAATAAATAAAGGACAGATTTATGGTAGAGTCACAAAAACCTTTTCCGTTAGAACACTGGCAAAAAAATTGATTGATTGATTTTGACTAAAAGCTGGTTGATAAGAAGTTGACGTTTTTGATTGCAAGATCATTAATAGCATCCGTTTTTTTTTTAAATAAAATTGAATTGATAAACTAAGTCCACACTGGGATTTTTAATAACGGATATCCTTTCCTCTTGTTTAGGAAAGTAATCGTGTCCACACATTCGCTTATTTAAAAGTACCTCCATCCACAAACCAGCGCTCATTTGCACTGACAACTGCTGTCAAGAGTAGGCCAAGCCAACGTGGGCCGATATTGCTACTACTATAATCTTGACTTATCAAAAGTCCAAAAAAGGTTTCTATATATCATTCAGACACCTATCTTCCTCGGTATAGTTGAAGAGTGAACTCATTCTAAGGTAAACATGTATAAAGCCAACCTAGCAACACTATTTTAGCTACGGGACCTGGAGCCTATCTCAGCTGACACTGGGTGAGAGGTACGGTACACACTGAACAAGTTGACAGTTCATTACAGGACCAGAACATAGAGACAAACATCCATTCTTGTAGTATATTTTTTCCATTCTTGCAGTATATTTTGTGTTTTTGGACTGTGGGAGGAATCAAAATCAAGACCAGTCAACTTTTCTCATGTAAATGTTTCATGTTTGGCAAGGTTAAGGAAATTAAGATAATGTTTTGGGTATAAATAAATGTGCTCATTTTCTGTACTGCAGTTGAATTACAGCAACAAATACATTTTTGTAAATGAGTATGTGGTACATGGGTATAAGCTTAAGTTTTATAAAAGACTTTTATAAAAGACTGTCTTGGTTTGTCAACAGACATTGCACACAAAATATTAAACAATCTATATATTTCAAGTATTATCATCTATATGTATATCTGTATATCTGTAAAGTAAAAAATATCTCATTTGAATCTATAATAAGATGACAAAGTCAAAAATTGTTTAAATTTCTACATGTACAAATCAAGAGCAGTATAATGAAATACGTGAAATATATATACAAAGTACGTCAAAGAATACACATACATGGTAGTAGTTGAAGTGCAATAGTACTAAAACTTCACACTGAAAAGTTAGGGATTATATGGAAGAGTGATTTTTTTTCGCCGACACAAATCCTTCGATATATGTGATAAATCCTAAACGTATAAATGGATCATTACAGATTTTATACCCACATACACTTTAGTACGAGGAAGAACTGAATTGGTACCCTCCAATAGTTAACATAAATTTTAAACTGTTTGTCCGATTAAGTCCAAATGTGTTGCATTTGAAACGACTGGACGATCCCTATAATGTAAATATCATATTTTACTCTAATAGCTAATATTTAACCCAATTGGGGGAGCTTGCTTACAAAAACACTGTTTTTCAGATATAACTTTCTAACTGTTGGTCTGATTCAGCTGTTGAATATGAATGGACTTGAGATCTATCTGGTATCTATCATATTTTTTAATCTAGTAGTTCATATTTTACTCAATAGGTAGAGCTTTTTATGGAAAACCACTGTTTTTGAACAAAACTTCAGTTCCTACATGAGGATCAGGGGATCTGGGGCTTTTCGGGGCTATGCTGTTGTCGGGGCAGCTTAGGCATTGTTAATATCATATCCCATTATCCAAAGATCCAATGTCCAATCTCCTCTTTCCAAGTGCCATCTCTCTACAACGTTTCCTTTAAACCGTTTGAGAAACCTTTTTGAGATTTTCTGATTTAAGGAAAAAGAAGTAGTAAACTAAAATGTCACATGTCGTAGGTTTTTTTTCTTTCCAGTGAGTTGTGAAAGAGAGTTTTATAGAGTTATCCGTTTTAGCTGAATGGACAGAGATTTGAACATAAGGGTGATTTTAGAGATCTGAGCGAGAATTAGGCTTTTTAAAAGTATTTGTCGGTGAAAGGAAACGTTTTGACGTTTCACCCAAACCTTCACACAGTAGAGAACAATCACCATATCTCTGGAAAAGGAGTTTCCAGATAGACGCTCATTTTGGCGCACTTTTCAAGGACTACTTTGAACCCCCATAAGACCTCCGACAATGAGACAAAGACACTATACAACCCACACAGCCCAAAACTGGCTTCTGAGAGCAGACAGTGATGGGCTTCTTTGACTAAAGGCCCCCCAGATGCAAGGTATAACACCTTACCTCCGGCCAAACCATCCTGAATATCTAGATGCTGGATTTCTGAGCCATGTCACAAAGGATAGTAGAAATCATTCCTGTATTTTTCTCAATGAAGGAACATGTTGGAAAATATCTTAACCAGTGATGTTAAAAAAGGTGAAAAAAAGAAATTTGAGATGTAACTCTTTACCTTTATCAGGAACCAGAGATACCTCAGCCTTTACCATTTCATGGAAATCCATCCATTGGTTTTTGGGTAAAGGAAGGATAAAAAAAACAATTTCTTTTAGCAGTTGCATCTCTGTCTCATAGTTATTGTGAATTTTGTTTTTTAGTAATAGATATTTAATAATATTGATGAAAAGTATAATGGCAACAGAATTTTCCCCAAAATATGTTGAATTTCTTTTGTCACTGATGAACACGATTTCCTCTCAAATGATCAAATCAGGCTTTGGCTCTTGTAATGGAGACCCATCTGCTGCTTTTCACTGACTAATTTAGTGTGATTTTAGTGGCAGCGCATGTTGGAGTCTGGAGGTTTTGGAAGCAGTTTGGTTTCCCGTTGCGGACCGTGTGTTCAATAGAAGGGTTGGAGAAAGAAGGAGCGGTGATGGTTAGCAGCATCACATCAGTGATGATGAAAAGATTCAAGGGGCGGACACAGACACATGGGAAGGCTATTATAGGTCAATGATCTGTCATCAGCTGTGTGTGTGTGTTTGTGGGTTTTGTGGGGTTTTTGTTATGTTGTTTTTTTGGAATCACTGCTGGAGACGGTGAATCCCAGGAAATTACCAAAAAAAAGGTGGAACTCTCAAAGCAGAAAAACATGTATGTGTGTTAGTCTGTGAACTACAAGTTGAATATGGACACTTATTACTGATTTTTACTAAGATTTATGAATTTTTCTACACAAAAGTCATATTTTTATATTATCTGATATTGTGTTTTATTAGCAATATCGGCTGAGCAGAGATTGTCTTTCTATGTCTTATGAGTAAACAGAAAGCATTTCCAATCTTCCCTACAGTTTATCTCTCAACAGACGTTGAATTAAATTACTTCAAACTTTATAGTACACGATATGCAACTGTACTTCTTGTCACATGAAATAGAATTTTTTTGTTTGCTTGTATCTCTTCCTCTCTGCGTTTTTCTTCTCTCTTCTCCCCTTCATGATCATACCAAAGTTCAGAGTTTGGGCTGGGCCGGTTTGATGTATGAATGTATGGTGGTTATATTTTTTTTGTTGTTATCTTGTTTAATTTTACTTTGACATCGAGAGAGTTTTAAAAGGAGTAATAATACAAATTTATGAAACGTTTTGTTTTTTATTTATTGGTTTAATTTGGGCCATGCAAAAACCATAATTTTATGATTTGAACACAAAAGTAACTCAAGGATGTATATTTATGGATTTGAAATTATTTATCTTTTCTAAAAGTTAATATTCCAGTCAGGTCAGTTTGTATGTCCCGACAACATCTAGGATTTTCTTTGATATAATAATTTTTGTATAATTTGAGTCGTATTTTGGACTGGAGTCCGGTGGTCTGTGCTCCTCTTTAGTCTCCTGCAGATATAAATTACATCCATTGAATAATAAAACTATCCATGTTTCTTAGCAGACAGGCCCTCTCTTTACTCTTCTCCTCCAACACAATTAATATGACGACTTTGAAATAGTAACCACCGACTTTCTTCCTTGTTAATTATTTTTTAGTCCATGTCTGATGTCATCGCTCCATTACGGTTGGGTTTCGCCGTTGCTTCTGTCCGCTTGCAGCAGAGGAATTAGCTGCAGGAGTCTGAAATATGAATCCTGTAATCACTGTGAGGGACGAACGAGGCTGCAGAGTTCACTGCTTCATAATTAGTTTGCGGTATACGTGTAATTATTCCTGCATTTTTAAATTCACTTAGGGCGCCGTTCCCTCTTTCCTCTCTCCTTTTTTAAGGATCTGGTTCAAGGATGTCCTGCAGTTACCAATCAATCCCATATTAGCCTCACTGTAATTGCACTTGGTTGTTTTTTTCTTCTACTGAGGAATGAGCGGACGCATGGATTTAAGGCCTGATGCCATTTTTAGATTTTCTATCTCTTCTGCGGAACCCATTATATCCTTAGATGCACAACAGTATAACACATCTAGTGAAACAAGCTGTTCTTGGATCAAGCTTTCTTCATTCTAATTGGATGTGTTGGATCAAAAGTTTATGTGAGACCTGATCTACTGTGGTCTACTGTTTTACACATCAGAACAACTCTGTCTTCCTCTCTTTCTTCTCCAGGCTGTTCTCTTTAGGGGTCGCAACAGCAGACAACTATTTCCATCTGCACTGTACTCTGCATCTTCCTTTGTCACTCCAACCAAATGTTTTCTTACCGCATCCAGAAACTTCCACTTTTTCTCCTTCCTATCTCTCCTGTTCCTTTATCCAAACCATCTCAATCTGGCCTCTTACTTTGTCTTCATGACGTCTAATATGGGTTATACCTCTGATTTCCTCGATTCTCATCCTTTCCATCCTCTCCACTCCCAAATAAAATCCAAAAAACTTCACTCTGCCACATCATTTCATTCCTTTTATTTCCAGTGCATTGCTCCACTTCTCAAGGTCTTCCTCCACCTGCACCCCTCTCTCCCTACAGATCATAATCCACATAGACTACTGGCTGACTTCATATTTCAGCCTGTCAATCACCACAGCAAGCAAGAAGGGGCTCTTAGCCGATCCTTGATGGAGTCCCATATCCACCCTGTAGCCGGTTTTACTCCTACTACATACATAGCTGCTGTCATTCTGCTCTCACACATATCCTGTAAAACTCTAACATACCTGAAACAGATGGAGTGTCTTCCGCGACTATTTCTTGACACAAAAGCAAAACAGCAGACAGCGTTACTCGCCTCTCCTCCTTTTCCTGATCGTTGCTCTTATTCCACCCCTTTCATCTTCTCCTTAGCCAGCTCCTCTTTAAATTGTCAGATTAAACACAATGATGCATTATAATAAATATCCTTGCAAAAAGATAATTCTCTGCACCACTTTTGTTTCCTTTCACTGAACCAACTAACAGAGGTATAAGGCTGCAAAAGTGTGTGATTTATTAAATAGTTTGCTTGCGTTCTTCTATCAAAAGAAAATAGACCTATAAAACAGTAGCACTGGTATCTAGTGACATTTCATATCGGCAATCATTTACCTCCTTGTTACACGGAGGACATACACACACATATATATACATATATATATATGTATATATATATATACAGGAGAAATTAGTATATCGGGTTGTTTGTTAGATGAAGAATTTTAACTGGTTCATTTTTTCACTGTCAAACACGAAATTCAATATGCTACAAATGCTGTATACTTTTGATAATTAATGTGCAAATTAGACTTTACCAGACCACTGCTCTAAAATTCTGCCTCACCTCAAAATAGTTTAAAAGTTTAAAAAAAAAAGCTCAATGGTTGCGGGTCTCACATAAAACATGCCTTCAAATGGTCACATGTCCATCCCGTCCGACTGTCTCACCAGCTCACTAGTTTGACACATATTTTATATATATGCATTCTGGAGGAGACAAACGCGTGGACCAGCTTTTCATAATCACTCAAGGTAAGTGATGAATGGAGTTTGGAAATATTTCTGAGATGGTGAAAGGAGATCTTGAAGATGAGTTTCATGTGGGATTCAAAAGTGAGTTGAGGGTCGAATCTTATGCCGAGGTTGGTGACTGATGAAGAGAGGGGAATGTCGTGACCAGAGAAGGTAATGCTGGTTATGGAGGAAGATTGGGTCTGATGTGGGGTTCCAATTAAATATGCTTCAGTTTTGGAGCTGTAGAAAATTGTGTTTCATCCAGACCTTTATCTCCTCCAGACGGATGCTGCATGTTGACAGGGGAGATGATGATCATGTTGATGATGACAATGGAGAAGTTGCAGAGGAACCTGTGTCAGTTTTCATGCAGATTTGCGTGTCATCCGCGTAGCAATGGAATGAGATTCCATATCGACTGATGACATGTCCAAGGGGGAGCATGTATAGTATGAAGAGAATGGGGCCAAGGACTGATCCCTGGGGGACCCCACAGGTGACGGTGTGTGTCTGGAGCCTTGAACTTCCAAGGGAAATGTAGTATGTTTTGTCAGTGAGGTAGGATTGAAACCAGTTTAGGGCGGTGGCAGTAAGTCCAGTGGTGTGATGTAGGTGGTGTAGGAGTATTCAATGGTCAACTGTGACGAAGTCAGCAGACAAATCAAGGAGAATCAGGAAGGAAGGTGAACCAGCATCTGCTGTCTTCCGTAGGTCATTTGTGACTCTAAGCAGAACTGTTTCTGTGCTGTGGGCGGAACGGAAACCAGACTGAAAATTTTCAGAGGTTTTTGTATTTGAGGTGGACCTTGAGGTGGGCAGCAATTACTTTTTCCAGTACTATGGAGAGGAATGGGAGTTTGGAAATGGGCCTGTAATTTGTAAAAATCTCTGAATCGAGAGTGTTTTTTTTTTAGGAGTGGTCTGATTATGGCGGCTTTTAGGGCAGAAGGAACAAAGCTAGCCTGGAGGGATCGTGTGCTCTTCTGATCAGGGGACTGATGGAACACATGTTTGTTTTCACTAGGGCTGTAGGAAAGGGGTTGAGGGCACAGGTGGAGGGTTTCATCGTACTGATAATATCCTCAACTTCTTGCTGTGAGATTTTTGGGAAACAATTTAGAGGATGGGAGATCTTAAAGTGGGAGTAAGCAGACTGGATAGGTAGAGTGGAGGGACCAGAAAAGACCGATTCAATTCAATCCAATTAAAAACACTTTATTTGTCCCCGTGGGACAATTAAAAGGCACATAGAGTAAAGCCATGCATACAAACACCATACCTACAAGTACCCACGTATAAATGTCTCACCTACAACAGCTCACAGGACAACAAATAGACAAATTAAAAGGCTCTTCATGACAAGCATTATGCAGAGTCCATTAAAATGCTGGAAGTGCTAAAGTCCATTTGAATCTAAAGATTGATAAACTATATACATAATGTAAAGTGGGTTGGTGATAAACTCTCTATGATTTAATGGTGGGGGGTCCTGCAGCCTGGGCAGCAAAGTCTGCCTCCTGAGTTTAGTGGAGACTGGGTTCACATGTTCTTAAGGCCCTGCCAAGCTGAGCGGAGATCCACCTGTGCAAAACTCTGCTCCACTTTTGCATCTAAGGACTTTATCTCAGCTTGGCAATTTCAGAACGGATTGGGTAAATTTTTGTTTTGAAGAGAGCCATGAAATTATTTCAGTGCTCTTCTGTAATTTCTGATAGTGAGGGCATTTGTGGTTTTAGAAGATCATTGATGGTGGAAAGTAGCTGCTTAGAATTTCAAGGACGGGTTATGATAATGTTCAAGTAGAACAGTTACTGAGCCTCTCTAGGGGACATTGAGTAGACCTTTTTGTGTTCCCGAAAGGCTAGCTTATTGACAGTGAGACCTGAAGCCTTGTAACGCCGCTCAAGGACACGCCCAGCTGCCTTAATTTCCCGTAGCTCACTGGTGAACCAGGGGGCTGAATGGGAGAAGATGACTGTTCTAGTTTTTACAGGGTTGTGACGATCCAGGATGCTACTCAGGAAGTTATTGTAGAAATCCACTGAGTCATTGGCTGATACAAAGTTTGCAGAAAGAAAAATGCTGGAGGATGACTGTCATAGTTTCTGGGTTGATATTTTTAAATTTTCTAAAGCAGATTTGAGGTTTGCGCTTGGTGAGGAGGGGCAGAAGTGATATCTCCATGGAGACAGCCTTATGGTCGGACACACCCAAATCATGAAAAAAAACATTGCTGAGAGGGACAGAGTCAGTGATGAAAAGATCCAGTGTATGCCCCATGGTGTGGGTGGAGACATTGACCAGTTGCCTGAGATTAAAAAAGTCCAATAGTTGGAGAAATTCGGCTGCAAAACGACAGGAAGGGGAGTTGACATGGATGTTCATATCTCCATGTACTATTAAAACACTTGCTGCAGGTTTTCTGGAGGTAACAGAAGCCAGGGGGACAGGTCTCATTCAGGATGGAAAAAACATCTGGTTGTTGCCAGGTTTCATACATGGAGGAGACATCACTTCCAGACACTTATCCCGAATGTGGTTATGTATGAGGCATGATTTGTTTGTGAGAGATGTGTATTAAAGAGTTACATTTTAGTACTAGATGGAGCAAAGACTCTCTGTATTGGCTGTATTGGCATTCACAGAACTTCTGTGAATGTAACGGGACCGGCAAAAGTTGTTTAATAACTTATATGCACAACAGAGTGTTGTAGTTGTTGAATTTCATCAGTTGGGTTGCAGAACAATATATCATCAAGCCAGTCGTGGAGACTAGCCGGTTATTAGCCCTGAGCACAGACGAGATGCACAGAGGACATTATTAAGCGTTATTTTCAGTGACATGATGCCCAGAAAAAAAACATCAAACACAGAAAGGGATCAACAGCGGCTTTTGGTGAATATGTCGCGGTGGCAGCGATGAACAGGACGGATGAACAAACTGACATAAACGATGAAACAAACAGATACGGAAGTCTCCGGGTGATGGTATACTTGCAGCAACAGGTAGGAATACCATCAAAAGACTCAGTAGAATCCGATCAAATACGAATATAAATACAAATACAAAATGACAAATACAAATATAAAAATACAGATAGAAATCCAAAAAGGTTTGCCGGTAAGCAACAATAATAGAATACTTTCTGGTTTATAATATAGCAGGCTGTCGAACTCTGATGGAGAAGCGGCGAACAGAAAACGCCAGCATCCTCTCCCTCCAGCGTCCAGACCGCAACTCTGATGTAACTCTGAATGAGATGCAAACAAAAATAAATGGAAGCAGGATGGAGTCAAATACTTTTTCACAGCTAGTACGTCTGATTCTCTTTTCCATCATCGACCACAGTCCCCTCGCCGTTTCTCCGCTTCCAATTTCTTTCTCTCCTCTCCTTTATCCTTATTATTCCCTCTTCTCTCCCGCACCACTCTGCTGCCTCTTCCCTCATTTCTTCCCTCCCACCATCCTTATCTTTCCTCTCGGTGTGTCACATCTCCTCATTTATGTCTATTCCTTCCCTTCATCTCCCCTCTGCCTCCACACTATTCGTCTATGTTCTTCACAATCTCTTTTCTCCCTGCTCTTCCTTATCCCTCTCATCCCATCCCTCCTCTTCACTTTCCCTTTCTCTCCTCTTTCCTTCTTTCCTCCACTCCACAGTGTGTGTTTGCTCCTTATTTGGTCTCCCAATGTGTCTGAACTTTCAACTTCATTGTCACCTCTTACGGGAAGGTCATGATTTTACCCTTGTTTGTTTATGGAAAAATCAGTAGAGGGATAAGCATTAAGTTTTACCTAGGAGGAAGTTTTGCATTATCCTACAGATTATTATTATTGGGGACTTTTCATTCTGACCTCATGAGGTGACGTCATAATAACTTTTTCGTAACCAATGCCTAAAAGGTCCCTTTTGAGGTTTTTTATTTTTTTTATTTTTAAATAGTACATATATAGGGTTTGGCATTTAAATGAGAATGTTAGATTTTGGTGCCACCTTGACAGGACTTCACAATGTGATACCCTAAGAACATTTTTAATGCATGGCTTTGTTTTCCCTGAGCGCTTTGGATAGAGATAGATAGATAGAGATTTTCTAGTTCCTTCTGATTTTGACAAGTCAACTATAACAATAATGTCATTGATGTTTTCATCTCTTAAATTAAGATACATGAACAGACAGGGAGGGGGAACAGGATTTATGCTGCATTCACACAAATGTAGATTTCTTTATGTCTCTGGAATTTTGTCTGTCTGAGGACATCCCCATTCTCCATCTGTCCTCTGAAATGGAAACTTGTCCCACATAGATCAATTTACTTTCTTTTTATGAGTTTATGAGTTTTTCTTCTCAGTGTGACACCCTGTAGTATAAACGGTCACGTTCTGCTTGCTTCAAAGTGCCATAAAACTTTACAAGACTGCAAAGTAATCGGGATTTGCAAAGCACAGCTCCAATTCACAATTCAGTCCGCCAGAGAATATTAGCACAGATCCTGGATCTGTGCCCTCAGATGAGGTAAACAAACATGGGTGAGAACATCAGCTGGAGCCAATCCCAGCTGACAATTGGCGAAAGGCGGGGTTCCCCTGGACAAGTCTCATGTTCATCATAAGGCCGACACATAGAGGCAAAAAAACATTTAAACTCAAGTTCATACCTATGGCCAAATAAAAAGCAACACTTCACTCATACTGCATGTTTTTGGACTGTGGGAGGAAGTCACACGAGACAGATGAAATATATGTAGGGTCAAGGAATATTTAGGCATATTATGGCAGTGCATTAACTCTAGGGCAGTCTTGTCACAACTGTAAAACCTGCCCTTTTTTCACAGAACTACCTACATTTTCACCATTTGACATTTGCATGTTCTTTTTATAGAATACTGGACATTCTATAGGAATTTTTTTTTATCTACTGGGAAAACATGAAAATAATGTTACTGGTCACTCCTTTTGCTCAAATAGGCATGAAAGTATTGATATCCACCACTGAATTCAAGCCGAGTCCGCTGATTATTATATAACCATAAAGTTGGGGATATTATGGAATGGCCATCACCAACAGATCCTTTGTGCTCAAAAACCATTTGATGGTTCATCTATAACTTTTATATCAACATAGACATTAGTTTGAGAAAAAAATCCATTGATATTGGTAACAGATTGGATATCTGTTTCTGACACTGGGGGGAGCTTTATCTCTGAACTTTTCAAGGCCATAATTTCTCAGCTTTTTGTCCGATTGCATATCAATGACTGGAGCACATATTGTAATCACTATGTAGAGATTTTTTTTTTCTATGGGAAACACTTTCAGACATTTCTTCTTAACCTTTGGCCCTTATTAAGTCCAAATTTGGTCTGAATTGTCTGAAGGAGGTTTATATTTTATATTATTATTGCTTGAAAAGTTCATATTTTACTCAATAGGGGGAGCTTTTCTAAGAAAAACACTATTTTTCAGAAATAACTTTCTAACTGTTTGTGACAGATTTGGTGTGACAGATTTGGTGCGTATAAATCGACTCAAGGAGATCTATCTTGTTTTTATCATATTTTCAATAAATCATATATTTCTTACTATGGAGTGCTATTCTTTCTTTTCGTACATAAAAAAAAACTCGGGACAAACTTCACCTTTAATTTAAGGAGTTTAATCAGGATGATTGCTTGAACAACGCAGTGGACTGGGGATTTACCCGACAGCATTGGCCTTTCTCTTTCAGATCATCACCACCAGAGACAACAGAGATGTGTTCTGTCTGGCTAAAGAAAGAAAAGAAAAAATACAAAGGTAGTTTTTTAAATGATTTCATGTAACTGCTGTCTTTGCTCAAATTTCTCAACTACTATTTAATATTCTCCTGTGATGCATTGTGGGACAATTTCAACCAACACCAGACCCAAAGATTTATAGCTTGAAGTTGGGCGAGGATTTCAATGGGCAGGAGGGAAAACTCAATTGCAAGATCAATTCAAAGGGGTTTATATAAATAATAGGTTTTAATATTTAAAATAACGTTTTTAGAAAAGCCAATTATGCACAGCTTTTATTGTTGAATCAAACAGCTGGAGATGCCACCATTTAGAAGATTCCCAAAGTTTTGAGACATTTGAAAGCTTCATTTTTTACAAGGTTGATGGTGTCACAGTCTAATGATAACCACAGCGTTCCCGAAAACTGTCTCCAGGGGCCAAGGACAAAGACAACAAGCAGATGGTAGAAAGGAGACAAAGGAGTGATCAGACTTAAATACAAGTGTGTTCTGCTTATTTTCAGGACTAAAATTTGTCGAAGTATAACAGTAGCATTACTGTGGTCATTATTAATGTTGTTCAACGTTTTATTGTAAGGCACATGACCCAGAAGTTAAGCAAAGGTAGTACGGGTAATCAAAATATCATGAAAGGTTTGTGTATTATATCTGTTTTATTCACTAAATGAAGCAATAAAAAAGTGTGTCTGGGAGTGCATCCCTTTTTAGTGTCCTTCATAAACGCTTCAGTTTATTTGAAGATCCAATGGCTTGTTGGGCACAGTGGATCAGACTGTGATCGCTCTTCACTTCCATCTACATACCGCATGAGTGGTGTGGGCATGAGAAACAACTCCATTCTGCGATCTGTGAGCAACTGCCAACTACACCACAGAAATTGGTTTCTCTCAACAGAAAGCAATTAATTTGAGCCGACTCTTTTTTAAGTTGGAACTACATAAAGAAGCTAAGCAGAACAAACTTAATTACTTTGAATTGATCTAACTTAATTGATTTAAGTGGAGTCAACTCAAATAATTTAAATTGGAATGACACAAAGTAAGTTCAAAAAGCTGAAATGGATAAAGACGGAAAAAATTGAAGTTACTAAGTTAAATCAATTATGATGAATTAGGGGGACTGAATTCAGGTATATTAAGCTTGGCCAACATAATTTATTTATTTTAAAGAACCCAATTTAATCAGGCAGAAATTGTTTCCATGATTATTTTTAAGTAAGTTGAACAAGTTATCTTTTTCAGTGTGTCAACGCAGCATATCAGTCCATTTGTTCAGCTTTTGTAAAAGACGTTTTATGTGCCCTAAAGCATTATTTCATTTATATGAAATATAAGTATAGAGTATATAGAGTATATGACTCTTTACATTTAGGGTAGGGGAAATGGTTTGTGATATTTTTGAGTTATCAATAAAATAAATATAGGGTGTATATAGGTAAAGGATAAAATAAAGAAAATAAAAAGGCATGTTTGTCACACTAATAAAATTATACAAATTACTAGCAAATAGTTTACCTTCTCTAAACAGAGCTTCCGTTATTATTTCATCTGTGGATCATAAGTTGCTATTGTATGTATTAAGTAAATATTAAATCCAGTTTACTCTTAAAATAATAAGTATATTTTTGTTATCGAAACAAATTGGAATCAAACAGAGGAATTAAACACTTATTTCGCTGAATCGGAACGGTTGATGAAAGTCTAAATATACCTAACCTTAAAGGAGTAATTTCAGCCTGGCAATATGAATGTTGTCAGTTTTGAACATTGCATTATCTTGCTCAAACGGTAATTCAGATGTGTTTGAACTGCACTGAATCCAATCTTTTCAAATCAAAATATTTCACTTTGATATGTGGTCTTAAATCAATAGTATCTGATTCCTGCTGATGTGACATCAGTGTGAACAGGCAGATCAGAAATCATGTGGCTTTTCTCCAACGGAGCGCGCTCACCTCAATGTTTTTGTTCAGCTCTGATGAACAAAGTCAAATATGGAGGATAACAGCAACAACTAATGGGGGACGCAAATTTTATAGATTGAATGGGAAAATGCCACGATCAAATTGGCTTTGCCCTCTTTCTCTTAGAACGAAGAAAAAACCAACGGCAATGGCAGCACTCAGCTCATGCATATATGCCATTAGGTACACGAATTCCGAACTGACAGTTCATATTCATGTTCACTGCCGCGAATCAGACATGTCTTCGATCTACGATCTCATATGAATGTTTCTCAAATCTGGTGTGTCACAGCCCCAAATTTGCATCAACACAGCTGTGAAAAAATCAGATTTTAAGGCACTTCTGCCTGCTAATGTGAACATAGCATCAGTCTGGTTTGAAGAGATTAAACGTATGCATCACAAGTGACATCATCTTCATTCTTTCTAAAGATTAAAACAGTCACCATGGCAATACATCTAGGTAAAAGCGATATCATTTTCTACTGAGCTGACAGTAAACAAATGAATAGGGTACTTTTCATAAAGCTGGTGGAGCAGTGCTCCGTCATCAGCTGTTTCTCAACTATTTTGAACAAAAGCCTACTATTGCTCGAAAACATGTCCTTGCATTTATACCTAAAATGTAAATCTCTCGCCGGCTGCGTGCACATCGAGCCGCAGACTGACAGAGGGTGAGTCTGATGTTCTGCAGCAGATGAGAAGTCGACGCCTCGCTGTGAGATGTGTTTTATCCAATCCTGCCATCACCTCCAACAACAAATAATACCTGAGCCTCGGCCACAGCAGCAGCGGCAGCCAAATCTCATTAAGTCAGAGATGGGAGAGCGGCAATTGTTTTTTATGTTGTCGCCCGTCCACACATGCACACATACACGCTCACATTTCGTCTCATTTTTCCCTTCTCTGCAATGTTGGAGCATGAAAATAAAAGCCGAGCATCCTCCTCCTCCTCCTCCTCCTCCTGTGCTGCCTCTGGCTCTGCGATGGGATGCTCTCATCAAATGATTACTTTTATTAACGGTCAGATGGCTTTTTAATAGAATCGCTTTATTATGTCGTTTCTCATTTTCACCCTCACGGTGAAATTTCACCCCTGTTTTGTTGATTTTGTTCTTTCCCATTTTCATATTTTTCTGGTGGCTGCAGGGTGTTGGTGCTGCCAAGAGACATTTTTACGTTTTGGAGGAGGAGGAGGAGGAGGAGGAGGAGGAGGAGGAGGAGGAGGAAGAGGAAGGGGAGCGAACAGGTTATTGGTTTCTATTTGTTTCTGATAATTTGCTTTTAGGGAACTTATAGTTCCTCTTTTCTTTCTCTGTGTTCACACTTTAAACTGACAAGTTTCATTTCTTTTTCGTCCCTGGTGTTCAATCCTGATGTTTTTGCCATGATATTACTTTTGAGTTCAAAGTAAACCTGCAACAGTTTGGAATATTGTAAAGGCTATTATCTTCGGTGTGCACATGCAATAGAGAAACTTGAGAAACAAACTGCCACGGCTGGTAAAGTCAGTTGGTTTGATGCGCTGGGAGTTTCGTTCCTGCATGAAGAAAAGATGAATATTTAAAAGTCATTACACCAAAACAGACTGTGTCGCAGGTGGAATGCGACGCACCATAAGGTAAGGTAACATTTAATCTAAGGAAAGCACAGTCTGTAGATGACTCAGACTATACTGTTTTTTTTCTCCTAGAAATGAAACTGAAGAAAGAGTCTGGTGGATGGAGTTTAAATCGTTTCTTCACCCTTAAAGGCATTTTCATTCATTTTACCTGATTACAGTCTCACTCCCACATTCATTTATTACGCTCTGAGGGTGTTGCGATGGAAGTTTTGATCTGAATTTTATTCAATATTGATGCAAACCTGCAAAATACCTGTTTTTATATTGTTAAATCAAGATGTTCTGCTGTTCTAAAATGGCAAAATATGTTATGATGAAATGGTTGAAAACCTTTGGCTTCTTTACCTTTGACAATGGGGGAGGTAATCTTGTTATCAACAAGATTACGGAAACATTTACAGACAGATTTGTAGGAAATTTTACCCTGAGGTATGTAACTCTCGGCATATCCTATGGATTACTTTGTAAATCTATAGAATATGTTTTGGTGATGTTACTTTTGATGATGAAATGTGTTTTACAGCATTTGAAATAAAATATAATAATAAGCAGCTTGGAGCCGCAACGTCACAATGTGGTGAGGCATTCTCTTGAAGCTGATTCCATTATTGAGGCCTTTGTTTCTTTGATTTTCCTTTGGGGGCGGAACTGGGGGCTAAGTGGGCAGAACAGGGACGCTGAAGTGGAATACACAAACGACCACTGGCTACAGAGTATTTGAGTGATGCTCAGAGAGTTTGTTTGAGTTGAGGTAGATTTAGAGACTGGCAATAACTCAGAGATTAATGAAGGAATCAGCGCAAAGGCTGGCATTCTCAGTTGGTTCAACGTACGCCTCGCGTTCCCAGTGGAGCAACATCATCGAGTCAGTACTTACATCTTGGATAAATTCCCAGCAAGCCTACCGCTAGGACCCCAGCATCCCTTTTCTGCTGGACTTTCGGGACTACTCAGGCATCCAAACATGACTGCTTTGGCGGATTCATCCGATCGCTTTGACCGCTGTGGATAGCAATCATGTCGTAGAGGAATCGTAAGTACCTCCCATGTCCTGACTCTTAATGAACGGTGAAGGTAAGATTTCAAGCTAGCATATTAGCTTCTAGACGGTTTGCTTCAGCCTAAAACTAGCCACATAGAAGCTACTTTAATGTAGCTGATGGCGTTTATTTAATCAAATAAATGAATGATACAATGATGTTTATCCTCACAGGTAGCCTTACAGGTGACAACCTGAAAATCATCTGCTGTGTTTCCACAGCATCTATGATGAACACGGAGACAATTTGTCATCACACACAAAAATACATCCACGTCTGACACTACTGCATGTTACAAAGGTGAAGTATACTATGGTATCACCAGACTTTATCTGATACTGTAAAATCGTAACCCACACTGTGATCAGTACTTTTATAGTAAGATACTATAGGATTTAACACTACTATTTTACACTTCTACCACGATACTGGAATGTAGCACTCCATAGCAAATGCCATTGGTCTTTCAAACAACCCTCTGTGATTATTTTATCCTTTGTAGTGAAGTCCATATTTTATACTATATATTTTTATAGCCTTGGTAACTATTTATCATTCTGTTTTTTTCTGGCATCTGTTTTATTATTGACTGTCATTTTTTCTGTTGTGTTGTTTGTTTTCTGACAACTGGATGTTCATTTATTGTTGTTGTTTAGTTGTTGTCTTATGTGCTGCTGGCTGCACAACAATATGCCCCTCGGGGATTAATAAAGTTTGCCTTGATGCTTGATTCATTCTGCCACTGACTTTCATGAAAATCCATTCAGGGTGTCTCGTTTAACTCTGACAAGACAACCGAGAAAGGATGAAATTCAACCTCATTGATGGATTTAATAAATTAAAATTAAATTAACTTTTTCAGCCATAACATTATAACCACGGATAGTTGAAGTCAGAATAGCATTCAAAATCTTGTTCCTATGGTACCTGTCGGTGGCTGGTTTATATTAGACACCAAGTGATAATTTCGTCCTCGAAGTTCAAATTAGAAGCAAGAAAACTGCGTGAGGACCACATTTCAGCCTACAGCCTATCTTCGCTGACATTGGACAAGAGGCAGTGTACACCCTGGAGAATTTGTCACATCAGCTTAGCACAGATGCAAAAAAAACAACAATCATTTTTGCTCAATGTCATAGTCACGGACGGTTTCAACTCCATTGCTTGTTTTTGGACTGTGAGAGGATGCCGGAGTAACATGGTGAGAACCCATAACAAAAAGAGGAGGGAATGCAAATTTCTCATAGAAATGTCCCACATTTCCAGCTGGCTTTGAACCGTAAAGTTCTTGCTTTGCGTGCGCAACATGACACAATGGTGTTGCCCATATTATAACTACTGAATCACAAAATTAAGTGCATTTTGAAGACACAATAATAAAGCTTTATTCGTGGCCCTCAAATGCAAAATTCATCCTCAGAATAGTGCAACAAGCAAGGCCAAAGAGTCCGAGGTAAGAAAAGTGATGAGGGAATTGTACGGTTTTTATATACTGTGATTGTATATAAAAACCTAAATTATGGATTGGTTGATATTCATCTGCACAAAGAGTTTGTCCATTGCATACCAGAGAGCCTGACAAATAGTTTTATCAGAGTATGTCTGTAGATTATCATTCATTCAGGTCATGGTAAACCATGTGGATTGAATGCAAAGCAATGAATGCAAAGCAATTCAATCCACAGCAATTAGACTTCTATTTAGTGTTGAAGAAACGTAACCACTCATCCAAGAGGCTGCTTCAGTTCACTTCTCTTGGATGAGAGGTGAAAGGTCTTCAATCCAAAACAGAAATCCAGTTGCTTTGGATTCAACCCACATAGATTTGAGCAAGTAGTTTTGTCATGACGAGCTGACCACATCATTATGACCAAAGCATCCATCTGAGCCAATACTAGTGTGACAGCAGCTGCCAAATAAGCAAAGGTGGTTGGATGGATAGAAAAAATAATATTATTTTCACCACTCATCATTTGGTGTCCAGTTAATTAACATCAACAGATTTTGTCCTCATCGGAAGGAGCGACGGGTCTAATTGGAGCTGGGCTGATTATCCCTGGCTGGAGTGCGGTGAGGGGGACAGACAAAGACAGAGTGACTGTTACTTGAACTGGCAGGTTGTAAAACAGCAATTATAAAACTAAACTTTGCTGCTTCTCAGAGAGCGTGTCTTATTTGTAACAAGTGAAGTGATAAAAGAGCAAAATAATTGGATTCTTTCTTTGTGTCTTTCTTGCCCTCCAAGTCTTAAATATTTGGGGAAAATGATATTTGAACAAAGTTTATTTCTTTCTAACCTTTGATTAACGGTTCCCCCGCTTGAGGCCATGCTGCAAAAGAAGCAAATTATTCTCAAGATCAACCTTTTAGCGATCTCATTATCCATTCACCATCTTCTCTGACTTTTTTCTTTAATCTTCCTGGCTCAAAATTATGTATCTGTCCTCTGTAAGTGGATGTCGTCAGGTCTATTTATTGCTCTTTTACGGCCTGTTGTGTGTTTTTGTCTTCCTGAACAACGAGGCAGCTAGCTTTTTGCCGGCCAATTAGATGAAGTGACCGAACCAGCAGACATTCAAGACATTCTGACCTGCCCTCTGTCTGTGTTTGGTGAGCCTTAGTTTTTAAAGAGCTACAGTTGTGAGGACTTGAACACACAAAACAATAGCATTTTATAAAAAAAATAAAAGTTCATCAGAAAGTTCTGCTATCCATTCACTTATTTCGAAGGTGAGGGAAATTGTTTAAAGTTACTAAAAATGGTATTTCAGCTGGCTAGACTTATATTGTCACTACTATTTACTGTGAAGTCAATACGTATTCGTAGGATTTGGAGTAAATCATAGCACAGAGACAGCACTGCTCCAGTGTTACCTTCTATAGCATCTTTCATAGTTCAGTTGGATCTGTTTTATTTTGTACGATTATTGTTAGTTTAAGCTTGTGTTTATTTGAAAGTTTAGTTCTATGTTCATTTTAGTGTTTTCCTCCTGTCTTTCTGTCTTCCACTTTCTTTCTTCTCTTTGGACTGTGAATGTGTTGCCTTGTCCCAATTTATGGACTTGCCCACTTTGGCCCCTCAATTGCGTGCTCTCGCTAACGGGTTAAAAATGGCGGGGTGTCCAAATTCTCTAGTTTGTTCTCCAGGGGTGCTGAGTAGCACCCCCATGCATCCATAATGCACCATTTTGCAATTCACCAAAGACTATAACCCAGAATCCCTGTGCTGTTGGGACGTCAATGGCAGGAGTTCAGTAAGAAAGCCGGGAGGAGCGACGGACATCAGAGCAATGGAGAATAATTTCTTTTGAAGTATAATGAAAATCAATTTGATCAGAAATTGATGTTCAGGAAACTGTGGCTTGCGGTGTTATTTTTCCAATCTTAACCAAAGTTAACCGTAATGAGAGTGTGTACGCACAAATGCAGTACTGCGAACAATGCGGCAAGGAGATGATCCAAAAAGAAGTTGAGTAGGTACCTGACATATACAGACCCGTCCCATTTCTTTGGTCTTAAAAGGCCTCAGCCCCTATAGCACCGTCGCCTCTAAGTGCACATTTCCTCAATGTCACAAGAGTGCACACTTCGACAAAGACCTTAGGGTGTAGTGCAAAAAGTGGGACATTGCAAGGCATTTGTGCGTGAATCCTGTTTCCTCCTTGTTTGTATAATGGTGTCGGCTGAACCCAGCACTCAGCTGTTGTCCAGTTGTCTCGTTACTCTTGTGTATTCAGCTCAGTGTCCTGCTTTCCCTCTTACCAGATCCTCGGTTAGGTCCTGTAAATCCCTGTTCAATTGTTTCCTTGTGCTCCCAGAATCCAGTCTGATATAAGAGGTGTTTCTCCTTCATGGATTATTACTTGATACCTGCAATGGTGGATCATTATTGATTCTGCTTGTATTTTGGATTATTTTTTTTTTTTTCTTTGCCATTTTCATCTGTGTTTTCTGTTAACATCAGTTTTTTTGCTTCTGGTTTTAATAAACCACATATGTGCATAATTTATAAATGTGTGTCTTTATTTTTATTCACTTAATATCCAACCCTCTACATTTTGCGATTTTTGTTAGGAGGCTTTTTGTTACAGGCTTAAAGCTGTTATTAAGCTTCATAAAGCTTGATAGGAAGCCTAAGTTTATACATCCCTCTCCCATTAATGCATGTTACTAACTTGACTTCTTCCCTTAAGTCTTTGTGCTTTTTCATCGTGCAGTGTCACATGGATCATGGCTGGACCTACTGCTGTGTACCTCGTTGATGCCCACAGATTTATTTTTAAATTAATTGAATAAAATATAAATAAATAGAAAATTGGGTGTTTTATTTATTTATTGATGAATAGTATTACTGCAGAAGTTATTGCAAATAGTAGTACTAAAGGCAATCATCGTATAGCTGATATGATTTTTGTTGCCATGCATGTTCCCCCTCTCTTCATTCTCTCATCTGGTCTTGACAAGGTTGAAAGCCGGCTACCCTTTGTTGAGATCCGCTTGTGGTCTCTGGCTGTTAAAAGGCCATTTTCCCGAAACTCTCTCAAAGTGCTCGCTCATTGCGTACTGTTGTAAATTAAAGAGTGCACTCTGGAATTGCCCATAAAGAGGAAAACTGCCTTGAGATTACATTTATTGTGATTTTGTGGTATATTATACTGTATATGAAATTGAGTTGAATAATGGATGTCAACCAAGAGGCAGGGCTAGGGAAGTCATTTTAAGCCCAGAGGATGTTTGTTTCCAGAATTGCAGCTCTATAGGAGTCATTTTAATACAGGGGCCAAGAATAGCCGGAATTGCAATTATTTTTTAATACTTCTACCTCAATATATTGACTTTATTATTGATGATCGAGATAACAAAACTCAGTGTCCGGTCATATTAGACCATTTCATATTCCTGAGGAAAGAGGCTGACTTCCCGACTGATAATTTATCACAAGAAAACAACTTCATGATATCAGAATGGGTTATGACAAACACCCACACTGCTCTTTATGTACACAATACACCAGGTTTGCCGTTCTGCAATCTTCTATGCTGATCTTTTCAGGCTTCTTTCCTTAATTTTTCAATGCTCTACAAGTTCTTTATACTTACTTGTCAAATAGAAGTGTAAAACTTTTCTATTAATTAGCTGTTTGCAACAACCAAATCACAAAAAAGTTGGGAGAGACGTTGATATTGTGTTTTAATGTTTATAGTAGCCAAATGCATTTTTTTTAGCAAGGAATAGATTTTTCGTTTTTGCTCAGGATATTCAGAGTTCTGAAGGATTTGTTGAAGGATGCCTTCTATTCAGAATATAATCTTTCTTCAGGGAAATAAACATTGTGCTCAGAAAGATCTGTTTTTGTGATATAATTTTTGTCTTCTTATGGCCGGACTTGCATGTGAACAACGAAATAAATGTTCTGAATGTATGGCAAATAACTACAGTGAAGTATTGTTGGGTCTCCGTGATGCTCTGGTGCTGCTTTTCTTCCTTCGGCACAATAACACTGCATCAAACCCTTAAGAAGAAGATGAAGATGGATCATCAAGTTTCAGGATATCTTAAATGAAAACATGTGTGTGAGGAGACTGACAATTGGGTATTATTGGATATTCCAAAAGGACAATGATCCAAGCAGACCTCAAAGTCTTTGAAAAACCGCCTGACTTAATCCCATACAAAATCTCTGGTGGGACTTGTTGATAGTGGTTGCAGCATGTAATGCCAGCCACATGACAGAACTGGAGGAGTCTGCATATGAGGAAGGGGCTACGATTCCTCAGGATCACGGCCAGAAGCTTGTGTCCAGATATGCATCATGTTTGCAGCAGGTCAAAGCAGAAAAAGGGTCATTACAAAGTTTTACAGACACTTATCATTAAACTCTATACTCTAATATTTTTTCAGCCTCTCTACCCTGTGGCTCAGTGGGTAGAGAGGCTCCCAATCAGAAGATCGGAAGGTAGCCGGTTCGAATCCCACCAGGGTCTACTTGTAGTAGGGTCCTTGAGCAAGACCCTGAATCCTTAGCTCCCCGGGCGCTCCACGAGGGGCTGCCCACTGCTCCCTCAGGGATGGGTCAAATGCAGAGAAGTAATTTCACTATTTTGTACTGTGTATGACTCTATGTAACTAATAAAGGATTCTTTCTTCTTTCTTAATATGGATGTTTCATTTTTTGTTGTTGTGTTAAAATAGGGGTGCATTAAACCTTTTGAAGTTGTCTCTTTATGTTTCAGCGCTGATGTGTGTTGAATTAATATCATTATATCTCCAAAAAGTCGGACATATAATGAAATTAATTGGTCATATTAACGTGATAGCATGAGGAAGAGCTGGAGTGATTTTGGGAAAGGTCAATTGAACATTTGGGACACCAGGGGGAGCTTTATCTCCCAAAGTTCTCCAGCCGTAATTTCTCAACCGGTGGTTAGATTTAGTCCAAATTTGGTGCATACTAGTCGACTCTAGGAGATCTATCTTGTATTTGTCACATTTTGATATTTATTCACTCTAATAGTTCATATTTAACTCACTTGAGGAACCTTTTTACGAAGCACACTGCTTTTCAGACCCAATTTCAGTTTTAGTTTTTTAGTTTTCAGTTTTGGCTTTTTGGGGATAAACTCTTGTTGTCAGGGACGCCAGTGTAGGAATAGTTTCACACGTCATAATGTTTAATGTAAATAACCAGATTGGATATAACGTTAAAACCACCTGACAGATATTGCGTAGGTTTGAGAAGCTCTGGGATCCAATGTTTGTTCTAAAACCCTACTAAGAGAATCAGAATAAACCCTTTTCACCAATAGTATCTGCCAATATGCCATAGTAGCCCCTCAGTGGGACTGGACTACCACGGGAAGCTGTAGCTCCTCCATCTGATTCCATCACATCAACTTCAAAAAAAATGTTCACTTAACACATTCCCAGCCTCTAGCAGTGTCCATTGTAACAAGGTAATGTCATTGTGACATTACTTGCTAGTGGTTACAATGTAATGGCTGATGGGTTTCATTTTAGCCATCTGTCTTAAATGAATTTAACTAAGAATGTATTTCTGGTTCCACTGTAGCTTCGACAGAATTCACTTCTCAGACACATGATGACTCCTCCACTGTGATGACTCAGGACTGTGAGAAATTCTCATGTGAAGTCTTCTACTGTGACTCTCTCACTCACTCTCTGTCTCTCCATCTGAACTTCATCGCTCAAAACACTCGTCCATCTTTGTTTCCTGCGGCAGCTTCAGTCTGCTGCCGCTGATACAAACCGAGGTGTTCATCACAGTCTCCTCTTTAATATTTCATCGGCAGTGATATGATGTGTGAGGCCCGGCATCACCTGCAGCTGCAAGAAGAAACTCTGTAATATAGACATGAAGAGTTTTATTATTCTCATTTGAGAGCGTTCTCAGTCTGCCAGTTTCATCCCTGAATTATTAACACAGCCGCTACCTGCAGCAGAGTGTTAGACAATATGTATTCACCTCACATTCAACTGCTCATTAATTAATCACAATGCTAATCTGAAAATTATGGATTTTCATATTGTGAATAATGTATGACGAAGCATTATCTTAACCATCTGTAAACAACTAATCAATATGACAAAACAATAAAAGTCTTCAATGCAAGAAAAGTTTTATTTAGATTTTTTTCTTTTTCCCACGCAGTTTTTATTTACGGCACAGCAACTGTCGGTTGTTGCTTTTTGCAGTAACGAGCCGGGTGCCCCAACCTTCTGCCTCAGTAAACATTAGCTTTTAAACAGTCCATAAACGTTCTTCTGGCCTGTGATCCGAGTCACGACTGCTGTAATTATTTTTCTCTTCCTAAAGTGGAGAAAACAGCTTCCATGATTCACAGATACAAAGGCCGAGTGAAAGAGTTCCCAGACAAAAGGTCAGAGCTTTTTGTCGGGATCAGCAGAATACAACTTACTGATCTCTTGTAATGGAAGATTTCAAATTTGACCTCTGGACAGTGTAGGCATGACATTTATAAATTTGTGTAAACTTGATGAAACCCTGAAATTTCCGTTCACCCAAAAGTTATAACTCACTCATTACAAAGTCACCCCCTCCTTGGAGGTAAGTTGGGGCAAGTTTTTCAGTCACCCAAACATTAGTGGAGCGTCACAGAAAAACAGAATTACAGTATTCTCCTAAGTGAGCGAAGAAGATAAAAAGAGCAATTACCTTAATTAAAGTTTTTCTTCTGAAAATTTGGTCATGCGCATGATGTACTACCAAGAATTCCAAACAGTTTTTTTATCTGAAGCATGATCCATTCACTCAAGGTAATTCCCTGAAAATCCCTCAATTTCTCCTTCTAGTAAGTAAAATATGAACTATGCAAGTAAAACACATGATAGATCCCCTTCAGTCAGTCAGTTCATATGCGCCATTTTGATACAAAATTGAACCAATGGTTAGGAAGTTGTGCTCTAAAAACAGTGTTTCATAAAGTGCTACCCCTAGTGAGTTAAATATAAACTATTTCTGTAAAAGATGATGCATACAAGATGCATACTTTCACAGATAAAGCCCCCCCTTTTTAAGAATTTTACAATTGACTTTCCCCAAAATCACTCTCTGTAGGTATAAAATTTGAAAATGATCCATCACATATTTTTTAGGTAATGCCCGAAAAACAATGTTTTTTGAAAAAAAACCTCCCCTAGACAGTTAAATACGAACTTTTAGGGTAAAGTATGATATTCACAAGATAGATCTCTTTGATTGGTTTCATGTGCATCAAAATTTGGACTAAATCAAAACAACAGTAAGGACGTTATGTCCAAAAGACTGTATTTTTTGTAAAAAGCTCGCCCTAGTGTTTCAAATATGAACGATAAGGGCATAGAAGACAGATATCCTCAATTCAGATGAGAAATTATGGCTTGACAATTTTGAAGATGAAGCTCCCCTAGTGTTGGAAATATACAACAGACATTCCCCAAGATCAATTCAGTTCTTCCTCACACTAGGGTCTATGTGGGTATAACATTTGAAAATGATTCATGAAATATTTTTAGTGTTATTTTTGCGTTTACATGAAAGATCTGCGGCGGTTGATGTGATGATGATTCCATAATATCTCAGATTTATCTAAATAGTACTAGTAATAGTACTACTAAATAGTAATAGTTTTAAGAAAAATCTAAATGTTATAAATTAAGTTATCTAATTTAGCTGGTTCAGAAAAATAGGACGAATAAGCTTGGATTATACCTCCGGGGGTATTTTTTTTTTGGATACATTTTCTTTTCACGCATTTCAATGTATTTTGCCTTTTAAAAAGATAGATACATTTAGAGGGTGTGTGGGCTCTGTTTTAACAGGTCTATTACCAACTATTACCTTGTTTTAAAATATATATTTCCAATACATTAAAAACAAACTATGAAGTAATTAGCATTGAGTATGAGTCTGGTTGTTATACAGTTCAGCATATAATATAATATATAATTAGCGAACAATAACATATATATATATATATATATATATATATATATATATATATATATATGTATATATATTATTTACATTTTTAAATATGGTGAGAATAAAATGTCAGCTCAGCCCTATACAGTAAGGTAAACCAATAATAATGTAAAAGCGCTTGGTTGTACAGTCTCGCTTTCTCTGTACATACAGAGAAAGCGAGACGGAAAGGGATTATTGGATCATTAACATAGATTTATTTCATTTTTAAGAACTAAAACTTGATGCTGATGTTGTAAACATGGAAAAAAAAAAGATGCCACGAGTCTACTTTTGTAGTCAGAATATTCAGCTGAGGGCAAACGAGCGAAGTCAAAACAAATAACTTTGCTGAAGAAGTTTTACAAATTGAGACCGAATCTTGCTGATATACTAACATCACTGAAAAAACGGAGGAGCAGCAATCTACAGTGCATTTAACATCACCACACAGCTACTGCGGCTCAAATTGAGAAAGTAGGGATTAATCGTTTACACTGGACAGTTTGTAACTATAATTTTACCTCCTCTGACGGCTCCCAGTTTCCTGAGGGCTGGGATTGGAAAACAGTTTCGGAATAATTTCTCTTCCAGATGAAGAAGGCGGCCAGGTGTGGCCATGGTGTAAAACTTGTTACAGTTTCGCCCAGTCGTTCGCTTTATTTTGTGCGCTTGAAAGTGGAGCTTTAATGGAGTTGCTTTGAACTGTAGGTAATTTCTTTAGCGCTTTGTCCGCTGTGAAAAGCTTGAACAATTGGAGGCCAAGAGGCCGGAGGCTGTGAGGCTGGAGCTCACACATAATGAACCATGCAAGACTCGTCCTCTGGCCGACAAGTGTCACGACCTGGCTCGCCGTCTGCCACAGTGACGACAAAAGCACTGAGATTTCCCATCCCCCTGCGTAATGAGAAATCTCATTATCCTGGCTTTATCTCGACGTTCAACCTTTAGAAATGAATGTGAACACAATCTTAAGTCAGAGACTCGGCCTGAGCCATTTCATACATCACCTGCATGATTAAAATGCCTCGCGGTGTGGCGGACGACTACAGTCAGCCTGACATGCCTGAGAGCGAGATTAAAAGGCCGTTTGACTCGGAGGAGCCACGGCTGTCACCTCAGGTGTGTTTTTAAGGTGAGAGGCTGTCTGTGAGTTTTCAAGCTCGCTGTTTATCCTCCTTCGGCTTGGCAAGAAACCTGTCGAAGTGTCGCCTCTCTCACAGCGGAGCGGGACAGCTCTGAACTGAACTGGAGTGTCTCTCTTCAAGTGAAAGCCAAAAAGCTCATCTTCCGCAGTTGGCAGTAGCTGCACAGCGTCAGCCGACGGCTAAATGTGAAGGATTTGTGTGAAGGTGTTTGTATGTGTGGTTCACCATTACAAGGCAAGCACACCTCAACAGTATAAACAATCTGATCTCTTATTTGTATCTTATATTTCGGGGAGGGAGGAACCTGTGTGAAGTGAGAATGTTCCACCACTGCTCATTCTGTGCTGCAGAGCTGATTCGTGGCCCTCTAGGCTGGCTGGCCTTGCCCAGCTCTGCCTCCACCTCCTCGGCTGATTATTGAAACTGTCCTCTGGGTGTGAACGTAAAGCAATAACACACACAGCTAATTAGGTTAACCGACAAGCACATTGGCCTCCATACAAGAGAAAGAGTAAAATCTAATAGTCAGGTGGCAATATCTGAGCAGAATTACAGCATTAGTTTTCATCAGTGTCCCCCCAGCAGCTAGGTGGGGCTGCAACACGTCTGCTGAAATCTAATTGTGAAAAACTGCATTAACTCTGGGATTGTTTGCAGTTTCTGTTTTCCGCCTCGCTACAAAACTTCTGGATGATGTTTTGAGAAAACGAGCGAGCGAGGATGATGATATTAGACACTGGATGATGATGTGACAGAGTCGTGTCTGAAACAGCATTTATCAAACGGCTGGAAACCGGTGTTTGATTTATGTTATTACAAACACGAGGCTGGAGCGAGCAACACTCACCAAAGCGTCACAGAACTAGATGTTTTTTAAATAAGAGGCTTTTTCATCAGCCTTGTTGTTGCGTTTTGATCTCCTTCCATTCTTTCATCTTCCAGCTAATTTGCTTCTGGGGGATAAATATTTAGCAGTCTGAAAAAAAGGGGGAGAAATAAAAGGAGGATAATAATTTTTCCTGACCTCCATGATTGCCTGTGATACCAGGCTTGGCAGCCGAGCCCCAGTTGCTAGACAACCATCCCTTTCAATTTACAAACCGTCCAGCGAATAGAATTTTGTACAGGATGTTTGGTGCACAGAGAGTGAAAGGCGGACAACATGTTTGTTTTGTTTTGGATTATTTGTGAGCAGAAATTGATTTAATCTGGCAGGAGCCATGCATTTGAGTGCTTAGCAAAGTTGAGCAAACACACCATCAAAACGCTGTTGTTACTTGTCAGAGGTGAGAAAGGCGAAGGTGAGACTGGATCCTTTTAATCTTGTACCCTCTCTGGAGCCAAAAGAAGTTTCTTTTCAGCTTCCATAAATGACTTCAGTCAGGAAGACCATCTTCTTGCACACTCACATCTATAACTCTCCTCTTTAAAAATTCTCGTACTCGATTCAAGTCTTCAATTGATATCAGCTGTTCCCACAACTATCCAATGACAGTGACACACCTTCATCGTTAGCTTGCCACAATCAGCGGCTTTCTGTTTAAATATGACTCTCTCCGTAAATCTAGTTCTTTCATACTGCTTGTTCACATCACTCAATCGTCTCAGAAGAGTCATCAGCCACCGCCAAAAGTATCCAGACTCGGAGTAGGGGTTTGTACCTTGCTGCAGCTCACTTCATTCACATCTGTCTGAAAAGTCTGAGTACCAAAATCTTTCAGAAAGACTAATTATATCAGCGAAGAGTCAGGGAAATTATGTAATCGTCATTGCCGTCACTACTACTGGGTCTGACATCGCAGATCTTTTATGTTAACCAAATAATTCGAAAAATTATTTCACGGATCATTTTTAAACCCCCATGGACCTTAGCACGAGGAAGAATTGGATTGATGTTGGGGATGGTTGGTCTTATTTTTCTGACACTAGAAGGAGCTTTATCTCAAAAAGTTTTCTAATCGAATCTAGGGAAATCCACTTTTTACATATAATATTTTACTGTATAATCCTTATTTTATTCACAAGGGGAGCATTCTTATGAAAACCACTTTTATTGGACACAGGAACTTCACGTTTACCTTGAAGAGTTAAATCGGGGGGATTGCTTGTACAATGCATGGAATTGGGGTTCTTCAAGAACGCCAGCATATTCCTTTGGCTGTTTTGATTGTGAGCGTATTCATGCAGCATAACTATAGAACAATTTCATGAACGTTCAAAAAATTGTGCATGGATCTCAACCATATGGTGATTGGTGCCTGCCATTATTTGAAATCAATTGCTATTATTTATTTTTTGCATTTCCATTGCCAAACATATCTATTCTTAAAATCTCATAAACAATGGCTCTTTTTACAAGTTGTCCAAATGTTCCAGGAATGATGCCAAATTTATCTTTTGAAAATGAGTACTTTCCTTTTTTACGTTTCCATGGCCACATTCTGATGTTGTGTTCGCTGTGATTTTCCTCAAAGAAGAGAAGCCTTTATTCCGTCACATAATATTATACAGTGGTAACTCAATAAATTGAATTCACTACATTTGACCCATCCTTGAGGTGCAGCCATCGGGATGTTGGCCCAGGGTACCATACCAGGTTCCAATAGCATTGCTTTAATGTTTGCGTCTGACTGCTAAAGTAAAAGACATTTTCTTCATGTAGATGCAGTGGGGGAATGGTTGGATGTAGTATCTCTTGATGAGTCTTGTCTAAACTTTGCCGGTCTTTTTTTACTCCTTGAAAGATTACTACAAAACTGGGAGGAAGAGTGGGCATTGGCCCTAAGAAGGAACTGCTGAATTAAGGAGTAGATTTGAAACATTTTTAGAACCCTGATCCCAGCCAGACAGATTTGCATGACATTATCGGAGATAAGCATCAAGGACAGCAAAAAAATAAAAAAATAAAATCCATCTAAATACTGACTCCTCTGGAACACCTATTTCCTTACAACAAAAGTTATGGATGGATCCAAGTTCTATGTCATTATTGTGAAATAATGTCAATACAGGTGTTGGATATAAATTGGAAAGTAACCTTTGGGAAGAAAGGATTCTTTGGTAAGAATGCTCACCCTTGGAGGAGGTTTGCGGCCTCCATATTGTCTTGTTTCTTAAGTAAATTCTTCCTTACAAATCGCATCATCAGACATTCTGTGTGTGCACCTGAGAAGAACACACACAAAACACACGGCATAGCAAAATGTGGATTCTGTTTCAGCCAATAAACCACATTATACACAACAAAAAGAGTGCCAGCAACATAGGAGTCACAAGTCAGTGTACTTCGAGAGTAGGTCGAAAGCCCGGATAAATGGGGAAGGGCATCTGATGTTAAAGCTACACTAAATCAGAATAAGCAGAATAAAATGATCCTTCCCTTAAAAAAAAAAGGGATGAAGATACGACAAAAACAGTCTTTTAAATAACATTCACCCTCTTTGAATGTACCCATGAAAAGTCGTTGTCGTTAAAAGTATTGTCACCACTCCACATTTTCGGCTTCACTCAAAGGGGGATTATGTAGATATCTCTATATAACATGCATATATAAAACTATTCACGATAAGCAAAACTACAATGTATTAAGTAAGCTATCAGAATGTGTCAGCTAACATGAATTCTGGGTGCACAGGAAATGTTTCCTAAACTTACCTGTCACTTAATTAAAGATTATGATTGATTATGATCCGATAAAGCTGGAAACCAGGTATCAAGGAAGTAGCCATGTTGGAACTATCCAGCTTAGGCTATATTCAGGATAAACCACTAGGTTCAATTTAGATTTTTCACTCAGATTAGATCAGATATTTGGTTATCTTATTCATTATTACTGTAACCTGTATCTGGTTCAAATGTGAACACATCCGTCTTCTCAAAGAGTGCGTTGCTTACCTGGAGAAGAGATGACACCAGGAAGCACTAAGGGATAACGGAATGCGTTTGGAGGCAGTGTTATGCCTTGGGCAATGTTTCGCTGGGATACCATGGGTCTGCCTTTACTGTGGATGTTACCTTATCAGCCTAAACATTGTCGCACATCAAGAGAACCCCTTAATGGAAATAGTATTCCCTAACGTCAGCGACCTTTCAGTCTTTCAATAGGACGATGGACCTTTAACATCAGTGCAAACATGGTCCCTGTGTGTGGATCAGATCCATGTAGAACTCACCTCACAACTTAGAGGATCTTCTACTAAAGACTTGGAATCAGATACAAAAACACACCTTCAGAGGTCATGGGAGGTCCATGCCTCGATGACTCAGGACCGGCACAATATTGGACAGGAATTCATAGTGTTATGGTTGATAGGTGAATAAAACAATCAGTGCCAAAAATATTCCAAAACCGATGTTTGTAATATTGATTGCTGGAATGAAAATGAACCTCTCTGTGTTTAGTTGTCCTATCACAACATCAGAATATTGATTTAGTGATATATTTGACTATGCTCAGGATAAACCTGGTGTCTACATCCGTAGAATAACACTCCAAACAGAGAGTGAGCGGAGTAGAAAACATATTCATTAGATCCGAAACAAGGTCAAGTCTGAAAAAGGTTCCTTCAGGTCGTATGAATAAGCTAAGAAATCTTTGTACTGTTTCTTTTTTTTTCAAAATTACAAACACCGTTATGAATAATTAAGGAAATAATTTGCTTTGGCCAAGGCAACAAAAACAACTTTTATGTTTTAAGTCCACACTGGGCTTTTTCAGCCTTCAATACAACAGTGGCCTTTTCTCAATAAGGCACACACACAAACACACTCCTACACACTCTGACTGGTCCTGTTCAAAGTCATGGTATGGGCCCAGAGGCAGGTCATCGGAAACTGCTCAATTCAATAAGTTATTAATACTTGATGCTGGTGGCAGCTGTGCATTATTTAACAATAATGATAACGTCTGTTCTATTATAGATTAAAGGAGCTCACCCCTCCTCCTCCACTATTTTTTAATCAGGCCTTACAAAAGACAAAAAATAGCCGGCCAGCTGCTGCAAGGCCATCTGACTCGGTGTGATGAGGACACGGCCGGCGCCCAAAGGCTCCACTGATAGATAGAGACAAGTATGGACTGAGCTGAATGCAGCAAACGGTGAGAACTGTGTCTAAGCACGCTGTAGTCAACATATGACCAGCCTCCATCACATCATGTGTGGCTTATTTGGCAGATGTGAGCCATAAAGTGGCCCATTATAAGCATTTATGTGCGGCGACAAGGATTCTGGAGGTAAATCTCCCAATTTTCTAAATAGGTAAATGGTTGGTGGTTGGATTTATGCAATGGGACAGGCCACTAGGCTGTAGGAAAGAGATATAAATATTAGTGTTCTTTCACTCTGCTTCCATAAAAGGGGACAAGGCTGATATGTGTGACTACCTCATAGAATATCCAGATAATGCATTTCTGACATGATCCACTGGGATGTTGCTGTAAACGGATTAGATTAACGAGGTCAATTTGAACTGTATGATAGCCGTCTGTGCTTGTTACGTCAGCTTTTACTGCAAATCAAGAGAAAATAAGGAACAGGTTGGTTTTAGTTTCACTTTCTGCAGTTTGCATTATTATTATTTTAGCCTAGTCTATATAAAACTTCAATTACCATCTACTAAAAACATACTTAACCTGAAAAGGCTCAGACCGCTGAAAAGGATACACTGGGGGGTGATGGGAAGTTGAAATCGATTTAATGTACAAACGTTTTCACAAACAAATCACTGTTGGGGAACACTTCCTTTTTTCATTGTCTTTTGCGATATGTCACCTCCACCACAATCAATGTTCAAATTGCATGCTATCATTGAAGAATGATGGCGTTATGCATCAAATCAATGTTGGATCAATTTAAATTCAGTAATAGATTTACAACAATATGAAATCATCCCTGTAGCGAATCTGGTGCAGATTCTGGTCGCTACAGGGATGATTTCATATTGTTGTTTTCAAACAAAAAAAGTCAAGGTCAATAATACGTAGTTTAAACATTTTATTGGATTAAAATTATAAAAAGTATCTGTTGGTGTCAGCTTGAAATAAGTTAAAGCTTTTGTGTGACAATTTGGGTGAGTACATGCCACATGTCCCATTTCACAATATGATATACTTCCACACAAGAACCATACTTGCTAACTGTTTTTAACCATAATCAGACCAACCAACATTGAACTCACACATGCTAGCCCAAGTTTATTTATTTATTTGTTAAGTTAATTTATAATATATTGTGTATTCTATGTCATTCAAGTTTTGCATTCTCTCCTGTTACAACGCAGCTTACCCACCTTGGGTTTCAGAATCAAAAGGAGGAGGTACTCAGCCACTTTCTGTATTTTCAACATCTGTGACATCAACAGTGATGGGTGAAACCAAGAAAGGGGGAAGTTCAATTATGTTCCACCTGGTATTGTAAACTGTGACTTTGTTATGTACATTCATTATTGTATTTTGACAGTATAAGCTGTGATGAAGTGTCTACACAGTTTATTGTGGAAGTTAAGAAGTTTGTCATTTGTCTGGGTAATGAGAGCTGCTGAGTTTACCTATCCTAATGGTACTGTCTTGAGTGGATTCACTCTGGCTGAGGAGAGAGCCTATTTAACCGGTCCTTGGTGGCTCTTCAGGGGGAGACGGTTTCATCACAGTGTAGCTGGCTTCACCTGAGTAGTTAAGTTAAGCTAAGCAGAGTTAAGTGTTTATTTGATCTCACCTTTTTGGTTTTGATATTTTCTACATATTTTTCTGAATGCACGTATAACTATTTGCAATTTTTTTGTGAATAAGCACCTTTTTTTTTTGATACGGTTACAAGTTTCTGATGTCTGCCTCCTAAACCAGACATTTAAAAAAAAAAAAAACAGTATTTGTAGATACAGAAAATTATCTTTAATAAAGAGACAGTAAATAACTTTATAACTTATATGTGGATAAAAAAAAAATCTTACTTTGAAAATAAAAACCTTGGGTAATATTAATGGATACATACCATAATGTAAAAAGCTAGTCATTACCCTAAATAGTAGTATTCTGTTTAAATGAGAAAGATTTTCTGGAAAAAAATTAAAACTTATAAAGCGTTTTTCAAGATACCCGAAGACGCTTTACAGAGTATGGTCCTGGACAGCGAAGCGAAACTTCTCCGTCTGGATGGAGAAGCGGCAAACACACGACGCCAGTGTCCTCTCCACATATGTACATGTAAGGATATTTATTCATGTGTTACACGGAGAGGCAAACAACCATTCACACTCACATTAACGCCCATGGCCACTTTTAGGGTCAGGGTCACCAATTCACCTATATCAGATTGCATGTTTTTGGACTTTGGCAGGAAGCTGGAGCTCCCAGGGAGAACATGCTAACTCAAAAAAGGTTGACAAATCTATATTGAAATTTATTGGGAAAATACGTATTTTGTTGCCTTTTGGAAAAAAAAAAACTAAATATAACTATTGTAGTTAGTTTTAGTAACTATATTTATTTTTTTTTAAAATATGGATCAAACATTGCATTGTTTGCCTTATCATCATGCACCATCTTACTGCAAATTCTGAAGTTGTTTTACAAAATACTGCAAATAATTCAACCAACAAACAGATACAGATCAAACAATAATCTCAATAGCAGAGGATATAAAATAGGAAAGTATGAAATACCCTTTTTTCTTTGAAAATATACTGAACACACATAACTGCTCATCATCCACTCCTTTGGTACGAAGAAAAAAAGTTTGGCACCCAACTGATACCGTCCTTGAAACAACATCCAGTACCGTCACAGCACCCTGGGGCAACCGCAGACATCCAAAGAGGCTTTAAGCAGCCAGGTGGGAACTCCCCTCGAACACCTCTACAGCTGTAGCTGTCAACATCCCTGCAGCCACGTATAAACAACTCAAAATACAACAATAACAATTTGACCACTCTTCAGGACAAAAAACCTGATAGAGATATTATTAATTAATTTCATTGTGGTAGTAACATAACACCACTCTAAAAAAAACAATCTAAAGCAAGAGGGTCACCCACCAATGAGACGGTCACTTTAGCTTAAGTCAGTTTATTGCACTGTTAACCTTGTGAGTTAAGCTTACGAGGTTTAGGATGACGAAGTTTTGAGGAACAAACAGCTCATCATTTTAAGGAAACATGATGACCTGAAATAATTTATTTAGTGTATTTACTCAACTAATTTAAACAGCAATAGTTGTTTTCAGTAACTCAGCATGTTTATTGCAAGATTCCTTCCATTACATTACCATAATTTAAAACAGGTAATTGCCAAAATAAATAAATATTGGATAATAAAATGCTGATAAATCATCACAGTTTCTGAGAGATCAAAGTGATACCATCAGTTGTCTGAATATGCCCACAATATAACATTTAACCCACAATACTCAATTTATTAATTTTTATGACAAGAAATAGTGTTATTCGAACGCTGGTTTATTAAACTGAATTGAAATAAAAGTAGAAAATAAAACAGCACTGTTCATAACCCAGTTGAAGGAAAAATAAAACCTTATAATCAAAGAGTGAATTTATTTTTAAAAAAAAATCTTTCCAATTGTAACTTAAATATATTTTCATGGATTATTGTTATTTAGTGATATTCATTTGCATTACATAACTAAATACAGGAGAAAATATTGACATGTAAGCTTGAAAATCCACCGCTGATGCTCACATGAGGATGTGGTGTCACACTATGATGGATTAAAGCTCAGCCGCTCTTCAGCAGACGATGAGCAGGAAATATGAAATGATTGTGATATCTTCTTCAAAGAGAAAATGACTCTCCTCCTCCTCATCCTCAGTATTGGAGTGTCACGGATAGAGAGCCAGCAGACTGCTAATACTCTCTCCTAAGGCCAGATAGGCTAATTACACAGCAGCTGGGCCAAGAGTGAAAAAGGAGAAAGAAAGAAAGAAAAAAAATGCATCATGTCTGGCAGACATGTCTGTTCTGACTCTTTGTAAGGGTAAAAATCCAGGAACCTCCTTTAACCTTGCATAAACAAACCAAGAGGAAATGGTTGAAATCCTCTACAGTAATTGGCCTTTACGTGAAGTGGGCGTCCCGCTTGTGTGAGGCTAATGTCGGCATGGCCCTGATTTGTTGCCCTCCGTAGCGGTAAAACCTCTTTCTTTGAGGATTAACTGCTGTAGGATTCATTATTTAAGGTTGAGTCCTCATTCGCTAGCTGGGAGTTGTTCAAGCAGTTAAAGCTTAGGATGGTCCTTTATAGCATAATCTAATGGAAACATATAAGGGGCGCAGTACCAGGAATCATCTGAACACCCAATAAATACTTTGTGTTACAGCTTCAGTTTTTTTTACAGCTTCTTGTACAACTCAGTTCTTCATCCCAAGATCTAAGCACCCAGCCCATGGGTGCTCTGGCTGGAATTCAAATAGATGAGTCGATCCATCTCATAAACCCCAGTAAATTTTCCGTCTTCTTCCTCCACCCCTGTACTCTGTATCCTCTTATAACCAAACCAACTGCATGTCTTCTCTCACCACCTCACTCTGTTTCTCAAGTATCCATCTCCAGCATACTTCTACCAATAGATTGACTTATTTTCTTCTTCACTTGTCCAAGCTAATCAAACACTTTCAAAGTAAAACAGGAAACATTGAGCAGGACGATGAAAGCAAACCTTCAACATAAAACAAGAGAATCCCAACAGAATAAACAAAGCGATAACTCTAAAAAAAAGTAGTTACTGAATAACAATAATGACCTTCAAAATAAAATGAGAACTAATACAAAATAAACCAATCAATAACTCATCAGCCATAACACGTATGGAGGGTATCTGTCACCACTGTATGAATGTTAGTGTGAATGGGTGAATACTGGCTGATGTTTTAAAGCACTTTGATTTGTCAGACAGACTGGAAAGACGGTGTAAAAGCACAGCCATCACCATAATGATTAATTTCTAATGTGTCTGAGGCTACTGCTGGGTCTTGAGCAAAACATTATTCTTTATTCAGATCCCCCATTATCTTCCAGTAAAGTAGTTTCTTTCACTTTGACATAGGGAACATTTGCTCTGGCTGGCCGTAGCTGCTGTAGTAATTAAAGAGCAAACAGCACACAGGCCTGTAATGGAAGAACTGCAACTCCGGAATGATTCCAATATTGGCAAATATCAAATGAGAGCAGGAGAGAACATTTAAGCTCTGTTTGTATGCGGTTCTGTTTCCGAGCTCACTGCTGGTGGTACGAGTTAAAGCTTTATCATATACTCCATGCTCTGCTGCTCTTTACATTCCTCATCTGTTCTGTGGTTTCTTCTCCTAATGAGAGACTTTACCACCAGGCACAAAGTTGAGAGGGGTTTACATATCTGTTTGTCTGCAGGGTGACATCTTAGTTAAAATATTCAAATTAAGTAAATCACGGTTTTCAGTACCAATTCTCATAGTGCTTGAAATACATGAAAGTTGTAAGTTGTATCCTTTTTACAACATTTCAAAAGAGATAGTGTTTTTCGTGACTAAGATATAAGTATATGATATGTAAACATTACTTGCCACGCTAAACCAGAATACTACAGTTATCCACATATTCCAATCAGGCTAATATCATAAAATTGAATAACATTCAAAAGGAATAATCACAAAAAATTCCCATAATTAGTCCTCTCATAAATCATCAAAATGTATTTCACCTGCTGCATGTCACAATGTCAATGTATGACTCACCTGACTACATAAATAGCCTATTACAGAGTTTGTGGGGTTTTTTTTTCGTTTACATGCAGCGTATTAGTGGAGCGTTGCATAAGGTACAAAGAAGAGCATGTGAAAATGAGGTGTGTAACTTCTGGAACAGGAGCAGCTGGTATAAATAATAATATGAAGAAATATTTTATTGATCACATGCAGCCATACAAAGTTCAAGTTCATAGAGAAATTATTTCTCTGCATTTGACCAGGCATACGACTAGTATTGCATTATTTTATTAATCACATTCAAATACACACAGTACAACATAAAGACATATTTTTTCTTGGCATTTTAACCGTCTTGGAGGAGCCTTGGGCGGCTGCTGCTGCTGCTGCGGAGCTATGTGGGGTTCAGGGTTTTGCACAGGGACCGTTCGACATGTAGACTGCAAGGCCAATCCCTGGATCGAACCGCTGACCTTTCGATTCCTGAGCTAAAGCAGCTCAGATCCTCTCCTAAGCTCCAGACCCACTTGGACCCACTTGTGCAAGAAGAGCAGCTGGGTATGTTAGATAACAACATTTCAACAACTGATGGCTTTCACTCCTTTGAAACCGTCAGTGGTTACTTTCAATAAATCTTTAATGAAAGGGCTGATTTGGTGGTAATTATTCTGTGTTTTCTGTGGCTGCGGATACGGTTTAATGATCTTGCTGGATGTGGTCTTATTATGTTCAGCCCAAGTACCTGATTTCATTTCCTGCTGATGTGTTTTGACTTCTTCTGGTGGTGTGGGTAGTGGCCTCATCCCTTCTTGCATCTGAAATCTCTTTAGTCGCTCAAACAAAGCGATTGCATTAATGTTTGTGAGCTGTAGCTGAACATGAATGAAACTTCTCAATTTGTTTTTGTGGATTCTGTTGTCTCATCCTCAGTAAAGGTCAGTTAAACATGAATGAAAACCCATTAGCTAAACACTCCCTGTGTTCTCTCTGTTTAAAAGCTCTTTCCATCCTGAAACCCTCCTGTGCGATGAAGGTTGTCTCTAATTTTCCATTCACCTCAGTCCCCTCGCTGTTGTCATCAGCAATTAATGAAATGAACGGAATAAATCAAACTGAAAAAAAAAACTCTCAATAAAAGGGGAATTGCTATGCAATCTGTGGCAAAGGATTATTTGATATGGGTTGTTTATCTGACCCCAGATTTTCTTTTCACTGTCCAACCCCTGCAGCTGTTCAGGAGAAAAATATAATCAGAAACTGAAGACAAAAGGCCGGGCAGAGTTTGATTAAATCAGGACTGAATAGGATCTAGAGAGTGGCCATTGTTGGAGGTTGTTGGAAGAGGGTGTGTGTTTTTATGTGTTTGTCTGGGTGTGTAATGAGCCTGCTGTTTAATTCATTAGTGCACACACACCTACACACACAAGTTTAACGTACCATACAGAGATTATAATATGTAATGAAGGTAGTGCATGCCTGTTTTTCAATAGCCATTTTGTGCTTGAGATGGATAAAACACGTAAGAGGTCTTTGGTTGCATGGCACGAGGATTTACCCAAAAACACAAAAATATTCTGCTTCTTGGAAAAGTAAGGATTTGAGAAAATATATATTCTAAAGATGTATTATGAGGTCTTCAGGACCTCTATGAATGGTGAGTGATATAACCTAATCACAATATTGACACACGTTATTGGTTCTAATGTTGTGGCTGATCCGCGATCAACAGTTCTACTAAACATGAACTATGGTGTTTTCTGTTGAACTGTGATGAAAGACACACATCTAAACAAAGACACATACCATGGAAAAACAAAAATCGCAACATTCCATTAATGTTGTGGCTGACCGTTGTACGCTTCAAAGAAGGATGAAGTATGTATATAATTTTAATACATACATTCTCCCTCCATACAAGACCTCTTATCAAGTGACATCTCTCTGTAGATTTTAACCACATCTTTTTTGCGTTCTGTGTAGTTGGACATTTAGTTAGTTTTTTTTTCACATCACCTAGTTATGAAACTATAGAGACGTTCAACGAAAAATGAAACTCCTGTCATTATCTACTCACCCCTATTCTGGTGGACAGTGGGCTGAATTTCGTAGTCCATGTAGGCTAACGACTTTGGCTGAGTAGGTAAAGCAGTCGTCGCCCATACAGAATATTGGGATTCGCTGAAATCCCAATCTCTTCCCTGGGTGCCTATGTCTCCTTACCGGCTGGATCAAATGCAGAGAATACATGTTGTACATATATTATTGTGTTTCCAACTTCTCCTCGTTTGCCCCGACAGGAGGGTATGTCCCCGAAAAGTCCCCAATCCCTTTCGTTGTACAAGCAATTCCTATGATTGATCCCTTCAAATTAAATGTGAATGTATTTACACAGTATCTTTAGTGAAAAGAAAACCTCCTCAAGTGAGTATAATATGAAATATTATATTAAAATTTGGGTACAATATGATATAAATAAGAAAGACTCTCATGTCCACCTGTGCCCTCGACCCCTTTCCTACAGCCCTAGTGAAAACTAACATCTCTTCCATCAGTCCCCTGATCACCGCTGTTATAAATCAATCCCTCCAGGCCGGCTTTGTTCCATCTGCCCTTAAAGCCGCCATAATCAGACCACTCCTCAAAAAACCTACTCTCGATCCAGAACTTTTTGCTAATTACAGGCCCATTTCCAAACTCCCATTCTAGTTGCTGCCCACCTCCAGGACCACCTCAAATACAACAACCTCTTTGAAACCTTTCAGTCTGGTTTCCGCTCCGCCCACAGCGCAGAAACAACTCTGCTTAGAGTCACAAATGACTTACGGATGGCAGCAGATGCTGGTTCACATTCCCTCCTGATTCTCCTTGATTTGTCTGCTGCCTTCGACACAGTTGACCATGGAATACTCCTACACCGCCTACATCACACCACTGGACTCACTGCCACCGCCCTAAATTGGTTTCAACCCTACCTCACTGACAGATAAGAATACGTTTCCCTTGGAAATTCAAGGTCCCGGACACACACTATCACCTGTGGGGTCCCCCAGGGATCAGTCCTTGGCCCCATTCTCTTCATACTATACATGCTCCCCCTTGGCCGTGTCATCAGTCGATATGGACTCTCATTCCATTGTTACGCTGATGACACGCAAATCTACATAAAAACTGACACGTTCCTCCGCAGCCTCTCCATCCTCATCGTCATCATCATCTCCCCTGTCAACTCTCCGCGTTTGTCTGGAGGAGATAAAGTTGTGGATGAAAAACAACTTTCTCCAGTTAGACAGCTCCAAAACCGAAGCAATTTCAATTGGCACCCCACATCAGACCCATTCTTCCTCCATAACCAGTATTACCTTCTCTGATCACGACATTCCCCTCTCTTCATCAATCACCAACCTCGGTGTAAGATTTGACCCTCAACTCACTTTTGAATCCCACATCAAACACATCTGCAAGATCTCCTTTCACCATCTCAGAAATATTTCCAAACTCCGTTCTTCACTCCCCTTGAGTGATGCTGAAAAGCTGGTCCACGAGTTTGTCTCCTCCAGACTGGATAACTGTAACGCACTTCTCATCGGATTCCCTCATAAAAGTCTTCAAAGACTGCAGTATGTTCAAAACAGTGCTGCAAGGATCCTGATGAGAGTGCGTAAACATGAACACATCACCCTCGTTCTTCATTCCCTTCATTGGCTTCCCATCTCCACCAGGGTTGATTATAAGATCTCTCTCCTCACTCACTAGTGCATCCATGGTAACGCACCCCCCTACCCCTACCTACTACTCACCCCACTGACCTCAACACGATCCCTCCGTTCTACCCACTCATACCGCCTACTTCTTCCCCGGACTAAGCTCAGCACCATGGGTGATCGGGCCTTCTGTTCTGCTGCCCCTCATCTGTGGAATGCCCTCCCTGACCATCTGAAGGCTCCACAGACGACTGACACATTTAAAAAAGGACTTTAAACTTTCCTTTTTAGTAGAACCTATAACTTTAACTAACATTGCTGCTTTTTGGTCAGGCTTTTATATAGTTATTATTTTATTCTTTTATTGATGCTTTTATCTGTTTTTACTTAAATGTAAAGTGCATTATAAATTATATGTATTATTATTATTATTATTATCATTTCGATCCATATGCACCTAATTTGGACTAAATCAGAAAAACGTTTACAAACTTATGTTCTAAAAACTCCTCTTGGATCTTCTTGAGTCAAAATCACTCCAGGTCTATGTGGGCATAAAATTTGATAATGATCCATTATTTTTGAGTTATCACATTAACGCAAAAGACTTGAAGCGACGACAGCATATGTGGACTCAGTGGTGGTGATGATGATTCCATAATATCCCCGACTTTTTGGGGATATAATAAAGTATATATTACATACGATCTTCTGTTCTCTGAATAATTATGCTCTCATTAAAAAATGTAAGTAATAAGATTTGAAGCAACAGAGGTACTTTTTGATGCTTTACATAGTAAAGAGTTTATTCACCAGACGTTGTGGAAGTCGTGCTTGTGGATCCTAATTCTGGTGCCAGCTTGACATTACGATCTGGCCTTAATGGATCCAGCCAACTCCAACCCACTGCATGCTGCTCTCCGCGCTCAATGCGAGCGCATCAACCAGCATGAGGAACAGATGTCCGCGGTTTACAGAGGAGTGAGGGATTAATCGGACAGACATGGCGAGTTTCAAACCTCCATCGAAACCCAGGTCACTGACCTCAGCACCCAGTTCCAGCAGCTGGTGAGTAGCTTGGATACCCGGTTTCTCTCCTCTCCTCTCCGGCCGCTGCCGCACCTGCTCCTCAATGGTCTGATTCTACGTCAGCACTGAGTTCCTTCCACGCATCCAGTCTTCACCTGGCCAAGCCCGAACGGTTCTCCGGAAGCTCCGGTAACTGCCGGGCCTTTTTGACTCAATGTAACCTTCATTTTGTGCTACAAGCTCACTCATTTCCTACCGAAAGGTCCAAAGTGACATTCATGATCTCACACCTCTCGGGACGCGCAGAGGCGTGGGCGACGGCAGAGTGGGCTCGGAGTTCCCAGGTGTGCCAGTAACTGCAGGATTTTACTGACACTCAGTAAAATCTAAGTAAGATTTTTGACCGCTCCCGGTCCAGAAAACGCAAGAGCTCTGGCCAGTCTGAGACAGGGAGGTTGCCGGGTTACTGATTACGCCATTGAGTTCCGTACCCTAGCAGCGGACAGTGGGTGGAACTCCGCCTTTCTCCGCGACACTTTCATTTCGGGACTCTCGGACACAATCAAAGATTTGATCACCCCCTTGGATCTTCCCGCAGACTTGGACTCTGTTATCGCCATAGTCACACAGATCAATAACCAGCTTCACGAAAGACGGAGGGAGAGATCGACCCTGCATGGGTTCTTCCTCGCAGCTCGCTTCCAGAGATCCGCAGACTTGTTCTCGCCTCCACCTTCTGCTGTCTCGGAGGAGTACATACAAATCAGCCTTGCCAGATTGTCCGAGGAGGAGAGACAGCGTCGCTTTCGGGAGGGACGATGCGTTTACTGTGCTCAACTGGGTCACTTCTTAGCCCGCTGCCCATTGAAGGACAAGGGGTCTCCAGGGATCAAGAGACTGGTGAGTCGGAATATATCCTCTGAATTGTCACGATCTTTAACTCTGCTTCACATAATTGAGTCTGCCTAGACTTTGTCATATCAGACTTTAGTGGATTCTGGAGCCGACGAGAGCTTCATGGACTGGAGTATAGCAAAGAGACTGGGTCTCAAGGTATCCACTCTACCCAAGCCTCTGGAGGCCAGTGCTCTTGGTGGTCGTTTCTTATACCGGATTACTCAACCACTCCATCTCTTGGTAGCAGGTAATCACAGAGAAGACATCTTTTTCTACCTCATTGACTCTCCTACTCATGCCATCATTCTCGGGATACCATGATTAAAGAAACATAATCCCCAGGAAGTGCTTAATATCTTGCTGTAGACCATCTATCTCCGAACTCTGTCAGCACCCTTCTCATATCACCATGGCTGAGAACCTCCCAGCCAGGATGGCCGGGGACGCAGTCACCCCATCTCCAGAGCCAACTGACCCTAGCCTGCTTAAGATACCCTCATTTTACTGTGACCTAGAAGAGGTATTCAGCAAGACAAGAGCCGACTCGTTGCCACCTCACCGGACCTATGATTGCTGCATTGACGTCCTGCCAGGAACCACACCACCAAAGGGTAGGCTATACTCTCTCAGCCCCGGAAAAGGAGGCCATGCAGACCTACATTACTGATTCCCTGTCAACAGGGATCATTCGACCATCCTCATCACCTTGCCGGGGTTTTTCTTTGTCTCCAAGAATGACTAGACCCTGCGTCCCTGCATTGTTTTTCAGAGGACTAAACGACATCACTGTTACTCTGGTCTGCGTTTGAGTTATTAAAGGGCGCCAAGATCTTTACCGAGATTGACCTTAGAAATGCTTATCACCTGGTAAGGATAAGGCAGGGGGACGAATGGAAGCTGGCTTTTAACACTCTTACAGGCCACTATGAGTATTTTGTCATGCCTTTTGGACTTTCGAATGCCCGAGCTGTGTTCAAAGCCCTTGTGAATGACGTACTGAGAGATATGCTCATCTCATTCGTTTTCGTCTACTTGGATGATATCCTCATTTTTTTCTCCAGATGATAGGAGCCATGTTCAACATGTCCGCCAAGTTCTCCAGCGCCTTCTCCACCATCAGTTGTTTGTCAAGGCAGAGAAGTGCGAGTTCCATGCAACTTCCGTCTCGTTCCTTGGATTCGTGGTATCTCCTAACAAGGTGTAGATGGACCCATCTAAGGCCAGTGCGGTGGTCAATTGGCCCATGCCCACCAGCCGTAAGCTAGTGCAGCGTTTTCTGGGTTTTGCGCAAGTTCAGCTCAGTAGCCGTTCCCCTGCATGCCTTAACTTCCCCTCATGTAAAGTTTCAGTGGACTTCTCAGGCGGAGCAGGCGTTTCAGGTACTTAAACAGAGGTTTACCTCAGCTTCCATTCTCACAATCCCTGAATTTGCAGTTCGTGGTGGAGATGGATGCATCCGAATTAGGAGATGGAGTCATCCTGTCACAAAGGTCACCAGAGGACGGAAAGCTTCATCCCTGTCACGTAAACTGTCACCCACCGAGAGGAATTATGACGTGGGGGACAGAGAACTGCTGACGGTGAAGACGGCCCTGGAGGAATGGTGCCATTGGCTCAAAGGGTCAGAGCAACCATTCCTAGTCTGGACAGATCAAAAGAATCTGCTATACATCTGTGCAGCTAAGCGGCTCAACGCCAGGCAGGCCTTGTTTTTCAATAGATTCAACTTTGTTATCTCATTCCTCGGCTATATGACCCTGATCCATCCAGTTTCTAGGATCCCCTCGCCCATGTTGCCACCGTCATGCATCATGGGGGCAGTAACATAGGGCATAGAGAGGAAAGTGAAAGAGGCAGGTAAAAATATTCCAATGCCGGAGGGTTGCCGTCCAAATAGGCTGTTTGTCCCGGCATTGCTACGATCTCAGGTCATCAACTGGGCTCACAGCTCCCTCTTTTCATGCCATGCGGGAGTCCGTAGGACCTTATTTGTCATCCGGCAGCATTTCTGGTGGGACTCCATGACCAAGGAGGTGGAGGAGTATGTAGCTGCTTGTCCTGTATGTGCACGAAACAAGATCTCACGCCCCTCTCCTTCGGGCCTGCTCCAGACGCTCTCTGTGCCGCAGCGACCCTGGTTGGACATCTTTCTGGACAGGCTTACCTTCTTCTGAAGGTAACACCACCATCCTCACTGTCGTGGATAGATTCACCAAGATGGTCCATTTTATTCCTAGATTTTATTGCCTAAACCTCCCTCTGCCAAGGAGACGGCAGAAGTAATGTTGTCCCATGTGTTCCGTCTCCATGGGTTTCCTAGGGATGTTGTGTCAGACCGGGGACCACAGTTTGTCTCCAAATTCTGGAGGGCATTCTGTTCACTGCTGGGAGCCACAGTCAGCCTCTCTTCTGGTTACCACCCTCAGTCTAATGGCCAAACTGAACACCTTAATCGGGAATTGGAGACTGGTCTTCATTGTCTCGTCTCTCAGAACCCAGCTTCATGGAGCAAGCACCTCATCTGGGTAGAGTATGCACACAACACTTTACCCTGCTCATCCTCTGGTCTCTCCCCCTTCCAGTGTGCGTATGGTTATCAACCACCGCTGTTCCATGACCTAGAGAGAGAGGTCAGTGTCCCCTCTGCCAATGCTCTCATACGCCGCTGCCGCCGGATTTGGGCAGGGGCCCATAAGGTGAAGTAACAATCGTTGTAAGAGAACAGCAGATCGGCGCAGAATCTCCGCGTCCATCTACCGCCCAGGACAAAGAGTCTGGCTCTCGACACAGAATCTGCCGTTTCGTGTTGAATCATGGAAGCTGGCTCCCCGCTTCGTGGGACCTTTCTCCATCCCTAAAGTGGTTAATCCTGTTGCGGTACATTTAAAGCTTCCTTGTACCATGAGAATTCACCCCACTTTCCATGTGTCTCATGTGAAACCAGTGAAGGAGAGTTCCTTGGTCCTTGCCTCCAAAACCCCCACCACCCCCTGGCTTGTTGATGGGGGTCCAGTCTACACCGTGAGACGATTGCTGGGTGTTCGTCGGAGGGGACGGGGACATCAGTACCTGGTTTATTGGGAGGGATACGGCCCAAAAGAGAGATCCTGGGTTTTGGCCAGCAATATCCTTGATTCTTCCCTCATCAGTGATTTCTACAAACGAAAGGACAGGACGTCCAGTACCGTCCCTTGAGGTGGGTAGGTACTTTTTGATGCTTTGGGGATCATGTGTCATGCTTTGTAATTAGTTGTTTAGTTTTCATATTGTTTACTGATTGCTTCTCCACTCTGATTGTCAAAACCTGCGTCTTGTTAAAATTTTGCCTCACAGTGTATTTAAGCTGTGCTCCCCTCTCCGAGTGTGCCAAATCGTGTTGTTCCCTTGTGCCAACTTTTCCAGCGTGGTTCCTTGTGTTCCCCGTGATTTACGGTTCTGAACTCTGCACATACCAAACCTTGTATTTTGCCTAGCTTTACATAGTAAAGAGTTTATTCACCAGACGTTGTGGAAGTTGTGCTTTTGGATCCTAATTGTGGTGCCCGGTTGACATCATGGAGATCATGGGTTCTAGACGATGATGTCTCGTCGTGCAAATATTCAAGCTCTACACAATACAAACCCTTTATTTAAAAATGTAGAGTACTGTATGAATCAGTTTTGTGTAAAAAAAAACACAGATAGTAGACAGCAAAGCCGCCAGTTGTTTATCTCAAGTTTATCTCAGCTTTTTTCCTAAATGTTTAATTTCTTAACAGTGTAAGTTTTCATTATTCTCTGGACACACAATGTTCAGGGGTAAGCTACAATTAACTTAGCTGCTACTCTTATTTAGAGGTAACATTTCCACAAGTGTTCATCATTCTCAACTTGCCCTCCTCTACAAAAAAACTATTGGGCCTGGAAATGAAGGCATGTAAAAAAAACTTAAGATATAAATGAAATATTTATTAAAAATCATAGACCATTTGGGGGCTGTGAGGCAAACCTTTGCTAATATTAGATAAGAATGTTTCTCATGAAATCAAGAAGAAATTAAAAGGGCTTTATCCACCCAAAACATACAGTATACAACTAAGTGTTTGGAATTGTCATAAAGTTAAGTTTCCCCTCCAAGACTGTGTTCTGGCTCAGAAACAAAGAAATGATTATATTTGATGGTCACAACCTAAATCTACAGTGCGTTTAAATTATCCAGGAGACTCCTGTGGCCCAGTGTTGCAGACCATTAATCATAGAAAGGAATCACCTCAACAAATCTGCTTAAATCTTTACATTTTTCAATGATAGAATAAACTCTAGCTTCCCTTAAGAATACGAAAAAACTTTGCCAAAACTCTAGAAGTACCAACTCTAGAAGTACTTTCATCTGAGACACTCACATCAACACGCTCTCCTCCTCCCTCAGCAGTAAAGCATATCCCATAATTGCACCGCAGTTGGTGTTAAAACACAACACTCTGGTATTTATTTCTCATCTGCTGCTTTCTGCTGTTCGCCTGTAAAGTCATAAACAAGGCACAAAAGGCAAACTGCCTGTTTCCGTAGAGGCGGAAATAGAAGTACTTTAAACTGCATAGACAAACAGGAAATGAGCGCGAACACATCCCTAACAGCTGCTTGTTTGTGTCTTCCTGTCTCTCAATCAGTGCTGTCAGTAATTGTTGTGTTTATGGTGACAGTTTTTCTTTGAATTTATTCTTTAACCTCTGATTGGGCTTTCACTTCCTGGCTTCACTGATGATGAAAAGCAGGAACTGTAGAGGTCTTTCTGTTCCCCGCTAAAGGGTTTCTTTTCATAAAGAGCCTTGCCTTCGTCTCGCCTCTTTCTTTTCCGCTGGAGACAAAATACGTCTGAGCTTTGAGACTGATGTCATTTTCTGATATCAGAGCCATGAAAGACAGTTATTTTTAAGTGCTTTGCTGTCAACAAAACACCAGTCTTGATAACTTTCAAGAGAACGGCTCACATACAATTCCCTCTTTAACCTGGTCTTTACATGTTGACTGATTCAGTGGTGCATTTGTTCAACATTTAAATTGCATTTGTCACAAAGAAAGCGCCCCATAGTGAGTAAAATATAATCTGTTAGAGTAAATTATGTTATATACACTACAAATCTGCTCGAAAATTTTGAAAAGTTGTGCTGACGGTTAGGTGGTTAAGTAGGAAAACATTTTTTTTGTTTGTAATCTCCCCCAGTAAGTATGATATGAACACTTTCAGTAGAATACAAGATAGATCTTCTCGAGTCAATTCATATGCACACATTTCATTAATCCAACCAATTTTTGGAGATAAAGCTCCCGCTAGTGTCATAAATACACAACTGACCTTTCCTGAAATTCCATGCAGTAAGGTCTGTGAGGATGTAGAATTTGAAAATAATTCATGAAATAGTTTTGGAGATAAGAAGATACTCCACTTGAGTCAATTCACATGCACCAAAATTGGACTAAGTCGGACCAACAGTTAGGAAGTTATCTACAAAAACCAGTTTCTTGAAAAAAGGCTTCACCTGAGCAAAATATGAACTATTAGACAAAAACATAAAATATGCAAGATAGTGTTCAGAAATATACAACTGACTTCTTCATTGCACTGAAGTCCCTGTGGAACGCGATGGTGGAGATGATAATTCCATTTTATTATTATTAAAAATATAAAATATTCGGATTTATCCTTAAGATGCCAAATTTAGTTGTGTACCCTGTGCCGACCCAGGCTAGATGTTTCCATCAGCAATTAGTCTTGTTGATTCCTGAAAATATAAGCTGATTCATTAATATGCATAACTCTTATTTTGTATCTATGTTTAGCATCAAATGTAAGTCTGGTGTATTTTCTATTAAATAGCTGGTAAGTGATGCAATGCTAAGATACAGCGCTCATATGAATCACACGTTTGTGTCGTGGTTGGCTCATCCTTTGTATTGGCATGTTTCCTCCCAGCTGCCTGTGACTCGCGGTGTTTCATTGTCACTGTGTACCCACAGCAGCTTTTTCTCATCCGACTGAATTTTAATAAGCACTACATTCTTCAAGATCCACATTTTAATGAACAAAACCTTGTGCGTGTCGTTGCCAGTCCTATCTCTACCAGCGATCGTTCATTACAAAAGGAAACTTAATTAAAAAGATATCACAAAAGGCTGTCGGGCTAAACTCGCCTTTTCAATTACACCGTCTTTGTAGGTTTAAAGCTCTCAATCAGCAAATATCCCAATGGCTGCCTCAGCCTTAACGCTTTCTATCAGTGTTTTCTTGCTGATGGTCCAATGACCAGAGATCTGCAGGTCTGAGCCTGCATCTCCGTAGATTACAGTGAAACATATCATCTTGCTGACTTAGTGTTTACAACATGCACCAGTAGAACAATGAATCAAATGTGATGTTTCCACATATTACAATGTACGATTTTCATTGAAGTTGCAAAACGTTCCAATTTTTATTTATTTTTTTTTCTTTTATCCCCTAGCTACACACCCCAGCATCATCCTAAAACCCTTTTTTGGTTTCTTAATACAACAACAAATAACAGATATATTATAATCCAAGCTGCCATTATTTTTGCACTGATGCAAAGGAGATGTGTTTAATGCTATACCTCCAGATTAAATTCACATAAACTTCACCAAAACTTTTTCAGTTTCAGAGTTTCTGAAACAAAAAAAACAACCCAGCTCTTTCACCACTAGGGGGCACCACTGCATGTGGCATTATATTATTTAAATTTTTATTTTAAATGGTGCAACACACGAAACATCATCAACATTTGATCATCTGTAGGATAAGCCAAAACCTATATCTGGGTACAATCACATGTAAATACATCCATTGGTTTTTTCCTGTTATTTAACAGAAACAAACACAGAGAGGTGAAAACATGATCTCTTTGGCAGAGGTAATTAAACTGAACTGCTTTAACAACTGTCTCGGAACACATGAGGCATTCTGGGGGCGAAAATGACCAGTGTTTTCTCCTCCATGACTCGCTTATTTTCTCTGTCTCTAAATCTCTCCTCTGAGCCGGTTCCACCGTGTGGGTACCTGTACTGTCACACACCCACTGGGTCCAGTCTCAGCGCTCAGCTGAGTAAATCCTCTGATTGGCTGCGGAGCATCACATGTCACGATTTACAACATATGCATTAGTCTGTTTGTTTCCTGGCTTGCTCTTGAGTAGGTCCTGGTCACGATAGGACGGCATCTGGGTCTGGACCCAGCAATTAGTGATCTAGGATCTATAATCACATTATTAAACTTTAACATAGGCCGAATTGTTAATGTTATAATTCAAAAAGTATCTCATGGATAATTTTCAAGTATTACACCTACATAGACCTTAGTGCGACAAAGAACTGGATTGATAATGGGCAAAAAAACTTTTCGACACACTTCCAGCCGTTGGTACGACGAGTCCGACCTTCGTACATTTTAATTAACAAAAGGAACATTTTCTTCTTTAGACCTATGTAATTTTTTACTCTAAATATATTTTGGACATAACTTCACATTTAATTAGATAAAAATTAAATGTGAAAATAATTTTACTAGGTGAAAAAAGTGTTAAACCCCAAGAAAGAAAGCAGTATAAGTATGAAATAACTCAAGTACAAATGGGCTTGTACAAAAGTGTATTAAATACAGTTCCTTAAGCATGGTGTATTTATTTTCCACTGCTGTACATTTCCCTTGAGATGTTTTCAGAAGTGTGTTGTTTACTTCAGTCTGCTGTTTCATCTTTCACTTAGCTGAAACAGGAAAGAAGATGTGGCTGACATTCTCACTGTTCATCTGGTGGACAAGAAGAATGACAACACGTGTGTTAAGGTGTGGGAATGTGACTGGAAGGATCTGTCATCCGCTGGCAACTAAAAAATGTGGAGGGGGATGATTGAAGGGATTCTGTCCCTCCCAGATGTCAAAACTGTTGTATATTTTTCCCAAGAAACCTTTTACACACAGAAAACAAGGGCTGAAATTCTGCTTTCTTTAAAAAAAAAAAAAAATACGTTTCCATGGTTTAAATGTGAACTTCTGGGATGAACTCTGTGAGCAGGACTCATCAGGATCTCTGATGAGGGTTTATTTCATGACCACATCTCTTTTGTGCTGCAAAGGCAGCCTTTTATATTGAGAATTTTAAACATTTTATTTAATTTAGATTAGATTCATTTAAATGCCCCCACCATGATTAATTATCTATGCTGTAACTTGATAGGGGCACACATAGTATACAAGTTATCCAGCAGGAGTATCATCGTGTTTAGAGTAAATGCTAATTTGCCACACTCATCTCTCGCAGAATGTAGTAGTGAGACAAAACAAGGTCGAAGAGAATACATGGTACAGTGAAACACACATTTAGCCTAACAAATATTGTGGAATAACCTACACATGAACGCATCTTTTTTGCTGGATTAAAATGGATTTGGTGGTCGAGTTCGAGGACTTTGCTACTTTGACAGAAAAAGCTGGTTGAGCAAAGGATGTTTCACTGAATGAAACTTTACAGCCTCCACTGCAAGATGCTCTGGTGGAGCCGGATTAAGCACAAGCTTTACTTAATGAAAATCGATTAAGTTTGCAAGGCTTAAAATCTTTGTGCAAAATGTGACGACGTTGATACCCTCGCTCTCCTGTTCCAAGATTTTACGGCCTGATGCTTGTGATACTGTATTTTGTGACAGACTGAGTGGACTCCTGCAGATATAAGCGTGCCATTGAGCTGAGAAAGCAGAAGCAAAATGAAATCTGAAGCGACTGTATTCATTTGCTCTATTTCTTTTCAGTAAGTTAGAGTCTGAATGTTTCCTAAATGCCTGACCAGAGATGGAAACTATAATTACTGAAGGATTTTGTCACAGCCAGGTTATTTATGGAAAAAACAGAATATTAGTTTTCTATGTTTAATTTTTAGGTATCTCATACTTGTATGAACAAAATTCATCTGAGGGCTTATATCAGCGCACATCTCTGGAAGACATTAATATACAATGAAAAGAATGGGCCCCAATATAACTCCTTGAAGGGCACCTGTTTTAATTTTGAGAGAAGTACATTTAGTTATTAAACCATTCCACTGTTAAAAGCCTTTAAAATTTGAGACATACAACGACAGGAGCCTCCTTTGCAGATTGAACCTTGAAAGTTTGCCTATCATCAGCATGGAAAAGTTTGCCCCTTTGCAAGTTGTTATGTAAAGTGAATGGATGGATGAATGGGAAATATAAAGTTTTGCTTAGAGTAGAACATTTGGGTTTACAAGTAGCCACAATATAGACACCAGGAGATTTATGTGCTTTAAATGGCAGCATATGTAGATTTGCATTGGGGAGTTTATTTGCATTGATGCTTTAATGCAAATAGCAGAGTATTGGATTAATGCAGTGGACCAGAGACAAACATGGAAGAAACTCATCAGAAATGCTGGCTGTGGTCCTTCAATAACGCAAAGAGGTTATAAATATACATGTTGGCCTTGTGGTTCTGTGGATTTTCCTGAGAGCATTCTTGATGTAGTGAAGGCGATTTGTTTCATGAGAAATTGAACATTACGAAGTTTAAAACATTGCTGACACTCACGACTTAACGTGGTTGCAATGGACATTTCCCAACAAATCAGGACTTTCTTGAGACGACAACAGCCACGTCTCCTTCTATTCCATTTATCTATTTATTTTTAACGTAATAAAACACCTGCAGTGTGACATTAAAGTGATATTATAATAAGAAGCAGAAGCAGCGGAGGGATGAGGAAGATAGGAAGCTCCAGAATGAAAGCTGATTTGTAGAGGATGCCTCGCAGCAGTGAGCCTTCCTCCTCCTCCCCCTTCGCAGCTCGTCAGGGTTTGATGTGGCAGAGCGAGACGGGCGGTGGCGTTCATCCACTCTGAGAGAAAACAGGGGGAGAAGGAGAGAGAGGGGAGCTCATTTCAGGGCCGACTAATTTCTCCATTATAGGTGCACAATTATCCCAGTGTGACTGCGAACACAGATAGGGGGATATCAGAGAGGTAAGAAGAAGGGAAGAGCGAGGCCTCTATACTGAAGGAGAGAGAAATACGAAGGGAGATAGAGGGAGAATGCGAGTGAAAGAAGGGCGCTTTAGAAGTTTCTCATCTCTTAATTGCGATCAGTGAGCAGAGTTTAGCTGATTAATCTGCTCAAGGACGCAAACCGAGGCTGCTGTTTGTGAGATTCAAAAAGCCTCTGACTGTCTGTCTTTGTGCATCGCTGCAAAGAGCACAAACTGACTTTAAAGACTTGTTTACACCAAAAGCGTCCTTGTAAGAGAGGGAAAAAAACCCGGCACTGCTCGTTGGAAAAGTTTACAGTTAAGAATACTTTTAATATGTGATGTCAACTAATGTGTGATCAAATTTGTGTGAATCAATCCAACCTTCCAATTTCCTTTTCTTAGCTTCCAACATTTTCCCGATCATCCTGAAACATCCCAATGTGTGCCATCACGAGATATGTCCAGTGATAACTGGATCCTCAAGTTCTTAGTCCAGTTAGAAGAGCCCAGAAAACCTCCAAAAAAGGCTACGTTCATACCGCACATGTCATGTATAAAGAAAACATCTTCATCAATTACACAACACACGCACATTGCAAAAGCCACAAAACAACACAATTAGCCATGGTAGCTTTGCCTAACTTCCGAATCATGCAGTCATGTGACGAAGAATAAAACTTTAATCGTTGTGAAAACATAAAAAAAAAACATCAAATAAAGTTACAACTGAGTCTAACATGCCCACTACCCAAGGCTACAGTAAACACGATGTATTGTACTTGCTGAAAACTCTTAACCAGCCACTTTAATAGCTTTTGTATGTGACATTCTGGCACATTTGCCATGACGACAACTGAAGCCAGTATTCAAAATGGTGGTGAAGAGTTTTAGTCTTAGTCACATGCCTGCATGACCCGAAGTAAAGCGAAGCTACCATGGCTAATTGTGTTGTGTTGTGACTTTTGCATGGTGAGTGAGTTGTGAAATTGATGAAGATTTTTTCTTAATTAGCAGCATGCACATTTTTTTCAGATTGATTCAAAGCAAAGAAATCTAGTTTGGGAACCATTATTTTTGTTCCTGTATTGACAGCAATGTCAGAAAGCAATGTATGTGTGACATCTCTGTTGTAGTTTTTTTGCCCAAGCGGGTCAGTTTAGGGCCTTGAACTGTTCATACTGGAGTCTGATCTAGGACACATTTCCAGAGTAAAGTGTGCAGTTACCTAAAAATACAATCTAAGAAAAAATACGACTGGCAGTGTGCACGTAGCAAAAGAGATGGGTTCAGGCCCCCCAGATGTCAGAACCACCTCAACTGCCTCCTTTTGACACAAAGGTGCAGCCGTTCTGCTCTGAGCTCCCTCAGGATGTCCCTGCTCCTCACTCTGTCACTGAAGGTTCATTCTTTGCACAACCTTAAATGCTGCTATGGTCCAGATTGTAAGTACAATACATTTGTTTTATCCAACTCTGTGGTCTTCTGCTGGAACTTTATGCATACAGACAGAACTGATAAAATGGAACAGTACCAGTGGAACTTATCTGAGGCAGTGTAGGCATTATATTACCTAAAAGTCAGGATCTTATGGAATCATCATCGCCACCACTGCATCCACCATGGCCACAGATCCTTAGTGTTAGTGCCATAACCCAAGAACTAAATCATTCATCATTTTCAAATTTATACATTCGCAGAACTTGGGGCGCGGAAAAACTGGGTTGGTTTTAGGAAAGGTTGGTTATATATTTCCGACAATGGGAGGAACTTTATCTCCAAAACGTTCCGGATCTAATTTCACAACCGTTGGTCCTATTTAGTCCAAATTTATGCATATGAATCAATTCTAGTGGATCTATTTTGTCTGCATAGTGTTTTACATTAATTGTTATTATTTTACACACTAGAGAAGGCTTTTTTACAAAAAACACAGCGCTGGGGATTTGGAAATATCCCGGGATATACCCTTGCTGTGTGGCATCACAGCTTAGGCCAAATTCAAAAAAGACAAAAACTTCAGCATCCACAATCTCAAGAAGTTTTTAATGTCCTCACAGACCACAGCTATGTACATTGCTGCTTTATATTTACTAGAGTAGATTTTCGTAACCTCCTTTACCATTTACTGTTGTTTGAACTTTTTAATATTCTAGGCCTTTTAAGGATGTTTTGATGCCCAAAAAAACAAAAAAATTCTGTAAAAAAGAACAGCATGGAAATATGTGGGCATCGACAGATTGCTTTGAAATTAATATATTTTTACTTTTTTTTCTAACAACTTGTAACTCATGACCATAGTTATGGGATCTTATGGGATTGAACTATACTATTTGTTCATTTTCGAAGATACTTTAACTCATTAACTCGTTTAACTCATCAGGCTATGCAGCAACCCAGAGGGAGCAATCCGCCATTTTCCTTTCCTTCCTGTTCGTGTTTACACATAATGGGCTCAAGTTTATCATTACTTCCATTAGGAGAGACAAACTGAAGTAAAGATGAAAGTTAATTACAGGATGATATATGATAATTAGTCAGAAAGTGTTTGTGAGGCTCAGACGTTTCTGGGAGATTGCGATCCAAGCCTGAGCAGCAGCAAGATATATCCCTCCTCGTAGTCGGGATACTGATGATGGTGGCTGATGACACTGCAGAGACTGATCAATGATAAAGCTGATGGATCTATGACTGGGCAATTATAGGGTGATGGATATCATGCATGATAGAACAAGATGGATGGAGAGAATCATATTTATGAGGCAGCAGCAAGATGATTGGCAAATGTTGGATGTGTATCACCGTGATATCAGATAGACGTGGGCGGACTGTATCAATTGACGCCATAGACTGTGAAACAGTTACTTTAAACTGAACATCCATGGAAGGTTCGGGTGTGCAAGTCTATAGTCTTCTTGAGGGACGTTTTGCTAGAGTTTCATTAAGATGAGCAGTAGCAGAGTGTTTGACTCGAATACTATTACTGTGAAAAGAAACAAAAATCAAGGGGAACACCAATGACGTATTTGTCATAATCCTTAGTTGTGTGGAAAACATTTTGAGCCAATGTATTCATCACAGTTGCACCCAAAGTTGAAGCAAGAAGTTGTTTTGTGAACTTTAATGGATGTTTTCAGCAGACAGATTTTTAGTTGATGGAGCTTGATGATGATAACGGCAGCTGTTCTTTTGTTTCTTTAACACTTCAGTCGGAGAGATCTCACTCCTCCCTCTCTGGGTGTCGTGGTGCAGCAGTGTGAGAGAAGATGTTATCCATTCGTTGGACTTTTTCTTTGTGGTTTGATGAAGCTGCTGCCTGCCATATTGCAACAGCAAGGCTTCTCTCTAACAGACTGCTGAGATTTGTAAAACTTACAGAGGTGAGGACAGTTTGATGTGCTATTGTGCTGAGCTGATCGTTTTTTTAAACAAGGTGCAGCCGAGCATGTCTGGGGTTTGACTGGGACAGTTTTAAAGATCTTTAACTTCTCAGTGTCTGGTTTTTGGGAGGGATTCTATGGAAATTATTATCCCCTTTTCCTCATGTAAACATCTAAATCTGCTTCTGTCACATAATTTCACTGAGCTGATTCCATTAGATAGGGCCAGGCCATCACCTGCAAAGATAACACAGAAACATATATATTTGTTTAAAAACTCATACATTATCCCAGCAATTCAACTGGACAGATAAGTAGTTACTACTAAATCAACTTGTCTTTCACTTGATGAAAAAATTTAGCTTAATTTTAAGTGCCATCAAATAAAGACAAAAGTAAAATACCCAGCTGAACTTTTAGCCGATGAAAAAGATTAATGCTTTGCTTGAAATTATAGGTTAAACCTAGTATTTGTGTATCTCAATCCTCTGGGTGCTTTTCTCCATTTTTACATAAGTTCTTAAATTCATCCTTTTAAACCTTTGGATCTTAACATCATTATGGTGTAGTGTTAAGACACAAAGCTGATACAAACCTAACCCTTACCCTTCATGTTTTTGTATACCATCACAGTACGTGTATATGAAGCGTAGATATAATTATCCTAGAGCAATCATTTAACCGAAACACCTCTTTTCAATGAAATAATAGGTACAATAAGAATAATAAAATGTAACTGCATAATGATCTTTACTGTAACAGCATTTATTATATATGGAAATTGTAGAGAAAAAGTAATAATAGTCCTTGTTGTTTTCATGTTAAGAAATGTTTGACAGTATTAAACTTTGTAAAGATTTGTCTCTGCTGAACATACATTAGCACTTTGAGATTTGATCCAAATGTAAAGTGCATTATAAATTAAATGTATCATTATTATTATTGTTATTATATTAAAAGATAAGGTAAGTTTCCATTTAAGTCTACTCCGTCTCCGCTCTGAGACACCATAGAGGCCGGCACAGCCCAGTCCGATTTCTCACCGACTGAAACGATGGCGGTGAATAGCTTTGTGCCTCCTCTGAGCTGATTATGTAACCCCGCCCGGCTCGTTGAGCAGCAGGCAGTATAATGGCGACTGGAGCTAATCGATGCTCAGACGGTGTGATTTATAGTGTTTGCTGAAATCAGCAGTACAAGCTGTTTGAGAGCAGCGAGGGGATTCTCTCTTCGGCTTCCCTCTCTCATACACTGCTGCTCACAGTTTTAATTGGATCCGTGAATGAGGCTTCCAAGAAGTTTTCATCGGGGCATTACCCACAATGCTAGGCTCTATCCTCATAACCTACATTACTAATGGAGACAAATGTTGCATTGTATCCTAGGAGAGTTCTCTAATAGGAGGAAGAGAAGAGGAGGCATTTCTTCACAGGAAGTCTCTGAAACCCAAAAATCTACAAGTGAGGAGAGTAAAACGGCAGAAGAGTAAACCGAGAACAGACATTGCTTTTATTGGCGTACTTTGCTTTAAAGAACTGCTGCTTCACAGCTTTTTACATGATAATACTTAATGTTCCCCATCTGGCTGCTTCCAGATCAGCGATATCACAATGGACCTAATCAGTAACAAAAGTCCTGCTTTGACGTCACCCATTGGGTCTGGGAGAGGCTGGGTGGTTGATAAATCCCCATATACCAATCAGCCCTAATATTAATACCATCTGCCTACTATGTGCTTTCCCCCTTTTGCTAATTAAACAGCTCTGTGATACACCGTGTTCTGATATCTTTCTATATCAGACATTTTTTCATCATTTGTATTGCAGCAGGTTTTCTGTGGGATTGAAACCATGAGCTTGTCTGACCCAATAGAAATGGTCAAGCATCCCGTCAATGGATGGCTTTTGATACAATAGGTTAAAGTAATTGTCTTTTTTTTAATTTAACGTTTATTTTTCCACGAAAGTCTCTTTAAGAGAGATTAAAAATCTCTTTTTAAAGAGAGTCTTGGCCAAGACAGGCACCGGCACAGCGAGTTGCAACGATATAGAATACATACAGATTATAATTTACATTGAAATGCAATAAAAAATGTAAAACTTGGCCATAAAAAAAATAAAAAAAAGGTAAATACGTAAGAAAATTGAATTACTTGAATTACTATTACTACAGAGAGTAAATTAAATATAAAGAAAAAAAACTTGAGAAATTATGGGAAAAACACAATTAAGAAAAACAACCACTGAGATTTCTTTTTTATATTTACCCAAGAAAAGGGCAACTTATAAATTCTGAATGTTTGGAGGTACACTGTAACCCGTTAATATTGATGATTTTGTTAAAGAAAAAAAAAGGAAAAAGTCAGGAATGTGATTGCCTTACAATTTTTAAGTAGATAATCAATTTAAGTTGTTCCAACTGGGGGCAAAAAAGTCCCTTATTTTAAAATCCTAAAACATATAAAATAATCCGGGGGAAAGGATAAAGCGAGGTTGTTGATCAGGCTCGTAAATCACGGCGTTACTGAGCTGTTTTATTTTCCTACAAAAAATCCGTCTACTCTTGTGTCCTTCTCAAAAGTTCATATCCGTTCGAAAATCATCCACGCAATTGCCATGTCGTTGTGTGGATAGACATTGCTATTGTCTATCCCGTGCCTCCAGCATGGCGATGCAAAATCTCCTCATGTTTCAGTCTTAGCTTATTCCTTAAAAGGAAGGTCCATACACACAAGCAATAATGAGGTCCAGCTACTCATTCCTGTAGAAATGCAAACAAAAAATCTGGTTATGATAAGCTAAACCTTGCTGTGGACGTCACACATTATTGGAAACCAGTTTAAAGTACTTAAACAATCCCCCCCCCACACACACACACACACACACACAAACACACTTCAGATGATTAAATAAATATGGAAAATAAATGATAATATTTTTAAAAAAAGCAATAATGAGACATCATATTGACTCCCATCCTGACAGACTGTTGTGTCACCACCACCTATCTGGGTCCTGGCAGGGTCCCTAGGCTTCCTGCTTTAAGACGGACCCCGAACAAGGTCGAAGCTTTGCCGGGTTTTAGTCTCCCGGCATGTTATCAGTACCTGCCGATGAAGACATCTGCAGCGACGGCATCCTGGCGTGGGGCAGCCATGCCTGAATGATCCTCTCTGATACAAATTCTATGTTTGCATGCCAGCCTGTGGGATTATTGGCTCATTATCATTATTTGTCATATTTTGCCCCTGCTGTGTTCTCTTTCATCAAAAGCACACATTTCAAAGAAAAGCAATAAAAAGAACATAAAAATGAATGTCAGAAAACACTGTTCGGAAATAAAAGGTTTACAAATTAAAATAAAAAATTGTAAGAACTCACTCATATGCTGATTAGCCACAACTTTGTAACCACTTGCATAGTATTGTGTATCGCTAACTTTTGCTGCCATTACAACTCAGTGAGACCCTGAGTGTTTTTCCAAATTTTAAACAAATTTGTTCTACAGTAACTTTTCTATGGAATCAGGCAACATGGAATAAACTTCACTCCTCACTTGCATGAGAGCCTTGGGTGTCCATAATACAATCGATACCTTAGTACACTTTGGTATCCAATGCAGATCTGGAACAGCCAAGGAGACTTGCAGCTCTGGAGATTCTCCGACCCGTCGGCCAGCTATCGATTTATGGCCCTTCGTCAAAATAACTTAAATCCCTACAGTTGGCGATTTTCAACACATATTTAACACAAAAAAACTTCAAAACAAAATATTCATTTGCTATCCAATATATCCCACACACTAACAGGTGTCGATGTAACAGGAAAATGAATGTTATTCTCACTTCACCTGTCAATAGTCATGATATTGTGTCCGTTTGATGTAACTATGAAAGGATAAATATTAATGAGATTGCAAAGAAATGGGAGCATTAGTGACATCCAGTAATGGTGGTGGGCTATAAAGACCACCACACAGGGTTATCCCATAGGTGCTGACGAGGTTGAGGGAAGGGCTCTGTAACCTGATCAAGGTTTTCCATTCTCAACCAAGACTCGCCAATTACTTCTGGCCATGTTATGCATCTGTGCAGGACTGTAAGCAGTGAATACTGACCAACCTCAGACCTAGCGTTTCATATATTTGGGAAAGAGAAGCAGTGTCTCAGCATACCCTTGTAATGTGAGGGTATGTGTAGTCTACACTTTCTGCAACATTATTAGACCTCTGAGATGCAAACAGGATGTATCAATCTACAGAAACAGAGCTGGGTCGAGGCCGGTTTCCGCCGTCTCTTCTGCCACACTGAGTGATGGGCCTTGTGGCGTGAACCCGTTGACAGGTCAATTATTCCCGCGGCTGAATTACAACATGTAATATCCGACACGGGAGAGGGAGCCAAGATGGAAACACCCTTTGGGTAAAATATGACACTTTATTATATTGAATCCCCCCCAATTGTCATGCAGCTGTGCCCCCCCCCCTCAAAATTCCCTCCTGGACACACCACCTGACACCATGTCCCTCTCTGCGAAGGATGAGTGTCAAAGTGTCATAAGTCAGCATTTTTGCAGCTGCTGTTATTTTTTCTTCTATTTCAGGTGATTGGAGAAGTGTTGGGTGGAATCACAAAGGTTTGTAATACCGCTATCAATGATGATTGCTGCAGGCAGAGGGGTCAAAGGTCAGGTGGGAAAAAAAAGAAGAAAGAAAACAGATATTTAAGAGAACAGCAATGTTGGAGTTGCAGCCTGCTCTGTTGTTAGAAAGGTTGAACATATAATAACACAGAAACAGAAATAGTCACAGAGGAGCTGGAAGGAAAAAAAAAGAAGAAAAAATTAGATTAGATTATTAAATACATATATTCAGTGTATTCAAATGTTGAATAAATATTACAAAAAAACTAAATCTAAACTTTGAATCAACTTGTTATCAAAACCATCATTGAAATGGTAACTCCACCTTTTCTTTCTAATATTCAAATCTCAGAATAAATGTATGAATATAAGGTTTATGCCGGGTGTTCAGAATCCCATGTTTTCACCCGTCAGAAGAATTATCCTAAAACTAAATAGATCGGTTTTTCGTAGAAAAAGGGCCATTTCAGTTGAAATTGCGAGTGAGTTTTTTTTCTTCTTTAGGTTTGATTCCAAACTTTAATGTCAGATGAAATTGTTAATCTAATATTGTGAGATCGGCTTCCTGACGGAGTGATGGAGAGAAGAAATGAAAAGAACACGCTCTTCTCCTCTGATGTATCTCTTCATTACAGGCCGGCAGCGGTGGTGACGGCGCAGCGTTGATTTCCCCTCAGAGAGACCAGCTCTATGTCTCCCCACTTTACTGGCGGTGTTTATCAGAGTCCTGCTCTCTCTGAATCGCTGCTCAGCGTCTCTGCGTGTTGAACTTGCACGATTTGTAACAACAAAATATTTGTCATTTTGTCATTGTAGAGTCTTCACCCCGTCAGACGAACAAAGTGATCTTCCCATTAACAGGAAGCACACACACCTCCAGGCCACCGTGGGCATGTGAAGAGAGCAGGGTGAGCTGATTGCTTCTCATCAGAGCTAAATTTGACATGGATGCCAGAAAACATCTCTGTAGATTTTCTTTGTTGTTCATTACTTCAGCTGCCTTTGACTGTTGACGACAAATGTATTGAATTTACTGTTTGTGTCAGAATACGAGCTATCGCTGTCTTCGAGGATGTGTCATGGTGTCTCTGGAGGTTAACATGCAGGTTCAGACGGAGGTTGTAAGTCAACTAATGAGCCTCTTGGTGTCAGCAGCTCTGAGTTATGATCCGACCATCTGCTGTAAAACCACTAAAGAAAAAAACACCAAGGTGGAGAAATTATTAAACCAATAACTTCTCTGTCATGATGCAGCAGTCATGCAGCCGTCATCCTTTTTATGTTGATTCCTTTCACGTCGTCACTTTCGCACTGTTGATTGATTGATCATAAAGAGCAGCACTAAAAGTTTTTTTCTCACAATAACACTGGTTTTATTCTGTCAGTCGGATATATAAAAATCCATTAGAGGTGCCTTTAAATTCTGAGTCGCTCTGTGACTCACTCAGCGTCGGCCCTTGTGCAGAAACTTTATGGAAAGATATTTTGAGATTCATAACTAATGGAGCTGCTCCCTCCCAAAGGTCTGATGCTGGCAAGATGAAAAGATAAAATTAAAATAGGGAAAACTAAATAAAAGGATTTATGAAGAAAAGAACTCCTGCTCACTCTCCCTGACTGTCAAGACACCTGCAAAACCTACAAGGGGGAACCATTGTTATTATTATTATTATTATTATTATGACCATAAGACTTGATGGTTGCAGTGGAGACCATCCTCCTGATATATTATGTTGATGTTAGCTATGAAAGGCTGCAGTAGTTTAAGCACAGAGGCAATAACCTGTCTGAACCACTAACAGTAACCAAGCATACGGTAACAACAGTCTACATTGATGAATGGTAAGAGGTGGGTTCCAGCTCTTATTAAGAGAGCCTTCATGAAGTGTTGGTGTTATCAAAAGAAATAAAATTTTGCTCCCCCGGCTGGTACAAATCATGTGAGCGTAGCCTCAGAACAGCAAACAAAAAGTTGCTATGGCCCGTCTATTGACGACAAAAGTGAATGTTCACTCGATAAGGAAATTGGTAGTAATTCACACACTAAACATTCATTCTTTCTCTTGTCAGAAATTGCAACACGATAGTTTTCACAGTTGAAGAGTTATTATTAGCCTAATTTCAAGTTAAATTAAGCAATATTTCAATGGTTTTAGGTAATCTATTACATATTCTCATCTTCAAATAGAATCACTGTGTTGTATAAATGCTTCGAACAACTGAGCCAACTAACACGTTTTCTAAAGTAGGCCTACATTAACATGCTACAAACTAGACCTACACTGTCGTTCCTTGACAGCAAAATTCCATCCCCAATCGTAGTGCGTAGTAAAAGTAATCCCCCTAATTGAACTTTTCACTTACCCATTTTTAATATGCAACACCTTGACTGTCCACGAAGACAGTCATTTAATCTTACTTATACGACACCAAAACACACATTTCCTATTCTTGGAGGGAGGCAGGAGGAGACTTTGACATTTTGGACTTCAGACAGGGTCACGATATAACTGACTCATCGGGTGTGATTCAGCATTTTTTCTCTATGCACAGAGACCAAACTGAAGAACAATGTTGGATGGATAATAACAGTATGAAAGATTGAAGTCCTTTCCGCAGCGAGAAAACTCTTCTTTTGGAGTGTGTTACAGCCCTAATCTAATCAAATCTGTTGAAGCTTTCAGAGAGTGTAAGACAACCATCTGCCTCACATTCACAAAACTGTCAGCTCCTTTTCCTCCCATCACTTTTTAACTTTCTGCTCTGATTTTATTTTTTGAACCCATCTCCAAGGCCAGTCAAGACAGAGACGTCCCCTGCCAATGAGTTCATTTCAATCTGGTCATTTTCCCTTTTGAAAAAAACATTCTGAGCAGGCAGCAGTGAAAGGCTCACATCTTTTGTCCTTTATTTCAATGCACCCACATATTTCGGAATGTTGTGCGAATAATGAGCAGTGGCAGGTGAAGTGGTTCCTCTTGCTCTCCTCTTTTCACTGCAAGCACACAATGAGTGAAAACACTTAGGTGACTCATTTTCAAAGCTCACGTTGAGGTCCTCAAGGTAAATATCCATGAAGAACCAGCTGTTCTGAATGTTATGTTCTCATAACTAATAATTTAAGTAAAAGATGTACTACTACAGTAAAACACATTGTATAATAGTACTCCTCGAGGCAATCCATATGCACCAAAATCCGACCAACGATTACAATCTAGGATAAACAATGTTTTGCGTAAAAAGCTCCCCCTATTGAGTAAAGCAACTACTATTAGATTAAAACATGACATATAAAAAGATAGACCTATTCAATTTAATTCATATGCAAATCGGCTCTTAGACTCAATTGAACCAATGGTTAGGAATATGTTCGTAAAAAGGATTTACAACAGTTGAAAGATGATGGCCAGAAAACTTTGTGATAACGCCCACCCAAGTATCGTAACTATACAACCGAACTTCTAAATCTTTTTAGAGTTGTGTCTTGAAACAGTGTTTTTAAAAAAAAAGAAAAGAAAAAAAAAGAAAGCCCGCTGTAGTGTCAGAAATATATTGCTCAGATGAATAAATGATTAGCCGCTTAAGAAGTAGGGAGGTGCGGGCATTTTCACCCTTAGTGCCTTTACTAGTGAACCCATTAAAGTTGTGGTTCACTCACTCACTCTATCCATCCATCATTTTACTGTGATCGCTTATCCTGTTTAGAGTTGTGAGGGGACTGGACCCTATCACAGCTGACATTGGGTGAGAGGCGGGACACACCCTGAACAAGTTGCCAGTTCATCACATATAGACAGACCATACATGCTCTCAATTACATCTATGAGCAATTCACAGTCGCCAATTCACCCAAATTGCATGTTTTTGGACTGCAGGAAGAAGGTGGGGTACCAGGAGAGAAACCATGCAACAAGGGGAAAACCTGCAATCCCAGGGACCTCTTGCTGTGAGGCAACTGTGCTACCATGCTGCCAGACCTTATCCACCTTCACTCATTCTAGTCATCATTTGAAACGACATCCACCAGCTCTCATTTCAGCTCAGTTCACTTTTATATTATTTTGCCCAAAAAGAAAAGGCTCCTGATAGTCTGACCCTTATAATGGGACTCATTTACAAACCCTTAAAATATAAAACCAATAGACCAGTAATTTATGAAGGGATGCCCAATTGCACACCAGATTCTGTCAGCCCATTCTGAGCTAGAATTTGATTGATTGGATTCACGTTGTCGTTGTCCTGAATTTTCCATGTGCCCTGTAAAAGGAAACATTCAGATCCAGACTCAAACAAACAGAACAAAACAAATAAACCAATTATCTCCTTGCCAGAGGAAACAGAATAACATAAAAATAACTGCAAGCGCAGCTGATTGCAATTTAAGCTGAAAGCTTCCCCAGGTGTCCTGCTGTTAGTTGTTTTTTCCTTTTTTTTTAACAGGGGAATAAAACAGAAATATTATTATTGCAGCATTTGGATTTCAAGAATTATTTTTTTCAGTTTCATCTTAATATTTTTCACACATAGGATACAGCAGATGTAAAACAAAAAAGTAATATTGCAGAATATGTCAAAACCAATTGTTATAGTTCGGATTTTTTTTGTATATGCTAGATACAAGCTTTGAAACACACAATAAACTGTCACAAAGGGTTCTCTATGTCCTGTCCTGTTAGGTAATCGTAAGATAACTGCGGTCCTACTACTGCACGTGTTTTTGACTTTCATTGTCTTCTCTGCATTGAAACAACTTCTAAATCTCATAATTTGAACCTTTTATCATTAGAAGAACGCTGTTGTTGGTTCGTCTTCTAGATTCATTCTGTTTTGTTTTTTTATGTTTACATTTTTATCTCACACTGACAGAAAACCTCGCCCCTGTAAACCTCGCCCCTTCTTTTTAATGTGGCATTAAAAAGAATGTCTGTTTTTAATGCCACATTCTCATTGGTTGAGGGATAAAGTATGATCACTTGTTGTTACTCATGTAAGCTCCAGTCAAAAGGTTGTAGAATTGTACCTCTGAAATTAGATTACATCGACATTTGAATTGAGATTAAGATTTCATTACAGTTAATCACCCAGCCCAAGTGGCAGTTATTCCAGCCTTTTAATAGGCTTAGGTGAACACGATGTTCATCAGCAGCCTTTTAAAGCCCAACTGCTGTGCTTTTCTTTTTACAAAACTTTTGGTTCAACTAAGGTTTTATCAATGAGTGTATACCTGATAATGTGTCAGCCATCTCTGCTGAGGACGTCTTTGTCCCTTCATAGACTATGATTCTAGATCCTAGACCAGATCCCTGAGTCATCCCTCCCTTTACATGGCCGAGGATGGTTTAGGTTTCAGTGGAAACATGAACCTCGTCCTCATCAGACTCCTACGTCAATGTCCTTTACATCATGCATGTCCTCACAATGACCTTGTGATTAGTAAAAACATCAAAAAGAAAAAAGAGAAAGCAAAGTTCTATTCAAGGACAGTGTGGAGGAAAAACACTGAATGCTGCACTGACTCATTTATGTTTTAATGTATTTATTTCGCTGTTATTGAGGTCACAAATGAAGATTAATGACACAAAAACAGAAAAAAAAAAAGTTTAAGCCTCCATCATTATATTGCAATGTGTGTGTGTGTGTGTGTGTGTGTGTATGTTTGAGACACAGGCGAATAAGGATGGAGATAATCATTGGAGGCATGCTGGAAACCGGCAGCAGAACATTAGCACTCATTGAACACCAACCCAGCCTGTAATAATCCAGACACACTCTTCTTTATTGTTCCAGACAGATCTACACTGTAAAAACATTCTGCTGTTTTAATTTAGAAATGAACACCCTGTTGAACTTGGCCTACGCTGTCCTCCCCGACGTATCCCCTGAAAGCCCCCAATTCCCTGCATTTTACAGCCAAATCCCCTGATTGAATTCCTCAAATTTAATAAAAGGTTGTGTCTGAAAAACATTTGTTCCGTTTAAAAGCTTACCCTAGTGATTAAAGAAGGAAACATTAGGGCTAAAACATTATACACGATAGATCTCCTTGAGTTGATTTATATTCACCAAATTTGGACTAAATCGGACCAATGGTTGAACAATTGTGACCCAATAACTTTTGGAGCTAAAGCTCCCCCTAGTGTCAGAAATGTACCACCAACCTTATTCAAATTCAGTCAAGTTCTTCCTTAACAAGATCTATCAGTGGCGGGGGGCTCGGAGGCAGTGATGTAGATTCCATATCTGGCTTTTTGTAGCCACAGAGCGGTGACATACCTTTGAATCCAGACTTCATCATTCTTCATAGTATTACAAAAAAGTTATGCTCATCCGTAACCGCACGTGCACACACAAAACGCCAGATGTCGTGAATCCTGACACTCTATGTTCCGTTTTCAGGTTTCCTCAACGAATCCAAAGCAGCAATGTATTCCCTTTGGTCTTGATGATGGAGTGGTATTGTTATGGTGCGCTCCTCTGGAGGGTTTCTCCCTTCTCCCCTTTTAGTCTGCTTGCCTTTGGCTGTGACTCTACCTGGGAGCTGGTTTTCACCACACCTGTCTTCATTCCTACATCAAACCCTGCAGTATTTAACCCTGTTTGCATTGTCTTTCAACCTTGGTGATAGACCCCTAGGTGGCTCTCTTTTTGATGATTTAGACTTCTAATTATCATTTTTTTCTCATTCCTCAGTGATCTGGTGTTCTGACCTGCCTGCCTGGTCTGTCATCCCGACCGTCCCACCGCCTCTTGGCCTGTTATCTTTGAGATCAAAAATAATATTCTGTCAGTAATCTCTCCTTAAACCACCTTTCAAACATCTCCATTACGCGTGCCAAAACAGGAACTGCTTGTGAGTAAACAAAAATAATTCCTTTTATGCGAATGATGGAATTAAAGGCAGTGTTTGCTATGAATGCAGCATTAAAAGCTTCTTTTGAATCAGCTCTGAACTGGACTTCAAGCTCTTCGGTGGAAGGGAGTACATGACGTTTTACTACCATCGAACAAGGCGTTTTTAAAAAAAAAAAAATGTATTGGTTGGTTTCTTTCAATGTATCGGGAGGGGGTCGCACAGGGACCAAAAAGGGAACGTACGCCGTAAACCAGTGCATCAGGGAACAAATTATTTATTGCGGGCTCAACCACCCTCTAGGGCACCTTCCTGCAGCCTTGCATCGTTCTAAACGCGTGGAAATGCCGCTGCACGTCTGACCTCCGAGTTCGCAGAGAGCATCAACACTGCAGTAGTCACAAACTCTGACACACATGAAGAAATTAAAGAAAATTTGAAAAGACTGAAGATAACCACTGAACATTTTATTTTTCAAGCGATGTGTTTTTGATTAATTGGAATTTGTTTTGGTCTATTTAAATCCTTTATTTTCAGCCGATCAATTATATAATGTCCTTGGTAAGGCATATGTTTATTTTAAGATACTTAAAATAACCATTCATAATTATTACATTATAAAAAATAATGTAAAATGATTATTATTTTAAATTATTATAAATGGAAAAATATCATTGTAATTTAAATAATTTATTATACAACAGTATAATTGAATAAAACACAATAATTCATTATTTTTCACTAACATGGCATCAGTCAAATGTTCATAGGAATGCTTTTGAATTATCACAGATTCTGCTCTTACATAAGATCAAATCCCAAATAGGAAAACATTGGCGAATGTCCGAATCTTTATGAAAACTGCCAAGGTGAGGTTTAGGGCCAAATCTCTTCATAAGAACGTTAGGTGAATGTGGCCCATTATTATTATTTTTCAGTTGCACTTTGAGTTTAGGGCAAATTAGCTTATTAGCTAACATTCTAAACTAATATGATGAGGTTGCTAGTATTTAGTGTGAGCATGTCAGCAACTTGATATTAACACTTGGCCCAGAGCTGTCTGTGCTCTAACTACAACATTAAATTGTGCGTTTCACAAATAATGAAATAAGTACTTTAATATTATATTTAATAAACTATATATATATATTTTTAGAAATAGGCTGGATGCACATGTCAATACATGCAAAGTGCTTTAAATCAGTGAGACATAATTCCCACTGTTCTAGCATTTTGTTCAGTGTCAAAACAGCAAGGGTCTAAAAATAGAAGACATTTGGCCCTGTGCTATTAAAACGACTCTTTTATGTGAAATCATCAGGGAGGCCGGTTTCCACAGCTTGTGCATGAAGAACAAAAGTGGTCCATGATGAGTGATCAGGGGCCTCAGGAGCCACGGCCAGCTGGGAGTGATCCCAGAATGCATTTGGGGGGGTCGTGGGAAGAAATGTTGCTCTCTTCCCATCACGTAGAGGGTTGATGGCCAGCTGAGAGTGAAGCGAGGACTCCCTGAGAAGGAAATCTCATCTGCCTTTTTGGGGTCTGAGTGGAGAAGCCCGGTATGAGAATGTGTTTATGTGGGAGAATATAAATGAGCCTCTTCCCAAGGGGACGGAGAGCTGTGCCAATTATTTTTTTCTTGGGAAACAGACTTGTGGAAACAGAGAAACAAGTGGAGGGATCAAAGAAGATCAAATTTTGCCTTTTTGTTCCGACTGATTTATCACAGTGCCTGGATTTGTGTCATAGCAGTTTGTTAGGAAACGGCAGCAGAGGACTCTTTGGTTTTATTACCGTGATGGAAAGAAATGATATATGGAGGCACATTCCCTCCCACCGCAAACAACGTGTCCTTGAGCAACACTAAGACTCCCACCAGTGCATAACTCCTGACTTCTGACCCCTGAGATCCCTGTGTAGTTGGAAATCTTAAAATCCTTCCCTTCAGCGGTTGCAGTGACAGTTGTAGTTGGAATAAGAATAATAACTAGTGTGCCTGGAGCATCATGCTATTATTGCCCGTAGTAAAGCATCGATAACACTATACTTAGGTTCATAGTTGACTTGATTTGCGTTTGTGAAAGCTTTAGTAGCAGTAGTACGAGGAATACGAAAAATTAAAAATCAATCCAGCGTAAGCTTTCTTGTGTTTATGAAGTCTTGTTTTGGATCAAATGTTCTTAATAGTCCTGTCATGTTTAGAAACTAAAATTCTTCTTACTTTTAAGCATTATAAATTAAATGTATTATTATTATTATTATTATCAAGTTTAATTAATACTTCAATCTCAGTCAGCCTCAAAACTGATGGTTTGTTTTGTTTTATTGCTTTTATTACTTATTGAAAAACACGTTTCAGAAAGTGTTTTTTGTTTTTGAAGCTGTCAATTTAAGGGTCGGTATGTCAAGGTGGGGTGCTTGTACCTCTGGTCGCACATGCCACAACTTTAACTGTGAATTATTGCTGCGGCAAGTGTCTGTGAGTGGTGTGTATGTGTTTTGCCAACATGCACATGTTGCCAGTCAGGTGAATATCTCACACCCTGATTGAAGGATGGTCCCTCTGCATGGTAGAGGGACAATGGTGGAGTTTGACCCATGAACTCTTGTCTTTTTTCCAATCATTTGCAACAAAATGGGTAGAAATAATTTCCAAGTCTTACTGAAGTTTAATGGCTGTCAAAGGGAAAACAGGTGACTCACCAACTGCAGGGTCTATGAGCCACAGCATTCATTACGCCGACAAAAACTGACTGTTGGAGCAATAAAAACACTCAAGCGTTCCCATCTATGTATGATTTTGTGCAACGCAACAAACGAAGACATGCAGACTGTGACACGTGGGCGAGACCTCCGTGATCCATCTGCACAATCCAGAAGCGATTCTAAAATCAGACCTTCAGGAGGAAGAATGTGACATGCATGTTGTGTCTGGAAAAGGGCTCAAACCAATCCTCTGAATAGCAAGTAAGCATGAATACTTTTCAACATATGATACTTTGATTTACCATAATATTACTTTCAATTAACCAGACCTATGCTGCTGTCCCCATCAGCATGGTTTGTCCCGACAAGTCCCTATACCCCTTTTTTGTACAAGCCATCCTCAAAGTGAATAAAATATGAACTATTGAGTGAAGAATATTGTATATATATATAAATAAGAGATTTCCTTCAGTCGATTCATATGCATTGACGTTTTGCTAAATTGGACCGACGGTTATGAAGTTTTATCTGTATAACGGTGATTTCTGTAAAAAGCTCCCCCTAGTAAGTAAATTACTGGAGAACTAAAGTAAAATACAGCCTATACAAGAAAGATTGCCTTAAATCGATTTATATTCACCAAATTTGGACTAAATTTGAGAAATTACATCCCAAAAAATTTTAAGCTAAAGCTCTCCCTGGTGTTGGAAAATTGCAACGGACCTTTCCTAAAATATATCCAGTACTTTCTCGGTATTAAGGTCTAGAAGGTGTAAAGTTTGAAAATCGATCATGAAACACTTTTTGAGTTATCGCGTTAACAAGAAAGATTGGCTGCGGACGCGCCGATGGCGATTCAGCAATATCCCCGACTTTTCAGAATGTAATTACTGGTAGATGAATTGAGTTTAAACCCTCAAAATCTTTTTCTAAGAAAATCAAAATATAACAGGCTGGATTGAAGAATTAAACCCTTTTCAATTTGGCAAACCTCAAATGATTTGGGTAGACAATGGAACTCTCAGTGACCAACTAACTTGTTGGTTGTCTAGATTCGTTTTGAATAACAATGTGGTGCAAAATGCTGCTGTCAGCACTTTTTGACCTTTTTGAAGTGTTTAAAGTAATGATTTTTGAAAGAAGAAGTGAAACTGGAGAGCACTCACAGAGTGTAAACCTCTGCCAATACACCACAGTACCGGAGGTAGAAATCATTGTAATCAGAATCAATTGGATTTAATTATCAATTATTTAGAATAATTTCCGTATAACTACATGCTGCGTTAAACATATGTGTGAGTTGTCCTCTTTTGTTACTGGCTACGACAAGATGTTTTCTTAAAATCAGTGGTCACCCAATTTTTTTATAGGAAACAGATTTGAAGGCCAGTTGGGGGATTTTATAGAATTGTCATCACCTTGTCTGTGTCAGATTGGTCCCGTTAATGTGACAACTCAAAAGCTATTTCACAAATCATTTTCACATTTATAACCCCATACCCCTTTGTGCCAGGAAGAATTGTATTGATTTTGGAAAAGGTCAGAGTTGTACATTTTCAACATTAGGTAGAGCTTTTTCTTCGGGCCATGGATACTAAACTGTTGGTTTGATTTAGTCCAAATTTACTGCATATGAATGAACACGGGGTGTTTTGTACAAAACCTTAAGCATTTTTGGAAAAAACTTTTAGATTTAATTTGAGGATTTCCATCAGGGGGATCCCTTTGACAACGCGGGGGCTTTTGGGGATGTAAAAAAGCACCCCTCCTTCTATTTCATCCTCACTATTAGGCCTAGTTTTATCATAAAATGAAAGTTAAATCAAACAGCAACAACAATAACAACATGGAGCGCATGAAATGTTCTATCTGCATATCAGTGGTGTTTGAAGTGTGTGTGGATGTTGTCCATGGAACTACAGCAAACACAACAGTAACCAGGAGATATGTGACAAACATTTCTTAAAGCAGTAACTTGTGTATCATTCTTTTTTTAAATATTATTTTGAGTGGGAAATTTGATCAGCAACATGATGCATATCTGAAAAGCTTTCAGATAACATCAGTAAAATGAATAATTAAAAGTTGTTTTGGCCAACAGAACGCAGACATTAGTCAATTGTTTTCTCTTCAAAGTTTGCTGAACAACCATCTAGTCCTCTGGCTCAGTCGCCGTCACATGGAAAAAATTGTGTCACACTTACAGCAAAGAAAACAGTGAATCAAACCATAATGATAATGTGATTTCCTTGAAGATAAGAAGGCAATGCAAATGTGATTTATGAGATGCAGCGTGGTGAATATGATCCCAAGTCATTTATCTCAGACTGTGACAATTTTCCATCCATTAATTCTGGCAGAACGAGAGAACAGTCTGAGAGCGAGGAATTAGATTGTCAGAAAGCCGCCGCTGCAGTGCCGGTTATGGAAAATAGCATAAGAGCCAAAATGGTTCAATTAGCCTGTCACTTTATGAATTTAATCTGAGTAATTTTTTGATTGTGCGCATAGATTAGTGGAGTTTAACACCTCTGCTGATGCAGGGTAACACGGAGGAAAAGTTGTTGCACCAAACAGAGAAATCACGAACACTGAGGATGACAAGACTCTTCATTTATCAAGTTTTACAGCATGGAAAAATCTCTCCTTTTTAGCCGTACAAAATACCCAGGTGAGAGAAACACAAATTTCCGTGGCAACGTCGTGTTGATACAAATACTCTCCTAACTACTGAATCAATCAACGGCTCGACATAGTGCTCAATAAATATTCTATGTCCTCCTGCTTGTTAGAAAAGAAATGACTTAACCTCTTCTAAAACTGAAACTAAAAATATTTGCGAGGTGTTTGTAAAGATTTATCTTCAGAAGGAACAAAAGATCTTGGAGCAGCCACAGATAGAAATTCAGACAACGCTGGGTGACGTATACAAAGATGTTACTGATTTAGCTGTTTTTCATGGTAACTGCTCATTACCATTCGTTACCTTTGGAGATGTATAGTCTACTTTTCCTCTTTTGATGGGGTTGACTACATTCTTTCTCGTGTCTAGCTTAACGTTAAATGGATTTGTTCTTCGAGACTCATTGAAAATGTTTATAATGGATTACTGTTTTAATTTTGTAGATCAAATCAGAATTTAACATTTAGCAATCTAAATGTGTGCAATCTCTGTATCTCTCTAGATTAAATGAAATGTTGATTTGATTTGACAAAAGTAGATCTTGGTGAATCACAGAGGGGTAAAATACCAACATTTTATTCTGGTGAGTGGGCTGGGAGGTTTGGCATGTTTATGATACTCCTTGGCCCTTCCTTTAGAGGTTGGCCCGTCTAACTGGTAGGGGAGCCTTGGATAGACCCTCGCCAATGGAGAGATTACATGTCTGGCCCACGAACAGTAAAATGTCAAGCGTTCGCTGATGCTCCTTTAAGCCTTTATACTCCGAGTCACTGAAATCACTGAAAAGGTAGTTTTTAAATGTAAACTAAACACTCATGTATAATATATCTCCGATAAGTCTGGGATATTGTGGAATTCTCATTGCCACCACCGGCATGTCGTCATCCGTGTCCAGGTCTGCCACCGCCACAAATCCTTTGTGTTAACGTCCTAACCCAAAAAACTGTTGAATGGGTCATTTTCAAATTTTATCCCCACTTACAACTTAGTATGAGGAAGAACTGGGCTGGTTTTGGGAAAGGTCAATTGTACATTTGCTTCCAAATGTTTTCGGGACAAAGTTTCTCAACCGTTGTTTGGATTTAGTCCAAATTTCGTGCTTATGAATAGACTCGAGGAGATCTATATTTTATACCTTGCCTAGCATACCTAGCTTTTTTTTTTAATGATAAAACACTGTTTTCTGGACATAACTCAAAATGATTTTCAAATTTCATACCCACATTATCTCAAAATGTTCTTGGGCCATAAATTCTCAACCGTTTGTCTGATTTAGTCGAATTTATCATGCACATATTGTGTGTTATACTATACTTCATATTTTACTCACCAGCGGGAACTTTTTAAGAAAAACACCGTTTTACCATTGGCATGATTTCATCCAAATTTGGTGCATATGAATCAACTCGAGATTATCTTATATGCATTGTGTTTTATGGTAGTATTAGTATAGGGAGCTTTTTTTAATAAATATAAATAAATACTGTGTCACATCTAATTTAGGGAATACAATCAGGGAGGTTCCTTTTACAACCTTGGAGTTCCTTGGAGTTTGGGGACTTGTGTGATATATACCCTTGCTGTAGGGGACGGTAGCATAGTAGTAGTTATAGATGGACGTCGATCTCATACCGCCAATAACGTGGATAACTGATGCAAAACAAACGCTATCGACCTGTATCTTGTAGAGTTGAGAGTTTTACCTGTTTAAGCAGACTGTCAACAGCAATGTTGAATGGCGAGTCCTAATTTTGGACCTGCAATGGAACACTGCTGCTTTGGTGAGCACAGTAACGGTGATGCCCATCTTGTGTTCTTGCCCTCACTGTCTCTCAGAGCACAGTGGAAATTATTACATTCACAGTGCATTATCAATTCATTGTCAGAACTATTAAAAGTTTGAGAGGTTTCTTTATACTCACAAGTGGTAAACTGTGTTAGCAACTAGCCTCCACACACACACACACACACACACACACACACACACACACACACACACACACACACACACACACACACACACACACACACACACACACACACACAGCAAACCCGCTGAACATGACTACCTATTATTACTAATTTATCAGTGTTTGAGCTGCTGCTCTGAAAAGTTTGAAAAGCCTGTTTTTCTGAAGGTGTTGTGTTTTTTTTGAGCGGCAGCAGCAGGAGCCTCGGGCTTCACTTTGTAAAACAAGCTGCTCCCTCTGAGACCCTAACCCGCAATATTTACCCCAGAATGCATCGGCATTGCCACAATAATAAAAGTAATCTCAATCCAAATGTCAGAGACGGCAGGTGGCAAGGAGAGGTTTCAAATATGGTGGAAATGGTTGTTGGAGCCCAAGGCGAGTGTTTGTGGTGCAGAGGACGGGTGCGAGGGGAACGGGAAGTGAGACGTGTGACACCTTTAATGAAATTATACTTTCTGATTATCTCGCTATCTGTAAGGTAACAAGAGCCTCTTTCTGCAGGTGAAGCCACATGAACTAACTCTGAGGCTGTTTTCATTCAGAAGAGAACAGGAACAGAAAAAAGGTCCTCCCCCAAGAGCGTGATCATGAAGCTGCGGAAGAACCTCTGCCCTGTTAGTAAAGTGTTTTTTTTCTTTTACAATTTGTATTTATTTATTTATTGACCCTCTGTCTTTTCACTAACCCCTCCTCTCATTTCAGGCTCCGCTTTCTCCTGTGTGGTCGACCTGATTGTCGTCAGCTGTGTCCTGTCGACTCCCTCAGCCACGTGTGTTTAATACACCCTCACCTGCTTACAACTAAATTCTGACAAATCAGGACTTCTCATTATGGTCCAAGAAAATACAACCTAAGACATTCTCAAGCACATGGGTCCACTTGCTCCTCTGTTAAAACCCTTTGCAGAAAATCTTGATCACCAAATCTATAAACTGATTCAATCCTTCTACTTTCAGCTGAGAAACATGGGCAAAATAAAACCTCTACTTTAAACCCCTGACCTTGAACGTATCATTTACACCTTAACTTTTTCATACCTTGATTTCTGTAATTCCCTTCTCAGCTGTCTGAGTCAACATGCTCTGGCACGATGGCAGTGAGTCCAGAATACAGCAGATACTTTTAACCGGTAATGATCATCGATCACACATCATACCAGTTGTAGCCCCACCGGCCTGGCTGCCTGTCAAGTTCAGGATTGAGTTTAAGACACTTTTAATTGTAATCGTACATACATATCTTTCTGGAATGTTGACCCCCCTAAACCAATAACCGACCCCTCGGGCCCTTGAACAACTTCCTGCTTTCTGGACCTTTAAGAAATCTCTGAACAAAAGGTGAGTACTCATTTACTGCCCTGCCCCTAAACTATGGGAAAACCTCCCCGCTCCCCTCAGATCATTTTAGTCAGTTGACTCTTTTGAAAAAACTGCTAAAAACCCATTCTTATAATCAGGCTTATCCATTATATGATTTATTCTATGTTTTGTGCGTTTCTTGCCTGTTTGTGAGTTGCACTGGGTTCAGATTCCTGTGTGGTTGTCATTGCTCCTTCCGCAATTTTCTTTTTTCGGGTCTTCTTCTTTTCTTTGTTTTCTTATTCTAGCAAAATGGTTTTGTCTTTTGATGCCTTGGTAAACACTATGTAACATCTATTTTAAAAAGTGATATTGAAATAAAGCTTTACATACTTACCTGCCCTCATGTGATATCTTGTGATGTCTCATCATCCAAACCAGCTTTAGCCTGTGCTTTTAGTGAATTTTGTAATACATGTATTCAGATTTGGACCTTGTTAGTGTTCTTGGAAGAAGACTTTGGATCTTTGACTTGTTCCTCTCTTTGAGAACTTTTCAGTATAGCTCTTTTTTTTTAATTTTCACACTGTATCTGGTGGTCGGATTTTCTGCATCATGCATTCGGAAACAAGCCTTGTGAGCCCAGTTGTAACAATGTTAAGGAACATGCCTTGTCTTCTTCTTCCAGTTGATGGAAGGGGCACCCTGTATTATCTCGATCTCATAATGACCTCATTCAGTACATATAATATCAGTACAATATCAATTAACTTTATTTAAACTTTAAATAATTAAACTTTTACTGTCAGGCAATGGTTATGAAAATAATCCTCTAAAGTAACAAGCCTTTTTTGAAAATGTGAGTAGAAAGTTTTTGATATTTGTATTGAAAATTAAAGAGAATGAGTAAAAATGTTGTCAAAAATATAAATACCTATAATAATAACTGTAAGCCATTTGTTACCTCCCTCCTCTAATGGTGGGATATCCAGTGCCAACAGGACACATTGATGAAAACAGGTCTTCATTAATACTAGTGGGTATATAAAGGTGTCATAGCAGCAGGTACAGTGCAAACACAGTAGTGTAAACAGTAAACAAGAAGAAAAAAACTGTCTTGACATGTTAACAATAGTGACTAAGGTGCGTACAGTGTCCGAAAGGTGCAAGTTTAGGAAGGCGATCATCGGTAGAGCTCTTTATAATATATCATCACAAATTGGTTCTGTTATAGTAGAATATTTTATTACTGAAATTACAGCAACAAAGTAGAGAGTTCCTGTGGAGAGCGAATTGAAAGCTTAGTGGAACATCATGAATTTAATTTCTTCTAATTGAGAGTATAACCATTAATACTTTCCAAACTATCTAATTAAAAACAAACCACCCAGGGTCCAATGTTTCCACCAGATAAATATTTCAAAAGGGGTAGAAAAATGATTTATCACATCCACTGATCTGTTTTTACTTAAACTCCAATTCTGAGCGGCAAATTTGCATTTGGTGGCTACTTTGTTTTTTTTTTCTTTGTTTCCTCATAGAAAATGTGTCACCTTTTTTCTTTATTTTCTTTTGTATTTCAGAGTTATATCTCATTAACAGACAAAGCTCCCACAGAGACTGAGAGGCGGATTCACGGAGGAGAGATAATTTAGAAAATCAAAAACTTAAGTCACCAAATATTTCACAGATCATGTACGAGGAAAACAGGGCATTTTCTTTTTTTTCCCAGGTTTAAATATGGGGAGAAAAGTTGGAGAGCAGAAGACTTTACAATGCCTTTGCTAAAGTTTAGGTTTTTTTGTGAGAACAATCTTTATCCATATGGGGTTTATTTTGCTGTTTGAAAATGTTATTTGAGTCTTGTTAATGCCTGAAGCTGCTGACCAACTCCTCTCTGTATTTCAGATGTGAAACATTGTTTAACTGTTACGTCTAGCTTTACAGGACCCAAATGCAAACGCAGTAAAAGTAAATGTTCAGAAATAATGTTTAGTAAAAAGGGGTTCTGATTTAAAAAAAAAAAAAACAGACAAAGCTGCAGAGGCCATTTATCCAAATGTCCATGTTCATCCAAAAACTAAGGCAAAATGGATTAAAATAATAAAGTAGCAAATAATAATTCCAAAATCACAAAGTACGACACGATGCAAGCAAAAATGTACACAGAAGGACGCAGGGAAGCACATGGGAGCAGGACAGGAAGTAAACGAGACCATAGGCAGGTTTACAAGGAAAGTAAAGCAGACGATCTGACAAAGACGTAAATACAAAGAGTAACGAGACAACTAGGAAACAGGTGACAGCATTCAACAATCAGGTAGGAGACACTGGGAAACAGGATTCACGCTCACACAGTCACACACAGACCAGAGAGGAGGTAGAGAACATTGAGCAAAGAAGGAATGGAAAGCAGAACGAAATTAACATGGAACCTTCAAAATAAAAAAAAAAGGAAACACAACCTTAGACTACAAAATAAAACAGAACCATTACGTTACCTTCTTCTAATTAAGTTAAACTGAGGATAAACTGATGAAATCAAGTGTTTATCTTTTATTCAGGTGTGAAGGACGGGCGTCATCAACCAAATCTATTCATCCAAGAGCTAGAATTTCACTGAACAGACAGTTTGGGGATTGTTTTTCAATTAATGAAAAAAAAAGATGCTAAATTAGAGTTGATTAACCCTTTAGTGTCGTGCTCCACTGTTTGGCTGAGTATATTTGGAGTCTGTATTTATTACTGAAAAATATGTTCCACTTGACTTGACCCCTTATAATATGACACAGAGGCAGCTTGTACATGCTAAAGCGTAAGGGACCAAGGGTTGAGCCATGGGGGACACCAGAGGTCAAAGGGGGCACAGAGAAGGAGGCATTAACCATTGACCATAGAGAAGGTCATGCTGGATTAAGCAGATGGTGTTCTGCCTATTAAAGCATTCACTAACAGACTTATGTACACTCATAAAAGACTAAAAAGTGTCAAATATTTTCCTACAAAATACTTTACTAAAAGGTTGATTTAAACTAATTGAAACTGACTATTTTTCATTAAACATGACATTTCATCATTGTATAATTTTGTACTAATTTTTTTCAAAACATGCTTCATGCTTATGCTTCAAAGGATTGTCATATGTCATTCGGCAATTTAAAAGTATATGACATTACATTCATAAATACTCAAAAGAAAGAAAAAATTGAATGTTTAATTATCCCGCTTTCTTACAAAATATTCCTTAATATAAAACACACATTTCGGCTACCAATTTAGTCTCCACGTTAGGATTTCAGAATGAGATCCAAAAGTTCTAGTTTGAGTAAACTTCACAGTAAATTAAGCCCATGTGACTTCTTAAGTGTGAAATATTAAAGCATAGTGATTCTTTGACTCCAGACTAACCTCCTGCAGTCTCAACTCCAGACAGTGAGCTCCAGAGGATGACCGTTCCAGGAGGTGGGTGGTTTAATGATTGGTCTTCAAACTAAAAAGCATATAATTGGAGAGTGATCCGATTTCTGTAAAATTTGTCTCTTTATCAGGGATTGGAAAGATGAATGGATAATCATCCTCAGCAAAGATGAAGTAGGCCTATGCTGTCATCCCAAACGGCAAGTGTATTCTCCCAAAAGTCCCCAATCCCCTGAATTATACAAGGATTGCCCTGAATAAAATAAATTTGAAGTTTATAGTAAAGATTCTTATAATACATATGTTCTTTGACAACACAAAAATTTTATCTCACAGAAAATCTTACCTGAACACAGAAAAAAAACACTCTTCCTGTCATTCTCTCGTGTTTGAAAGCACTTAGTACTAAACATTTGGTGAAATTGAAAACTTATTCTTCAAACAGTCAGACGTACCATAATAGTCAGAAAATAAAAAAAAAGTTCCAAAAAAACAGTCCTCATGTGTGCACTAGTTCAGCACAAACACACACACACACACACACACACACACAGACACACACACACTGTCAGGTAATCCCTCTGCTCCGCTCGAGTTCAGGGTCTAATCATTGGCGAAGCCTCACTGTGTGTCCAAACCTCCACGGCTGGTTGAATCCTATTGGCTCAGGCAGCCAGAGCAAATAACCGTTTAACAAACTGCCACTCCGTGTGTGTGTGTGTGTGCATGAGAGAGAGAGGGGGGATGCTGTACAATCTGACCAAACAATTGTCTCTTTTTATTTACTGACAGGAAGTGTTGATGCTAAAGGCCATTTACCAGATGCCCGCTGCTTCTTGTTTGATTCTCTTTATACGACCCCGTCGCCCATCCTTCGCGGCGTTACCTACGACCCTCTGCCTCTTCATAGTCTGTGTGCATTTGATTGAGTTGTACTCGTGATGCTGCACACAGGCAGCTTTGCCACCTTTCTCGACGTTACATGCTGCTGATGCAGTGTCTTCCTCGCAGCAGTGACAGAGAACTGACACCGACGCAAGCTTCGCTGGCAGCATGACATTTCTTAGGGCAGAGAGCGGCGATCAGAGTCAGAGAGAAGGAGGAGGCCCTGAGGAAGGAGGGATGGAGGGAAGGATGGAAGTCAGAGAAGAAATGTCAGGCTGAGCTACTGCAGGCAGAGGAGGCACGTCCTTAAGGGTACAGAAAAATTTTGGTAGGGAATGCTGGGAAATTTGATTTAACATTCTTTTAAAGAAATCCCTCTCAATACTATATACTGTATTTTCTACAATCAAGATGAGAGGATGGATATCCGTGTTTAGTTTCCATACAGCTGGTATGGCAAAATTTTCAGCCTAGCTTTTGCACAAACAATAAAAGTTAGTGTCAGCCAGGACAAGATCATTTCTGAGAGCTCCAAAGTGCTTACTTCGTATTTTATATACATTTTTCTTTGACATTGAGAAATAGTCACCGGCACAAAATTAATGGGTTCTAGACCTACACTGTCATCCCAGACAGCAAAGTTATATCCCCAAGAAGTTCCCAATCCCTTTTCATAAACAATTAATTCCCCTTATTGAGCTCTTCAAGTTCAATGTGAAGTTATTTCCACAGCATTTTTTTGAAAAAAAAAACAAACTCAAACTAAAATGAGTAAACTATGAACTATTATATCAAAATGCTAATGACAAATAACATATGAAGGATTCATATGCATAACATTTGGTCTAAATCAGACCAACAGATGAGAAGTTATGTCAAGAAAACTTTTGGAGATAAAGCTCCAAAAGCTAGCAAAAAGGTCTATGGGGGTATAAAGTTTGAAAATGATCCATGAAAGTTTAAGGAAGGTCAAGTGTTTTAAGTAAAACAGCTCCCCTTCTGGGTAAAATGTGATTTTTTAGATTAAAATGCGACATTTACAAGATGGATCTCCTTGATTCGATTCACATGCAACAAATTTTGAGAAAATCCAACAAATGCTTGAGTATTAATGACCCAAAAACTTTTGCCAATTAAACTCCCCCTAGTGTCAGAAATATCTCATCAATCCCTTCCATAATTAATTCAGTTCCTCCTCAAACTAATATCTGTGTGGGCAAACAATTTAAAAATGATCCATGACAGATTTCGAGTTTTGTAGAGAAATAAAGTGTTTTCCATATAAAAGGTTCTCTCCAGTGAGTAAAATATGAACGACTGGAGCAACATAATAATTTCAATAATTATATCCTCGATTTTTCGGTAATATAATTACTGAAATTATTTCGATACAACTTTATGGAGGTGTCACTCTAGTAAATTCAGCCATTGATAGTTGAATGTTATCTGACTGGGCTGCTAATTTATTTTAAATTTTTTGAAACTGAATCTCTTTTGGGATCGAGGGACTGTGGGGAGGGCAGGTAGAAGTGGCTTGTACGGTATGATATGGTCCGGTATAGATTTTTTTGATTTTTCCCCCACAGATTTAACTATTGCGACCCATCCTACATACACCCAACATTTCTGCCATAGTCAAAAATCCTTCAAAGAGGAGCAACAAGGAGGAAAGTCTCCATCATCCTAAGCTGTTCTGAGGCATGCGGATCTTGGTATTTATATAGTAGAATAAATAAATTCAGTTGGTTGAAGTATTTATCAGTGCCCTCCAACCTTTTTGTGTAACCCGCAAACAATTGATAATTGATAAAAGTAATAACCTCAAATAGTTTAATGCATTTGATTAAAAGCACGGGTATAGCAGTTGATGGTAGGCATGACATCGTTTTTGCTGGAAAGGTAAAGGGACAAAGAAGACTTTTCGGAATATCTCAAGGTCATTTATTTCCTTACAATTTTTGTAAAAATTTACCTCACAGTTGCTGAGAAATTTCCAAAAACATTTTCTGAACTAATCACTTGAAATGTCAAAAAAAACCGTAAACATAAAATGAAAATGACATTAATAAATAAAGAGTTGTAATAGAAAGGGGGATAGATTATGAAGTTATTTCCTATAATCCACTTTAACACTCTAAACCTTAGCCATGCTGTTGGTTGCTCAACTGATCTGAGATTCAAACGTCTGCTGACGAGTAGGAGAAAACGCTCCATGTTAAATGACACAGTCCTCAAAACCCCCAGCGCCGTCTGTCAGGCAGCAGAACGGTCCGTACAGCAGTCAGCGCTTGTTCGTGTCGCGGTGGTGGCTCATGGCAACACGTCTGACCGTTGTGGATGGAATGGAGGCTGACTGCGCCGCAAATACCAGCTGCCAATCATTTGAGCCGTGACCTTTTCTGTGATTCTTCTGCCTCTGAGGAGAAAGACTTGCAAAGCTGCGGGCAGGTAATGAAACAATGTTAAAGCAGACTCTTCACTTCCACTCGCAGAGTCAAGTGCAAGAGAGCTGGGGAGGTTTTTGAGCACAGGTGAACCCGCTGAGGATGATGGGGCATATCTACCGCCATCTTCAGGAGGGGATGTGCACAGTTATATATTCAGATTCATACTCATTCATACTAAAACCTATATGTACTACACAGTAGTTGTACCTACAATGTCGGTGATTTTGTCTCTATATGTGTTGGCCTTGTGGTGAACTTTCGAGTTGTCCCTGTCTCTAACCTGATCCCAGCTGGGATGAATGCCCACTGACCCTACACAGATAAGAAGATACTGGAAAGGATGGATGGATGGTTTTCATGGTCAAAAAATCATATCATGAGGGTCAAAGTATGATAGATCGCCGACACTTCTGCCGTCAAAGATGGCCGTTAACGCAATTAGTCAAAAACTCTGAGAGGATTTAAAGACCATTCTCCGATTTTTTTAGGATAAGGAAGAACTGGATTGATTTTGGAAGGGTCAAAGATGTGTTATGACACTAGGTTGAATTTATCTCCAAAGGTTTCTGGGTCGTGATTTCTCAACCATTTATACGATGAAGCCCAAAGTTGGTTCATATGAATTGACTCTAGGAAATCCTTCTTAAATTTAATCATATTTTACTCTAATAGTTCATATTTTACTTACTAGAGGGAGTATTTTCACCATTCATTTTTTTATTTTCGGATGAAAATTTCTAAACGTTGGATGTGAATTATCTCGAGGAGATTTACTTTTTACTTGAATTGTTTGTATTTTACATACAAATTTGAGCCTTTTTCATGAAAAACACTGTTTTTTTCGGACATATCTTCACATTTAATCTGGAGAGTTCAATCATTGGGATTTTCTTGTACAATGCAGGGGATTGGGGGCTTTTCGGGGATATACGCTTGTAGCACACAAGGCATAACAGCACAGGTCTATCTCTGTAAAATTTCTAAGTTCTTCATTCACATTTTGTTTTATGAATGAACAATTCAAACTATTATCTTCATCAATATGCGCGGTGGCGTGGTCTGCCTCACAGCAAAAAGGTACGGGGTTCGAATCCACCTGCTGTGTGGAGTTTGCATTTTCTCCTCGTGTCTGCATGGGTTCTCTCCGGGTTCTCCAGCCTCCTCCCACAGTCCACAAAACATGCAACACGGGTGATTAAGCAACTTTAAATTAAACTTGAGTGTTTTTTTTTCTCTATGTATCAGCGCTGTGATTAACTGGCGACTCGTCCAGATTGCACCCTGCCTTTGGCCCAATGCCAGCTGGGATAGGCTCCAACCCCTGGGACCATGAACAGGATAATGAATGAATGAATGAATATCTCGTGGAGAAACTGCACATATATACAGTTATGTCGAGAAGGGTAAGAAAAACGCTTGATGCATCATTCCTATATCCTCCCCTCCAGGATGTAAACACCTGGAAGGGAATCAAAATGTGACTTCACAGTGTCTGAAACCAGATTTCTGGCGAGTACTGTGAATGTTGATTCGGTTTACGTTTCTTCCTAGGGCTTAAGGGTGTTGTTTCTTTTTTATTCCCATAGGGGTCTCTTAGATGTATGGAGTGTTGCTGTTGTTTGAGTTGGACAGAAAGTAAAGATTCTTTCGACACTCACCTTTAGCTCAAATTTGATTCAGAGCTAAAAAAAAAGGGAATATAACATTGGAGAGAATTCCCTGATTCCCCTAGTGATTTTACTCCTACAACTTTCCTCGTCTAAACTTTTCTAATGATTTCCAACAAATCCATTGTTTGTTGACGGAAGAGTAAAATATAGGACGTTGGCTGAGTGGACACACTTAATTTTCCTTCTCACCATCAGTCAGTCATGCCTGTCACTCAGCAGCGGAAGCTTTACTCTCCATCCTGTTTGTCCCAGAGAGGTCTTGCTCTGGATGGATGGAGCATGGCCCTCAGGAGGCCTCGACTCAGGTGGGAAGTTTACTTTGTTAGTCGCAGTTTATCTTACTTTTCCACAACAGGAGCCAGAGTGATTGAAGGATGGAGACCGATATCACAGTGAGTGGTTTGAGACGCAGGTCACCTGGGCTTCCTGTTCACAGTTCATGAAAAAAGCTTTCGCTTCTGTGAGGGTTTGACGGAAACAAATAGAGCTGAAAATCTGTCTCTGTCTTCAGCTTGTGAATCATTTGCTCATGAAAACCAACCAATAAAGAAAAGAGAGCGAGAAATGGATGGATAACAAGCCTTTGATTTGGAAGGAAGGATTTGGTCTGTTATTATACTTTATAGAATAACAAACAAATGAAGTTGAATGATGAGGGGATGATGAAAGAGCCCATGAAATATTGGTGTGGATCCTGATGAAGGAGAGGATGCATGGATTTTTCTCCTATTTTCTTTTTATATTGCTATTTTAGGAATTATTCCATATTTTTCAAAATTCCATGACAATTAAGGATCAGGCAAGATCACTTAGAAGATACTGTATTTGTAGGTCGAGTAGCCTTGGAGACATGCACTCCATACTGAGGGTTTATCCATGCATTCAGCCATTCATCCATCTTCTATGAAAAAAAAAAGGCCTTCGTTTGGCAAGTTGAATAACAGCAAGCTCTCCCTTTGAGGGCAAAGAAAAATGATGCTAAGACAGCTTAAAGGCCTCCTTAAAGGGTTGTCACATCAATACTGACCTCACTCATGAGAAAAAACTGCTAGAGACTTATCTGCCTATGGAAAAATGATTATCACCAGTGTGTTTGATAATGAGTTGGTACTTTGGTTTTAATTAATCATTATTAGTAAACAACAACTATTTCACGTCTGTCTGTCCTGGAAGAGGGACTCCACCGCTGTGACTCTCACTTCCTTTTTTCCCCTGTTAAAAGGGTTTTATGGGGAGTTGTTCCTTACCAGGACTGAGGAGCAGAATAAGTCAGCAACAGCAAAGTGAACATCATTTGACTTCACCAGTCCAACAGACAGTTTAGAACAAGGATTCCATTCATCGGCCATATTGATTAATATTCACTGACACATCGACATGTGGACATCAGGGACAAGGGAACAAACCCCCGACCTTCAGATAAGTGGACGACTGAGCCACCGTCGTCAATATATCATTTATATATATATACAGTATATATATATATATATATATATATATATATATATATGTACTTTGGTCTAAAAAGGACAAACCTATTCGTAACTTATCTTCTGCCTGGTCATCAACGTATTTTACATTCTTGATTTGTTGAAATTAATTTAATTATTTCAAAGTGACCAATTTCAGGTTTCTATAGTTCTGTCTTACCCATAAATTACAGTGTTCCACTTTACGATAAGGCAGCCTTTATTAAGGATTTAAAATCGGTTCATACTTTTGTTATAAATTAGGCTGTTAACACTTTAAGTCATAAGTTAACGTTAATAAACGGCTTATTACATAGCTGTCATTTTATCACAGCGGGTCAATATTTGGCAAGTTGAAGTTAGCGGAATAGATAGGTATACTCACTATTTGGAAAGCCCCTAGTTTTCTGAAACCCTTTAGATTAAATGAGTTTTGGCAGCCTATTAATTATTTCTAAAGTGTTTACAACTTAATTAGTAAACTATGTACAAACCATTTATAGTTCCTTGATAGGGGAGTCTTATTGTTAAGTGATACGAATTACAGTGACTTCTCAAAGACTGACACATACCAAACCCACTCAGTAAATGCTTATCACAGCAACATACCTGCCTCTCCATGGACAGTCTTGTTGGACCGAGCCACACACTGATCCTCGGATATAAACGTTCTATTTTTTCTCTTGTTGAACATCTTTCTGCAATTGGAAGTCGTAGCACCTCTTCTCTTCTCTCCGGGCATAACGTCAAATCCTAATGTTGAAGCTCCTGAGATCTTCTGGTGTCAAAAACTGGAGAGGTGGAAAGAAAAGCTACTGGTACGTTCACAGCAGTAATGTCGAAGTTGTTGAAGTAACTATACAAGGTTTTTCTCTTCCACCCTAATTTCTCTTGGGACTGGATTTTATCTTTATGTCTGAGTCAGCTCTATCATTCTCATGTCATAGTGCTGCTTTTAAATGATCCGATTCTGAAAAGGGACCAAAACAGACTCCTCATTATCGGTAGCCTTAGGTGTCATCTCCTGAGACGCTGTCATCAAACTTGTATTATTCTAGAAATATGTCAGAGTTGTTTTGTTCCTGTTTATAATGCTGCTTTTACTTAGAACCAAAAATGTCACATGCCTGAATTCAAACAGCAAGTTTTGGTGTCAACATGTTTTTCGATCACATACATACAATCGAAACAAACTAGGAAATACAGATTATCTCCAAACGTGATGCAGAAGATTTTAAAGGAAAAGTTCAGTCAAAAATAAAAATTCTGGGTTTTGTTTGGGTGAAAATGTTACATTTTTGGTCACTGATTGTGAACAGAGCTCTTGAGAGTGGGACTTCCCATTTACCTCATTGATATTCAAGTTTAAGCACCTTCCTCTGACAGGTGTTTGCTAATACTTTTAGCCAAGTTGTAAAACAGATCATTTCAGCTTAAAGATAGACTGTATCAGCCATATGAATACTAGATAATGACTTCTATCATGTACAAATTGTTACTTTGAAAAGACACTTCAACATTCATTCATTCATTATCAATCGCTCATCCTTTTCAGAGTAGCGGGAGGCTTGAACATATCCCAGCTGACATCGGGCGAGAGGTGGGGGAACAACAAGAACAGTCTGCAGTTCATCACAGGGCCGACACATAGTGACATAAAACTCACACTTACACTCACTTTCACACCTACGGGCATTTTATTGTCACAAATTCACCTATATTCATGTAAAAACATGAATATAGGTGAATTTGTGACACAATCCAAAAGGACTGTGGGAAGAAGCCGGAGTTCCCGGAGAGAATCCACGCAGACACAGGGAGAACAAGCAAACTCTACACAGAAATGCCGGCAGAGGTGGATTTGTACACTTAAACATATTATATTAATTAACAAATTAATCAACCACCAATGTGCACTAGGACCGACGGTTCAAGTGTCTTGGTGCAACTCTACTTTTAATGGCTACTGCAATCAGAAAATTATTCAACTCCCTGGATATCATCCCTCATAAGAGCGGTCGTTTGCAAATCAGACGTTATAAAAACACTATTCCAACCTTCAAAGAATAACTTAAGCAGTAACCTTTTTTTTTTTTTTCTGAAAGCCTAAATATATGTTAAGTCTCCATGGCTGAACTCCGAAAACATAACACAATCGTCTCCAGTGTGTTACATGATGAAACAAACTGTAATTTCATGTCTTTTTTTTAATCATCCCAGCTTTCTGTGTGTACGTTTAGGAGGAAGAAGAAAAAGAAGAAATCCTTTATTGATCACATACAGTCATACACAGTACAACATAGTGCAATTATTTCTCTGCATTTGACCCATCCCTGAGGGAGCAGTGGGCTGCCGATTTTGAAGCCCAATGGGGAAATAGGGTTTTGGGGTCTTGCTCAAAAGAACCCTACGAAAAGTAGACCCTGGTGGGACCCGAAACGGCTACCTTCCGATCTTCCAATTGGGAAACGGCTGCTCTAACCACTGAGCTACAGCTTTGGTGTTGGCGCATGGATTTTAGCATGGTCTAGATATTACACCTTTTGAGCAAAAGAAAATATCAAAGTGTTCTGCAAAGATATTTGCATATCTTTGCCGTATAAAAAGCTTGGTCTAATGCCTTTTCCAAAATGCACCAGTAAAGTGAGAATGTACTGTTTAATCAATCTGAATAATAACTTATATGTGGAAATAAACAGATGATGTCATTTTCAAACATATTGTCAATGACTGATGGAGAAAGACGCATCAGTTAAGAACAGTTTCAATCCAAAAATCATCTCTACATAAGCTTAATTATATGGAACTTGGAGGCCTATAAACATGAGGGCTTCGTCTCCAAAGATGAGAAATCAGTGAGTTCCATGTTTGGTATTCCGTGTGTCCCAAATCAACCACAGCATATGCACCCAGATCCTACAACACACACCCAACAGATACACATCAGCAAAATCACCATTCATGGCATCACCATTTTTGCAAATGGACATCAACATAAATGAATCATAGGAGAGGAAAATATTCTATGTCCCAGTGGTAGTTATCAGTAAAGGGCAAGAGGGGAGGGGGTGAGTCAACACATCAATTCATTCGTTATCAGGCCTTCTCCTTTGATAGAAACTTCTTCTGCCTAATTTTGGCTAGAGCCAAGCCTTGCACAAGCACATACAAACCCCAATCTCCCAGAAGCCTCAGAAGCCTCTGCAGAGGAGGTAAAATACTATGTGAAACATTTGTCAAAAGAGAGTTACATATGAATGAATCAAATAAATTTAAAATATGAAACGTTCAATCACAAACAAGCAATGTAGAAACACTTTGAATGGATCTGTTTTGTTTGAAGTTACAGTTTGAGAGCAAACAGATTTTATTTTTAAATAAATTTGCCACACACATACACAGGAAGAGCAGAAAACTCATGGCTGCCATTGTTCCACCTTCAGTTGTCACGGTCTCATCGTGGCTCATTGTGTGGAGAGAAAAAAAATGATCGAACCCATTTATCAGTAAATCAGATTCCTGTTCCGCACGCTGCAAACACATATCCATTGTTTACTGGAACAGCATGGCAGTGAAGGATGAGCTATGTTACTGATAGCAGCAGCACTGATAAACAACAGTCTGCATAACAATGGCCTTGCAGTCACAACGGATTGAATGAAAAAGAATCGCTGGAAAGTTTCTGATGAGAAATTAGCAGTCAAAGTGCAACATTATAATTAGCTAAATATTCCGAAGGCCATAAAAACTCCATTCTCAACCACTGCAAAAAATAATTGCAGTATTATTTTCAGCACTAATTAAGTGGTTAAGGCTTCTTACAAGGGTAAAAAATTAATCCCTTTTCTAAATCCTATATAATTTAATGTGAGAGAAATCAAATAAATAAGAGGCTCCGGCTTTGCTTTGAGGGGGTTTGATATGGGTGATTAGGTGAGCGTGGCGTGAAGAAGCCCATTAGGATTGTATGGTGTCATCACAGCAGCTGCGGGCGGCGGCCCTAATCCACTCCCCAACCCGTCTCCGCCGCCAACACTACCGCCACCGCTCGCCCTTTTCTCTCTCTCCAAAGCAGCAAAGCAAAGACGAGCAGCCATTGATTGATTTTTATCCCGTTAAGGAGATGGGATACAGATAAATGCTGAGGTAATGAGGGGCAATTACCAGCCATGATAAGCTTTATTATGGAGTGAAAGTGTCCTCATGTCAGTGACGCCACAAGGAGAGTAGGAAAGCTGAGAGTTTTCTGGATAATGAGTGATCACAGTGTTAATGTAGATCAGTAAATATATTTCCTTTGAACACTCAGCTGAATATAAAACTGAAATCTCATGGGTACGGATGGTTTATGGGAGAGAAAGTGATTGCATGAATGACAAACAGTTTCAGCACCGCAGCACTTTTACCTCCTCCCGTAGACTTAGGTGGTAAAAGTCACTGGAGGAGATATAAAGATATCTCAAAAAGTTTACAGATTTGACCAAGGGGGAGTTGATTATATTTTGAAGCAGAGTTGGATTGGAATCAAGAATTTTTCTATGTTAAGGTTGACATTGCGATATTTTTTTGTGAATTTCTAAGGAAACACAAGCACAAATCACAACAGTACCCTAGGTAAAGGAAAAATTATCTGTTAATTCTCCATTAATGTCTGAGTTATTGTTAGCCTATGAACCTTCTATGACTCTGCGGTTGCGTCGGCCATCTTTTATGGAGTGGTCTGCTGGGGCAGCAGCATCTCAGCTGCTGACAGGAGGAAACTGGACAAACTAATCGGAAAGGCCAGTTCGGTCCTGGGATGTCCTCTGGACTCAGTGCAGGAGGTGGGAGACAGGAGAATGATGGCCAAGCTGTCATCTCTCCGTGACAAATCTCCCACCCGATGCAGGACACCAGCTCTGCACTGGAGAGCTCCTTCAGCGACAGGCTCCTTCACCCCAAGTGTGTGAAGGAGCGATATCGCCAATCTTTCCTTCCTGCAGCAGTCAGACTATTCAACCAGCACTGCTAGTAACACACACACACACACACACGCACACGCATGCACGCACGCGCACACACACACACACACACACACACACACGCACGCACACACACACACACACACACACACACACACACACACACACACACACGCCTCACTTGCACTTTGCACTATGGGACAATATACTACTCAACATGTCCACATTTCAACTGCACATTTAATTTAATTGTACATAATGTTGTTCTTTAGTATGCTTTTGCTGCTGTAACCCTGCAATTTCCCCGTTGTGGGACTAATAAAGGTTTATCTTATCTTATCTTAACCCCAAACTCTCTGACTATCTCTCCAATACTCTGTAGCCGGTCTTCTCATAGTCCTTCCACTTCAGCGTCTCTGTTTAGCCCACCGACCCACCAGCTCCACAAAAAATAACATCAAAGGAATAAAAGGAACAAAGTCAGCATTACCCATTTCTTGACATCACTAATCGAAACAGATTTTTTAATTGATTTGAAAATGCTGCAAAACACGTATAGCAGATACATTTATACACAGGAGTGAAAACATAAACTCTATGGCAGTGGTAACTAGATCACAGTCAGAGAAAAAAACTCCACAAAGGGTCAGTTTCCTCATTACGTAATTGCCTCTAAATGCAATAGTACCATGATAATGTGACGCTCCTAATATGATATGAAATAATATGATATAATCCTAACCCAAGAATTTGAAGTGATAGTGGTGTCATTGTTCATTTAATATTTGTATTCAAGAAATACAAATTGTCACTTATGTTGCTTTCTTCCTGATCTAGTGCAGTGACTTTTGAAGATAAATCAACATGTGTTGAACATGGGATGTCTATCCTTCAGTGAGATCAGGACGTATGAGTTTAACTATTAGTTTGAGCAGTCAGCAATGGTAGAGCTCTATCATTGATACCTCCACGGGTTTCTCTCAGAATTTAACCAATCAGACAGATGGGTCACAAGTAACACTCTACATTTTCCTTTTCCGACAGTTTTGGTCAGTTGGACTAGGAGTTTTCTCAGTCGCGTGTCAAAGTCAACTTTTACAGCACACCACTGCAGTTAAGGAAGAAGGAGCAATCATTTCAACACACCTGTAGTAACAAGGCCTACACTGTCCTCTCCGACAACATGGGTGTGTCCCCGAAAAGCAGCCAACTCACCGCCTTGTACAGAGGATTGAACTCATCAGACTAAAATATGAGCTAATCAACACAAATCTCCTTGAGTCGATTCATATGCACCAAATTTGGATTCAATTTGGCCATCGTTTGAGGAATGATGGCTTGAAATTTATGGAGATAAAGCTCCCATAGTGTTCGAAATATACAACCAACCTGTCCCAAAGACAATCCAGTTTGTCAATATTGCGGATATTACATTTGAAAAAGATGTATGAAATAGTTTTTGAGTAGACAGCAATTTTCAATATCTCCCCATCACCATTATAACTCCACCACCACTACCAGTATGATAGCTAGTATTTGCCTGTAAGGCTAATTTTCTGCTATTGCTTGGCATGACCAACGGGTCCTCTCAGATCTCGCATGAAAAATTGTTTCTTCTAAAAATCCAACATGTTAAAGATATAAGGGGGCCCAGTTACATATGAGCAGATCAGAAGGCATAAGACTGGATTACTCAGTCTAGATTATGTGGAACCAACATTGGGACCCAAGAATTTCTGTTGCTCTGAAGACCGAAAGCTGAAGATATTTAAAACTATTTGTATCTATTTGTATATTTAAAACTATTTGTATTTGCATTTAATAATACAACATGCTAAAGTAATTAACAGGTCACAGAGATGATGAACAAACATTGGCATGATAGACATTATTTATTGCGGTATATACACTAAGGGTTAACCCAACCTGAGACCCCTGACTCCCGACCGTTAAAACAATTCACAGTTCCTCCCATTTGCCCACAATGCTTCAAGTCAACACACTTGTCTTTGTAGAGAGTTCTGAAGATGTAAAACTTTTTGTTATTTCCTGATTTAGAGTGTTCTGACCCCCATGTTGTGAGCCACTAACCTCTGCAGTCAGGGTTTTGCACAGCCCCCCCAGCTGATGGTGTGTTTGTACGTGGTCTCTGGTGAAGTTCCCTTGCTAAACCACCTGCAGATATGCGTGGAGACAGAAGTCAGAAAATCTTTCGAGGAGTACATACTGTTATACTGTTGTTATCTGCTTCCCTCAGGAAATGAAACCAGCGAGGGATTTATGAAAAAAATACATCTTGAAAAGAATTCTTAACATGAGCTCATCAAAACCAGCACGAAACCTCAAAAGCACTTTTGATCATACGGTTAAAAGTTTGATCAGAAATGTGCGTCGTCTGATGAGCGGGGAGAGAGAGAATAACAGATCATTTTGATCCGGCAAATGAAATACAGAAGGGTAATAAAGACTCCGTTTCTTCATACAATATAGAAGAATCAAATCATGTCTCTCTATCTCTGAAGTTGAGGATGTTATTTTAATCTCTGGTTGCAGGTGTTACCCCGAAATATGAATAAATGAATAAATCAGGTTTCGCTTTGAGGTAGAATACATCTTTGACTAGACAGGACGAGTGAAAATGGCCGCTTTAATTGGCACAGCCGACTGTTTCCTTCAGGATTGGCAGTCAGGTCTTGTGAAAGAGAAACTGTTTGACACGATCGTCAGTAGATGTGAAGCGAGCGCCAGTCAGACTGGGAGCGCGGTCCATTACTGCTGCAGTTGGTAGACAAACTGCTGCTGTCAGGTGAACAAAAACCCTCGACCGTTTCAATCCTTTCCTCTAGAAACCTTCGCTGAGTGTTAAGTTTTGGCTCCTGGTTTATAAAGCTCTTAAAGAACATTGCAGATCTGTTTGGTCAGGGATGGCTCGTCTTGCTTATCTTCACACAGCTGTGGCTGAAGCGGCATTTAGCATCTCTAAGATATTAATCTGTACAAACTCCCACAGTCAACTCCTTAGAGTCTTTCCTTTAAGTTAACAAAAGAATGTCTCATACTGTGTATCTGCTTGTTAAAGCGCTTCATCAAAGCTTACTCTGATTGCATTATTTAGGACACTTTTCGTTTGACTACTTGTTTGTGCAGGAGTAAAAATAGCAAAAGAGAGAAGTGAACAGCAGTTGTCCAATCACAGTGACAGAGAAAGTGTTTCACATCATGAAGCAGCGTTCATGAAACCAACAAAGGCAAACAAAGAGTTTGAAGTTGGTGCAGCGCCAAACAGCAGGCAGACACGAGGACGAAATGATAAGATAGTGGAACACATTAAGAGCTATCGACTAAATTCACACTGCAGGCAAAAGCGGTCCAAATCGGGCTTTTTCGCCCATATGTGACCCATATGTTGATTTTTTTCATGACAGTCTGAACAGCACAAATCCGATTTTTTCAAATCAGACCCAGGCCACTTTCAGGTGTGGCCTTAAATTAGGTATGTATCTGATGTCTTTCAAAGCGACCTCAGTCTGAATGGTCATTTCATCCGTCTTTTACGTCATTTAAGTAAGACAGGCGTCACATTTCCGCGCTGGAGGAGACGGGACGCGGCAAGATCAATTCGCGATCTCTTTTTTCGTAATCTTCTTCTTCCCTTTATCACTCATAACTTGTCGGCTCCGATTGTAGAACAAATTCAATACACACAATACACACACGCTGACATGTGTAGTATCCATATTAATTTCCGAAAACACAGCGTTCGGCCTATGCGGCTCACTTCAGGGCCTTAGACTGTTCCCAATGGGGTCTGATGGTGGTCGAATTTAAATTATAATGTTGAGCATCAGGACCTGCAGTGTGAACGTAGCCAAAGTCATGCGGATCTTTTGGAGGGTAATCACTGGACCTCGTCAATCTCCACCTCTACTGGTCTCAAAACAAAAGAAAATAAAGGATTGCAGGTTCTTACACTGTAAAATAAATGGATGGGGTAACTGTAGTGACAGCTAATTGTTGGAAACCATTATTTTGAAACCATAATGACCATCTATGTCTATCTTGTTAGGATCAAACTGAGAACCCAAAACAATGGCTTTGTAGCCACATTACAAACTATATGGTCGATTTTACTCCAAATTGAAGAATACTTGAAACTAAAAACTACCACAACAGACTGATTAGGAAACCATTCACTAAGGGATTCAATCAGGTGAGAAGGTGTGTAATGTTTTCATAAGCCTGCATGCAATCCTATCCTATTGGTAAGTGAGGCGACCCCTACTGGCAATCAAAAGGAATTCAAAAGTTTGACGAGTAGTTTTGCTTCTCCTTAAAAATAGCCTCCAAAAAAACCCAACAGCAATAGAAGCAGAATTGTGTAGTGTAAACATTTTAAATAAATATCAACAAAAATGGATTTCCCCATTTTCTCTGGAACTTTTTCTCTTTAGCACCCACCTTTTTGGCAACTGTTAATTATTACAAGGATGCACTTTTCAAAATTCAGACAAAACCAAGCCAGCTCACGGAGCTAATGTCATTAATTAATAATATTTACCCACTTTTTTCAGAAGCTAAATCTATTACGATTAAATCTTAAGACTTTGGCCACAAACCCACCCGGTTGGGGCCCAGGTTAACAAATGCCGTAACTGGTACTTGTTAATCCGTACCAGTTAACCCACTCATAGCCAACAGGGTACCGACCTATGGATTGAAGCAGGTGATCCGCTTTGACGACCCCAAAGGGAGCAGCCAGAGAAAAAACCTGGATTTATTTTTCTCACTTTCTTAGATGTCATGGGGACATGGGGCAATGTGTTTTTTAGAATTTGATTTAATTCCCCAAAGAATAACACATGGATTGTAATGAAAAATATCAAGCATATTGAGGGGGTTGGTATCTCTGAGTGGTATGCAATTTGATGCAGATCATAATGGAAGATCATAATAATATTTGATTATAACTAGGCCTACATTGTCGTACTAGACAGCAAGGATTTTCCCCCGAAAAAAGAAGCTCCCCCTAGCGAATCAAATATAAAATAACCCACTCAGAGAGCATTAACCTTCTCCAACGGAACTCATTTTCACCATAATGTTTGGCCTATTTAGCAGCCCTTCCCTTCACTAAACAATTCCATTGAGCTAAACCTAAATGAGAACCCAGCAACCTCTCCTTGCAGAAGAACTGTAGTTATTGAGGAAGGCATTGAGCAGCCAGTGAATTGTGAATTGTGTACTGTGGGTTTATAATGATTCACCGGAATCCACTGAGATATCCCTTGAACAGTGCCCAATCAGTCCAACAAAATAAATCAAAATCCTTTCATAACAGAAAAAAATAAAACAATAATGATTTTTTTCTTTAATTTCCTCTCACTACTTTGTTTAATCTTGTTTCTGTTGTTAAAATGCTTGTGTAAGGCTTCTTTTTTTTTTTACATGTTTATGTGCAAAATGGAGCTACACAAATAAATAACCACATGTCTATAAAACCCCTATTTGAGTTGTTTTGATGGAGGGAGAACACCGTAGCCATTTCCGCTAGTATGTATTTTGGAAGTGGAACAGGGATAAATGATTGGATGTCAGAAAACTGATTCAACAGCAAAACAACAACTGAGCTTTTCAAATCATTTTGAAAAAAAGAAAAAAAATGAGACACAGGTGTGCTTTCATTCAGGTTTTGTATTTTTTTGTTTTTGTTTTTCTGTTCTGATGCTTTTTATGAGTTCATCCACTGCCGATCCTGACTCAAGGTGATAAACATGGGAATAAAAGCCTGCTTTTGTACGTTTTCATTTTCTCTTTAGAAACGGCTTCTGTGAACACTCACGTTTGAAAAACCAAGGGCACATCATAAAAAAATACCACCACTCAAAGTGTGTTTGACATCCCACTAATGACTAAAAAGCATTTATTATATACAACTAGAATTTTAAAAAACTTCCAATGGGAGGAGTTTGAAATAAAAAGGTGATTCATGCACTGGAAGCACTTTTCAAGGTTTTTCTCATTTCAGACTGCTGCCTCGATCAGCAGTCTTCAATTAAAAGCAGCAAAAGATGAAAAGCCTGTTTTGAAGTGAAAGAAACTCAGGATGTGTGAGAGGAATCACACAAACACACACTGTCTTACCTTGTGCCTCTTCACTTATAGCTGCCGTCTCCCCACTTGTGAACTTCTAACTTCAAACTTTGAACACAAGCAAAAACCAAATCAAAGCATTGTCTTGTTCCATCTGAAACTCAGAGATACGTATTGCATATTCTTAGTTACAATTGGTAAAATGCATGACCATACGTTTTTTAATGGCTGAGCAGCACGTCCATGTGTGACAAATAAAAACTCCTCTGGTTCCAGTCTTTCCAGCAGATGTTGAATGTGCTTCAGGGATTTGTTCCCATTCAGTCGCCGGACAATCAGATCCTGATTCCGTTCACCACACAGGTGTTGGCCGGGGTTGTAGTAACAGATCTGGGCAGACCAGTGAACCTCTTCCACAACAAACTGGGAGACTTATTTTTGTCATATCCAGCTGGTTAAAGGTGCATATCAAAAGTCCACTGGAGAAACCATTTCAGCTCCTTCCCCGTATTATCTGACAGCTCTGAAAATAAACAAAACAGCTCCGATAGCAACTGATTTAATCCACCCATTCCAGCAACACATCCAGCAACATACAACAGCATGCAGTATCCATCAAGTATAATCTCTGGAAATGAAAACCAATACTTAGTGCTTCATTTAGTGAATAAATCCAATTTGATACATAAAAATGTCATTATATTTTGATTAGCCGTGGTAGATTCCCTTAACATCCAGGTCATGTGACTTGTGAATAAAATGTTAACCATCATCGTGAAAACAAATGACCTTAATAACGACCCTAACATGCACTGTACCCAAAGCTTCAGTTAACAAGGTGTTTATACTTGCTGAAGAAATATCTTAACCACCAGCGCTTGTTCCCGTGGTAACGTTTACACTACAGTCAGACCAACCAACCAGAAGCTAAGCGGAGCCACTTCGGCTAATCAAATTTCATGACAGGTTTTTGTATTACATCTGTTTTATTCACTACATGATGCAATAAAAAAGTGCATCACTTTTAACTGTTCTTGGTAAAAACTCCCATTGATTTTTTGGCTTTTGCAGATTGTTTTTCTTAATTGGTCGTCGCTTTTGCAGTGTCCGTATGTTGTCAAATTGAGGGAGATGTTTTTTTTTAATTTGCTTGTTCTTTATCTAATGTGCGTGTGTTTTCTTACATTGCAGTGCATTTGCACAAACTAACTGAAAAAACACGTGGGAATCTACAGCTTAAGGAAGTCGATGAGTGTTGGACACAGTGTTTGATATCAGATTTTCAAATGTGTGCTTTTAAAAGCGATACCATTCAGGGGGTTGAATAACTTTGGACGGAATGTTAGGGGGCACAAATCTGAAGGCTGAGCTATTTAGACAGCTATTTCATGACTTGTTTATTGCCAACAGCTGATAATATTTTTAATATAAACACATATTATATGTTTATTTTAATAATATGTTTTTCCAATAAATCTAACATGTAATAGGCGTTGAATAATTTTGCTTCCAACTGTGCAGTCAATAAATAACTCATCAAATGTAAAAAAAAAACAAAATAAAAACTCTACAGAGGAGCTACTGGGTTTTTTCTGATTTCTGTGCCCACTATCGAGGCCCCAAAACGGGACTACGTCATGAAATAGCCATTGTATAGTCACTCATGTAATGCCTAGAGAGATAGACAGTTTATTTCCAGTGTCCAGCTGAGCTGCAGCAGATCCTCTCACATTATTTTATGGTGCTGGGCTCACCAGGGAGCAGAAAGCCTCAGAGCCAAACTGTACCTACTGCTCAATGAATTTCCAGCTCCAAATTTATTACATTTCCTGTGTGCAGAGATGGAAATCAGTATTCTAAGCCCAAAGCAAAAATATGATTAATTGCTCCCTGCCTGAGTCTAGGCATGAGGATAATAAGCCGACTAGAGGAGTTTCTCTTTTAAACCTATTCAGCTGCGTATGTGCAAATACATTTTGTAATGTATGCACTACATTAAAAATGTCCACAGACAATTGAATTTGGATAGTTACATGTGTAAGTACCAAACTCATTTCAGATGAGGCTAAATGAGAGCAGAAAGGAAAAGAAAAGTGAAAAACTGTCAGATGCTCTTAGATATGTTAAACAAATAGCAGCGGAGGAGGCAATTTTTCTCTCTCCTGCTTCTTATGCAGAGTCTTAAATGCCAGAGTCAGGCAATCCTTTCATTAGATTCGGGCTCAGACACATGCTGAAATAAATGCACCTCTTTTCACCGTAATGTGTATTAAATATTTCAAAGATTGCCAGACCTTTTCACTGGTTTCACAGGGAGGACACGAAGGGTACGAAGAAGGAGGAGAACCGCTGTTACAGCACCAAAAACAAAATTATGAAAACGCTGAGACGAGATGTAGATCTCCTCTGCTGAGTATTTTTCTCAATGTGTTGCCAGAATCCTGATAATATGGTTGGCTGTTTGTGAAACTATACCTGGTGCTGATGGTGAACTCCTGAAGACAGGTTGCACTAGAGCAGTGGTACTTTTTACTCTGTGTACCACCTCAGAATATATCCGGCTCTCCTAGTACCACCAATATGACCCATGTAAAAGTAGGTAACCCTATACAGCTAAACATAGTTCAAACAGGAAAAAATTATTATTATTTTTATTTATTCCCCAGAAGAATATTATCTATTGTTGACTAGTCCGCCACAACCACACAAAGTGCGAATGAGTAGCATTAGAACTGGCACTTAAACACAGGACTTTCACAAGATTATAATTCAAAGGGCAGCCCCTCACACACATATAGTACACACACATATAGTACACACACAGAGCAGGTGAGAACACTAACAATAACAACTGTAAGTCTTTAAGACATTTTAGATGTGATGTAACCTGAGTCATATCTCCATAGTGTTTTTCGCTGTTTGCTGTCGGTTGATGCTGTTGATTCAGGGATGTTGCTGTGCTCACTGTCTTCCACTGCAGTTTCTACAATGCTACAAAACTTCAGGGAGCCTGCATAGAACCAGTGTTACACGTACCATAGTTTGAGAACCACTGCAGTAGAGGAAACAGTGCTGCTACTAGTTTTGTCTTGTTTACCTATGAGTATCTGACCATCAGGAATTACAGCAAGTTCTGTGTTCTCCGACTGTCAAGCTAACACAGCACTGACACATTCTATATGATGCTGTAGGTCTTATCTGACAGTCCTACGGCATATGTGAATAAAGTAGTTAAAAGCTTTTGGATTTCCAGAGGGAAGGTTGTCAAGTCTGATAAATGTCCTCGAGTGATGTCACTAGACTTGGTTTGAAAAGTGAAAAAAAAAAGAAAAAGGAAGTAGTAAGAATGATACCTGAATCTTCAAACAATATGTTTGTGATTACATTGTGGGTAAGGAAGACGCTTGATCATTTTTAAGATGATGCTGGTTTTGATTGAAGGCATCGTTTTCACGATGAGATCACTTTCATTTCAAACAAACAAAAAGGCCATTTTTTATAAATCTTGTATTTCCGTCCACTTTCATCATGTTGTATGCTCTTTAAAGATGGTCAAATCATTGGGTCTTCAAGCCATCCAAGTGGAGATCTAAAAGTTCAATCAAAAAGATCAAAAGTTCAACTAGACGGTCTCATCTTCTTGCACTTTCAAGCCACTCTTTTTCTGATACCACTCCATTATCATCACCTTTCCTCAAACTCTTTATCTCATTCACCTGTTTCACAAGCTGGGGCATCAACTGATATCAGCTGCACTTCTGCAGGTAGCCTCATCCATCCAATCACTGTCACAGCTGCCTGCTAAACGCATATCCAAAAGCTGCTGGCTCTAAATTTGATCATATCCCCATCTCCACTTAGTCCTCGCAGATCCATCAGTCTCATCATTCATCAGCCTCAACAGAATCATCACCCACCACCACCAGTGTCCAGACTTCAAAGGGGGATATTCCATGCTATGGTGAGCAGCAAAGACTCTTGATCTCACATCATCTTTTGTAATAAATCAATCATCTGTCTTTCATTCTCGGCCTTCTCTAATTAAAACAATATGGGTTTTGTATCGATCAAGCCAAGTCTTTGAATCTAAGCTAGGGTACATACTGGTCCAGACATCAGTTGGAAGTTGAGTCATACATTCAGGCCAATGTTTAGCATTCATGACCAACCACTTCACTTTGTCATAACTGGAACCTGCTGACCATGATTAGAGGAACATGATGTCCCTTTTATAAACACAGGGTAAATTTATAACAATAGTATGTACTTTCTTCCTCGTCATGTAAGAAAGTACATGAAAAAAGTACAACGTTGGGAGATTTATCTCTGCTTTTGACCCATCCCTGAGGGATGGCAGTGGGTAACCGTTGTGAAGCACCTGGGGTTTCAGGGTTTTGCTCAAGGGCCCTAGGCATGTTGCATAAGGGGCTCGGTTTGAACCCCGGTTTCAAAATGAGTATCGAGGTTACACTTACCTGCGTATAAGAGGTAGACTGGTTAAGATAATTTTTAAGAAAAAAGGGTACATACAGTCAGTTGTACAACATTATGTATACTCGGACGACTGGCTATGATGGTGACACTCTTTATATTTGGTAAAGTGGGAACACCGTTACAACACATATAAATATTTAAATGAGTAAGTAAGTTGAGTGTGGTGGGTCAACTTGCTTGAAAAGGTGGGTATACTGGTTTTGTTTCATTAACTGTTTATTCAGTATTATAAAGGTAAATCAGCATAAAGAATCAAATGAGTACAAAAAATAGTATGTTTAAAAACAGTATATAGTGCAAAACTGTATTAGATTAGAATCATCTTTTTTTTTAATTTTACAGTCAAATGATGTATTTAGGCTTCCAACAGTTTGCATATATATGGTAGTGGGACTGTCCTTGTGTGTGTGTGCGCGTCTGTGTGTGTGTGGGTGCAGTGAGTGTGTACTGAAAGCAACTGGATATCAGCCATCAGGCCGGCGCTCAACGGAGAGCTGGATTATTCACACAGTCGACCTCCAACCCTGAACAACAACAGCACAGAGTTCCCTGCTCGCTCCGCCCGCCACTCTGCAGATTGGACGATTACAGGTCGTGACACAGTCGGTTTTGCGGTTAACGTTGATCTCACATCTCCTCCGAGGTCAGAAATAGACACTACCGTCTCAAATATTCCTCCCGCATCAAGAATATTTGACATTTCCATCTCGCTGTCGTTCTCTATCCTTTCAAGACGATTTTTCATTACAGAGAAATGAGTGGCAGGTAAGGGAGAGTGGAGTGATGATACTGCCTGAAAGATGAACAAAAAAAATTATATAAGATTATATTCCTCTATAAATATTTAATCGGAAAATAGGCAGAAACTTTGCCTGTTGATCTTGGAAGCACGTTGCCTGTGTGGTCAACCGTTTGAAATTGTTCCAAAATAATTTTTGGAAGGCTGGAGTTTGCATGTGTGGTTCATTTATATTAAATCATGCATTATGTTCTAGGAAGTTAAATCAACTGGACTTTCCACAGTCTCACCATGAGCATACAAGAAATAACTAAGCCCAAAATCCATCGCATTGTACTGTTCATTTTTCCCCTGATTGAACTCAAATTCAATGGAAGATATGGCTGAAAAACGATGTTTATTTTTTGATAATTATTTTTTAGGATAAAATATGCACTATTATGCTAAGATATATACAAGATAGATCTCCTCGAATTTATTCACCATATTGTACTAAATCGGACCAACGGTAGGGAAATTATTATCATTTCTAACATTAAATAGACTCAGCCTCCACCCAAGTCATCATACGACTTCCATCATCTTTTTAATCTCAAAACTTTTCATATTGTGCCACCATGTACAGAAAGAGAGTGAGAGAGTAGAGCCACCGCTCCTCTGTGTCACATGGAGTCGGCTGATGTGGACCGGATTCAGTACTCTTGAGGTTTTGTAGGCAAGGCCGACCGGGAGGAGCAACTGGGTGGAACACCACATCTCATCTGACCTGGAAACATCCCGCTGTTGAGTTTGGACTATTTGACTGACATGGATGAAAACCTGAGCTCCTATGTGGAAAGAAGCGGCCCGTATGGCGGCGAGGACGGGGCCTCAGGTCTTCTTCATACTACATAACAATTAGCGGTAAAGAATCAGAAAAATAATTAATGGCACTCAGTAGAGCGCTTAACTATCCCATGTCCTTCAACACCCCAAACTTTTGGGCAAATTGGTTATGATGTATTTGTATAATTGGTTTTAATGTGTAAAAATGCAATGTTAAAGAAGGTGGAAAACAAACAATCCCTCTTTTATCTGTAAGAACATTGTGGCCTAAGACTAGTCCTCCCACCACTTTCCATGGACAACTGAAATGTGGGTTTTGCAAAATCCTGTTGACAAGCCAATAAACAGGGACATGAGTGAAAGTGTTAATGTTGAGCCTTTCAATAAAGCGTTAGCATCCACAGCCACCAACTCTACTGTACTTAGCACCGGTGCTGGATAGAAAAACACTAGACTCATTGGATAGGGAATCGCATCATCCTCATCTCTAATAGAGACTTCCTCATTTGAACATTCTCATTCATCCCAACTAGTCAGAATGGTGCATCTTGACTTTATAATTATCAGCGTAGTAGTTTGCCATGGCTCTACGTTGAGAGTATAGCTGAAACATTAAATAGTCAGGATCGCAATTGATTAATTTTATTGAAGGGAGATGGTTTCAAATAAGTTCATTAAGTCATCTCTTTTGCATTTCTTTTTGCAAATCTGATTAAAAAGGTACACTTTCATTAAAAAAATGCATAAAATTCCTAAAGGTAGCACTCATCTAAGTGCAGTTTTTTTAATTTCAAATCCCAGATTGTAGCTGTGATTACTGGCACACTTTTTTCATTCTAGTTGAAATCATTCTGATTGAAGATTTCTGGTGGATGGTTTACATAAGATGGGATTTGAAATGATCTGGCGAGACCTTTGATTAGACAAATTTTGGCTAATATTAAGTCCATTAATGAGGTCTTCTTGTGTGATAAACTTATAGGCAATGCTAATATTAGCCTCAACAACATCTGAAGTCACCATCTTGCATACATGGCGGGCATGCACAGTGAGCAGGCAGCCAGAAAGTATTACATTTTATCGATTACATGGTACAATGTTTTTCTGAATGGTCTTTTAATCGGAACGTTATGGTCCATGTAAATCAAGACACTGGATGAGCCTAAATATAATGAGTAGACATGGAAACCAAAGAAATCCAAATGTTGAAACTTCACAGACAGCAAAATACATAACTTCAGTACTTGTTAACTGTGTAGAAATATTTTTTTTTTTTTAAAGAAGAAAGAATAGTAATTTAAATATTTTCCTGAAACTAAAGCGATCACCAGAATGGGCCATGGTCAAACTTCTAGGGGGGAAAATTTTACAAAAAGAATATTTAGCAGTTATGCTTTGGAAAGTGATGAACAGGGGAGTGGATGGGAAATTGTTTTTTTCTTTGTTAATGGCGAGGTATAAAAGTCAACCCATTATTAATCCAACAGCAGCAATAAATACTCAGATAATCACCCATGATTATATATTTGAAATTAAGAAAACTGCGTTATATTACTATATATACATGTAGTGCATTTATATATACTAATATACATTCTTAGTTTCTTTGTCTGTTAATGCAAAGGTTAAGCAGGATTTGATTTTTGCAGAGCCTCTACTCTACGAGCCGTTCACAAACACAATGCCAGCACACGTACGCTCGGCGATGAAAGTGGAGATCAAAGTGTTGAATTCGAAGTCGACCAGGAAGTGCTCAGACAACATCGACATCAAATGAAGAGCAGGAAGACATCTGAGATGAAAACACCTCAAAGTACATCTATCATTCAGTACCTCTCCCACAAAAAACACACACACACACACGCAGACACACGTGCTTGATCCTATCAGTCAAGTTGAAGCTAACATATTTGAGCCTTAATTATGATTCCTTTTGACACTGTTATATGTACCCTGTCATTTATTATCTGGAGACATAAAATTGCCTTTAAAAGGTGATAAAAATGTCCCATGAGTCAATGCAAAAGTAAAAATTAGTTGTAATAGTTTCTTTCACATACAATTAATATTTCATATTCAAGTTTCTGTCATTGCAGGTGAAAACAATAGTCCAATGTTGGAAAATGTGAAACATCGACAGAGGCAAGATTATTTAATCTTTATAAATTAGTTAATTAACTTAACCCACCCTTAACTAGCATTGGGGTAACATGTTTTTTATTTAGTTTGGCATAAACTTAAACCACGGAAATAGTGATAGTTTGAGCCTCGTAATACAACTCCTTAACCGTAAAAGGATTATTATTACTTATTAATTATTATTATTATATAAATAAGTTATTGTAGAAAAAAATTACACTTTGCTGATGATGGTTTTTTTCTGGATCTAATTCATTAACTCTTTAAGATACATCCAATTTGATAGACAACTGAATTAGGTTCAGCTACAATTTGGCCTTAGTTAAAGTCCTTAGCATTGTTATTTCACCAGACCTGGATAAAGATCAGACTTTGATGTCTGTTATCACAGTTATTTATGCAAGTATAATAAAGATTATCCATGAAGTAATACTTTTGTTATTACCTTTATCCTTTGAAGGCAAATATTTAGTTTATCCCCTGCCACGGAAAAAAAAAATCACTAAAAAAAATCACCTCGATCTCTATTCATCACTTTTTGAGAAATCCTGCTTGAAAAAAAACAACAACAAAAAAAATCAGCATGTCCTTATCTCAGAGCACCGAGGAGCAATGATGCTCTAAATGTGACATTTCGGAACATAAAATATCAGGCACTTCTTTTAAAACGTCATAGTGATACAGATGGGTCAGAAGATACTGTCATGATACTAGGTACTCTTTAAGCCTCTTAGCATGTTTAATCCTCATCTTTAATTAATTTTCTAAAACAAAGCGAGATTCATTGAGCCTTCTCCATGGGCCAAATTATTCAGGATCATACCAAACAAATAGATACATTTCTGACCGCAGTACCAAACAGGAGAAATAACCAAATCCATATGTGACTAGAGTAGCTAAAAACACAGAGGATACTCACAAATAATAATTTTCTTACTCACAGTAATAACATTCATGCACCCCTGTGTCCAATTGTGTCTCCGTCCCTCTCCTCTCTCACTCTCTCTCTTCACAGCCTTATCTGCTCTCCACCAGGTTATTAGTTCCTTTGCCATTGCCATGGCAACAAAGCGCTGTGCCTGCCTAACCGCTGTCCATTATGTTTCAGAACAGAGAGAGAGAGAGAGAAAGCAATGCAACTAAATGCAATCAAAAGAAAATTACATAATCTCCAAATTCCAATTAAAATCTGTATTTAATTGTTTGATCGTGTCATCTGGGGCCTTTTGGCTGGTTGGTGTTGGTAAAGTATGGGGCTGTTTTTAGAGTCGTACCCTTTGGGATACAAATCTTTAAATTCAGAAATCTGCAGCATTTACAGGAAAAAAAGGCATGTGGAGCAGAATGAGGATGATAATAACCTTTAATTCAGCCCGTTACACTCCCTCCAAACCCAAGAGCTGCACCCACAAATAATGCCCCTACCTCCGTTTGAGACTGACGCTGTTCTCCAAACACCAATAAGAGTAAACCAAATGATAACGCAGCGCCAAGACAGCGATTTGGAACATTGGAAAGAAGGAAATATAAGCCACTGGAGATTTGAACATTATCTGGTCCCACAAAGAGATAATAGACCAAGAGAGAGAAAGAAAATTCCAAACCAAGAACAGGATCAGTGAATGCTAATCATGGCAAACAGAAGAAAACAGGACAGAGAAGAGTGCTCAGTAACGGCATTTCATTGAAGAAAGACAAAAGCCTACGGAATTACTAATGACTGAGGACACACAGCTCTGAGCTCATGTGCTTGGGCATTACAGCAGAAAGTAACTTGTTTTTCTTGCATTTATCAATACACTCGCTAATCAAGTACCATAACAAAGCACCACTGACATTCAAAATGTTATTATATTATTACATAAAAAAACCCAAAATAAAATTACTCAGTACAGCTCAGATGCCGATTCAATCCTCCAAAAGCCCCCAAATCTCAAAGTCGTTTGAAAGGACTTTATTTACATATACATATTTATACCCCTGATATGTCGGGGATGCTATGGAATCGTCATCAACCCCGCCTCCAACGCAGCTCCCTCGTGTTAACGCAATAACTCAAGAACTATATCAAAGATAATTTTAAAATTTAAGACCCACATAGACCTTAGTGCAAGGAAGAACTAGAACATTTTTGGGAACGTTTGGTTGTATTTTTCTTATAGTAGAGGGAGGCCGGGTCATAGTGGTCGCAGGCTAAGAAGGGCATTCCAGAATGGCATTGTCTCTCTCTCCAGCAACAATCTCCAGCTCATCTTGGGGGATCACAAGGTTTTCTGTGTAGCAATACAAGTGTGTGTGTACCAAGTTAGTGTATATATATATATATATATATAAAAAAATTTTTTGATGCTGGTTAATTAAAAATAACAGACTGACTACTTCACTGCTAAAATGGGGATGGCTGGAATTCTATTTATACAACGACGTCTGAAATTCAACACGAGTTTTTATCGCACAGGATAAGGGGGAAAATTAACACGTTGATCCACTCGTCTTGTTCTGTTTTGAACTGGAGCCGATAAATACTAATGCAAAGTTATTTGACCTGTAAGCTGTATATGAATGTTTTCAATCTGATATCAAATCCTAGATGTTGTGGATCAAAGTGACGTGACTAATGCTGCTTTCCTAATTTCTTGTAAGTTCGTTGAGGCAGCATTCAATTTGAGAGACTACACTGCTGAAATTAACGCACTATGCACTATACTACAGTATATATATATATATATACTTTGTCTAAGCTGGCAATGTCTCTGAAGAGTTTAGTCAGAAAGGTGTTAGAATTTAGTTAGAAATACAATTTGCGTCAACATCAAACCCCAGCATTGACTTGACAAGCTGTAAACTGTGTGAAACTTATGATCGTATTTAACTCTTTCTACTCTTGGGGATGTTTTTTATATAACCTTACACTGTCTTACACACTTTTTTTCCCTTCTGATTTCCCATTCATGTCTATTGATGTTGTGAAATGAAGAATTACATCAGCGTGGACAGATGTTAAATTTTGGTTGGCCAATGTCGCGCCCACAACTGTCAGTTGGATATTGCCGTCCAGCAAATCTTGTGTTTTGACTTCAGCATGATTCAACTAAAATCTAACATCTGTTTGGTGCTAAGATCATATCTTTTGGAGGCTGCATCAAAATCCTATGCTAGCCGAGATGGTAGTGTATTAATGCATTTGAGACATTTGAGACAGAGCATTGAAATTTTTCTCTATCTAATATGAAGCATGGTGAAACCTCCTCCCTCCTTGTGTGTGAATAAGTAAATATGTCCTTTCCTGACTGAAGGCCGAGGCTGACTGAGTCCTCTATTGGAATTAAAACTAACACCACTGTTTTAGCAACACTATGTGTTGTGTTTCTGGAATCCCCACAGACGATGCAACTGATTTATACAAAAAACAGAAACTATTCAGAAACAGCCAAAAGGTCATGCAATCATAACTAAGTTTATCTGAGATAATTCAGAATTTATCCTCATTCCTTTAACGGTTAAGGTATAGACTCCTAAAAAAACTAAATATATTTGAATCTCATAAGATTGCAATATAGAGACTAAAACACAGCCATTTTAATTTTGGTAAATGACAAATGTTAATGAAACAGATATGGCCAGAGTTAATTTTATATCTGCAAGTCATTTATGTATATGTTGCAGCCTTAGGTTGGTGTTATAATGGTACGACAACACAATGCCACTGTTAGGGAAGTTGAGCGAGGAAGAGACAGATTAGTGAGCAACATTAAGAAAATATATCAAGCGTACGAAACATGTCAGTTGGAGAGGGATATGGGGGGAAAGATCTGGAAAGCTACTTAGAGAGGAGCTGCGGCACTTAGGCCCAATTAGAATGCATATTTTAAGTTCGAGTTAAACCTGGTGAAATATTCATGATGTGGTCCACTGCTGCAGGAGGCGGAGGAGGTGGTGATTAGGGAGAGAGATCTGCCTCCGGGGGGCGCCATGCCACCATGGAGTGGCGTAGAGAGGCGTGCGGTGCCCACTCAGTCTGCTGCAGAGAGAGCAGAATGGATGAAAGGATGGAGAGGCCAGGTGGGATGGGAACTCTTGTTTTTAAAGCCCGGCTCTGCTGATGCTCTGATCATCAGCGATTCACTGAGCAGCTCTCGGATCAACACACAGAAACGCACCGCAGACGACAAAAAACCACGGCAGTCTTCTGAAGATATTTTTGTTTTTCTCTCTGACACAACAGATAAGTTTATTCTGGGGTATCAACCACTAGAGATGACTGACAATATATGCCCTGATACAGTCTAGAGTAATTAGTGAAGTGTGATGCTCAGAGGCAGATGCAGAAATAGACAGATGGATGACTCACAAACCCATCAGTATGAAAATACCTCAAGAAGAAATACCGAACCATAAATCATGCATTTAAATTGAAACAAAGGGCTACGCATGTAAATGCCTGCCAATGTAACTGTTAGTCCGAATCAGTCATGTACTGATGTGTACGTTAGTGCAACGACTAGTATAGCAAACCATGACATCAATTATATTATGACACAGGTTGTACTGTAAGTTCTTATCAGGTGTGTAATCATGCACTCACTGTGAACAGGATTGTAGCCTTTATCCATTTTCATCATGTCATTGATTCGGTAAGGAACCATGCGAAAACAAAATGTATTTATTTTCACACTGACTCCTTCAGGTCTAACAACCGCATTCGTGTCCACGTGACATTTTAGCAAAGCTGCTTTGGAGATTGTTGCACAACAAGTATCATTTAAATCACTTTTTACCTTTTAGAAGACTTCCTGTCTCCCACTGCTGGTGCATTTCAAGAAATTCTGATATTTTCCAGCAACTATTTGATCATTTGCTGCGTATTTGACTATTATGTAATGCAACACACTTGACCATTGCCATCTTTTTTTTCCTTTGCGGTAGAGCTACCAAATGCTTTGATAATTATTTTCTGTCAACTGTATAGAATGCCTGCTAGTCTTCCACATTTTGTACTACAGAAATTCAACCCGTTCAGAAAATACAACTTCTTTCAGTTTATTTTTATGGTACCAGTGCAGCAAAGTTGCATAGTCAATATCACTGTTACCCCACAGCAAGAATGCTCTGGGTTTTAGTCCACCTGAGGACTTATCGTGTGGACTCTGCAAGTTTTCTCTATGTCTGTATGGGTACCCTCTGGGAGTTGCCGCTATCCCATAGTCCAGAACATGTAATATAGGATATTGGAGACTCTAAACCAACCCTTGGGTGTGAATGCTACTTTGTCGATGAACCCCAGGGGGTACCCAAAATCAGCTGGTATTGACTCCAGACCCTCCACAGGTTAGGAATGATGTATAGTGCTGAATCACAACAAAAGTAAGCTCATAGCACTTTCAAAAATGAGAAAGTCTGAAATGTACTTTTTATTCTCCAAAGACTCGTCTATTCCCACATGAACAATTATTGATGACAGTGTCGAGAAAAACAACCTTTAACAGGCAGACACCTTGCGCAAATCCCGAATTGAGGTGTTTTTACCAGTTCGGTTGTGAGAATTGGACATTCCTTGACATTGAAAGGTCTTTTCAGACCATCTCATGAAGAACGGTCAGAGTGGGATGGCCATCTTCCACATGCATGTGACGCAAGAGGTTGATCTGTGTATAGGACTGCCGACTGCTCATTACAGATGGGGCCACATAACAGGTTTTGCTAAATGTGTGATTCTAGGTGACAAATAATGGTTCTTCCTCCACATTACTTGTCACACACACTCCTCACTTACTCACGCGATCATGCAGATTTGACGGAACACACAGCAGAAGATGAGATTGATGTGCTTCAATACATTAAAGCAAACTGAACACTGAATAGAGCAAAATAGGCACATTAGTCAACCCAGCGCAAAAAAAGTACAAGTCAAAAAGCATCAGCAGGTTAAATATGTTGTTAAGACTGAAGTTACCTGAAACACACTAAGCAAGGACATTATATAGCTATAGCCTCACCAAACGTAGCAAATCACTCCTGTCATTTAAACATATCAAACTCATCAATGACTGATTAAGAGGAATGAAACCTGCCTGTGGTTTAAAAGATGATGTCTGATATCTGTTGACAATATAGTTAAGAAATGTATTGAACAAGCATTGCTGCGTCACAGTAAAAAGCTGGAGTGTTCGAGTCCGCCTCTGCCAGCACTTTTCTGTGGGGAGCTTGTATGTTCTCCCCGTATGTGCGTGGGTTCTCTCCGGGTACTCCGGCTTCCTCCCACATCAGTTTGAGTCTTATCCAGGGTGCTGTCAACCTCCGCGAAAAGAAGTACCAAGATACTAAGAAGTACCAGCTGGGATATACTCAAGCCCCCCACAACGCCCAACAGGTTACAGATAATGAATGAACTAGATATCCTTATAAGGATTACCAGTGCTCACCGTGAAATTTCAGAAAGGTTTTGAAGAAGAAACTTATTTCCTGAATTTACATTAGCATAACTGAATTTTCATTTTTTAGGTAAATTATGCTTTTAATAAAACCCTAAGATCACACCGTCTTCACGCCCTAACCCAAACAAAGAGGTCTTAGTTGTGATTTTGTGCTGCAGAAAATTATACTAAGCAGTGTGTGTTGAGCATTTTTTAATGTAGTATATAATGATCTATTTTACAAGGAGCTAATGCCACACAAGTATTGTTATTTATTTACATCACATTATAACGCAATTCGCAAATTTGCCAGGCGAAAAGGATTGGGATCAGTTCGTTTGGCTGCTTCCGATTCCCATCGTTTTCTTAGAACGATGGGAATTGAGATTAAGACAACGAGATCCAGGTTGAACAGCTTCTCGTCAAACAGAATAAATAGAATACTTCTTCTGTTCACAAAAATCATCAATATGTGCTGCCAAGTAATGATCTCACAACTACTTCAGCATCAGACTCTACATCACATGGCAGATGATAGAATGAAATCAAATTATTTAGGGAATATAATTAGAACATAATTGGATCTAATCCCACGCAATGCATCATGTAAACTAGAAAAATTGTGCCAAAGGACACAGAAACACACTGCGATTGGAAAGAACCCAATTCATGCTGATGTGGATAATAATCCAAAATGTCCATCATAACACACATTGCACTATTTAATCAACTTTATCAATAGGTAAATGCAAATACTATATAACAAATTTGAGGTCTTATATTGTCCCAAGGCAGACAGCAGTAGTTACTTGCATCTGTATTTGTGCTCTGGCAGCACATGTGCCCTCTCCTTTTCTCCCAGCCACAATCAGATCCTGTAATCATGGTCACAGTCTCGGCTGCAACATCACTTTCCACCACATTACTATGAAATTTCTTTTTTCAATATCACATTTGACCATCTGCAACAGTGATGTGTTTCCAACTTGAATGCATAGTGTATTACAAAAACAGACATATTAGAGAGAAGCCAAATATTTTAAAATATGATCCAATTGTTTTTGATAATGCAGAAAAATCTCCCAACGGGTAGGCAAAACCTGCTTGACCCGAATAAAAGCAAATACAGCTACTGAAAGCTCATGATTGGCCTTATAAGCAAACTGAATGGCAAAATGGTAAGAAAAAAGGATTTAGCAGAAGTATCCCCTCTCCGCTCTTGTGTTTTTTGTTTGTGTTCCTCGGTTATTCTTGACCGTCTTATCCCGTCTCCCTACCAGGGCATGCCATTCTCCACCCACCAGAAAGTGTCTGGTTAGCATCAGCACACCTGCGATTAATCTGACTCATTACCAGGGCTGATGCATTGTTCCAGCCTCTAATGCATTTAAAGGCTGTAGAAACCATTCTTGACCCTTGTAATCACATTTATTTTCTTGCATTTTTTGACTTTGACTTGATTTAGGGATTCCTGCTTATTCAGTCTGTCCTGTGCTCAGGTGTACCTGTCCTTCTTTCTTTTTGTCCTGCTGTTCCCTGGTAAGGTGCTTTCCAGAAAGAGCAGGTCTAGACCAAACTCTTTATATAATTATCTACAGAGATGCAAGAAATTCCTCCATGAGCAAGCACTTGGCGACGATGGCGAGAAAAAACTGCCTTTATAACGGGCAGAAACCTCGAGTAAATACAAGACTCAGGGTGAATGGCCTACTGCCATGACCAGTTGGGTTTGAAAAAAAGAGACAGAGAGAGTGAGAGAGAGAAAGAGAAAGACACAGGTGAGGAGAAAGACAGACGGGGGAAAAAGCAGCAAAGATGTCAGCTATAATCCACTTTCTTCAACCTCTCAATGGTCGGGCCGCGGCAGCAGCAGGGATCCCCGGTTGAAAATATCATTAATATTAACGTAACATTTAGCGATAGTTTATGGGGAAATACCATACAATAATAATAATAATAATGATAACAACAATAATTATCATCATCAGCATCTTGTGATCATTGGACATCGAGCAGGTCCACAGCAGCAGATATAATCACCAACCATGTGACCTTACAGGGCGAGAAAACACAAAGACTCCAGGGAAGAAGTAAAGTTAGTAACATGCATTAAACCATTTAACATGAATTAATCCATTAACATGTATTAATACATTTAACATGAATTAATCCAGTAACATGCATTAATCCAGTAAAATGCAATAATCCAGTAACATGCATTAAAGTGAGTGGGATGTATAAAGAGGGACAGTGAGAGAGGAAGAGCGAAAAGCTCAGTGTATCATGGGTGATCCCCTAACAGTCTAAACCTATAGCAGCATAGCTAAAAGCTAGCTTACTCCAGCTTTTATTATAAATGTTTTAAGCCTACTTTTAAATGTAGAGAGGGTCTCTGCCCCCCAAACGAAGATTGGGTGATGGTTCCAGAGGAGAGGAGCCTGACATCTAAAGGCTCTGGCTCCAATTCTACTCCTGTAGACTCTGGGGACTATAAGTAACCCTGCATGCTGGGAGCGCAGAGTTCTGATTGGACAATATGGAACTATGAGCTCCTTCAGATACATTGGTGCCTGACCATAAAGGGCTTTGAAAGTGAGCAGAAGGATTTTGAATTCGATTCTAGATTTTACCAGGAGCCAATGAAGGGAAGCTAATACAGGAGAGATATGTTCTCTTAACCTGGTTCTGGTCAGCAAGCATGCAGCAGCATTCTGGATAAGCTGGAGGGGTTTCAGAGACTTATTGGGACTACCTGCTAATAGGGCATTAAAGTAATCCAGCCTGGAAGTATTTTTGCAATTGTAATGTTCCCGTTCATTTTTATTCTGCTTTGTGTTTGAATACTGTCCTTTTGGGTCGTCATAACATCTTAGATTATAACGGAAGATTGAGCTGAATACAATCAATGAAAATACTATTATCTAACACAGATATACGAAAAACAGGTATTCTAGTCTCTTGGCTAAGCCAACTTTAAGAATCTATAACACAAAATAAGGCTAAGTTCTCACTGCAGTAAAAATGTGGCCCAGGTCTTATTCTTTTCTCATATGTTTTTTTTTTATGGCAGTGTGAAAAGCACAAACCACATGGAATCGGATCTTCCATGTGGTCCTAAATCAGACACTGGTTGGATTTTTTAAAATGCAACCTCAGTCTGAGTCATCAGATAGGAATTCATGCAAAAGTGGCATTCGCCATAAAGCTGCAAAACACAATAACCATCACTATAAACAAAAGCGGTCAAGCTAACTTCAGTGGCTTTCATTTTGCTTCTGTATCGCAAGTATGTTGAATGTAACATCTTTGTCATCGTATAACAAATGCGGGTCAGTTTAGAGCTGTAAACTGTTCATACTGGTGTCTGATATAGGCCACATTCTAAAAGTAATGTGAACAGCTACACAAATAATCTGATTTAAGCAAAAGTGGGAATGTACTAAGCCTAAGGGTCCCTCATTACTCTTACCCTGCTCGGCTTGATTGACCATTACCTATTTACCAATGATCCCTGTTTGACCTCAGCACCAAGACTGGCCAAACTATTTTACTTTTGCTAGCCCGTAACTGAACTGACAGGCGTCACTAGTAATTGCCTAAGTTCAAATGGAACTCCACAAGTAAAATTCTCAAATGAAGAAACCAATGAATAGAGGTAGATATTTAGTACCAATACAAAGAAATGTTCTTGAACTCTGTCTGGGGTTTTTGAAAATATTTGGATAGACCAAACCCTCTATCAAATATGTCATGTGTGTGAGGAAGGGCGAGGGCGACCATATGTGGCCTGTGGCTGAGCCATGTATGCTAAAAGCTCTGAAGATAGTTCAGGCAAACAACTCGAGCTGTTTTGCAGCACACCCCTTCTTCATCATCTGTTTACGCTGCAACAACTTCCAGAGTCTCCATCTGCCTTGATATTAGTATCCGAGCGTTTATTCCCGGCACCACCCCAGCAACCCCCTGTAGGCTCTGATTAAAACGCAAACAAGCTCTATGTACAAAAATGTATATATCTGCAGAGAGTGAGGAGGTCAGTGCTGAGACGCCTACCTCAAACTTTGTTCCAGTTATTTCATGATAGACATTTCAATCGTATGTTCTCTGAACAGAACATGTGACCATTCGTGTCTCACTGCACGCCGTCTCCAGCCAAGAGCTGACCATTCTCTCTGACTAACACTGTACACAGTGTGCTTTCTAAACCTGGGCAGAACGTGCTCCATGATGCCCCTTTTTTGACCTCGCTGTGGCAGGTGCCTTCTGCTGTGTGGCTGAGGAGCTAGTAAGCTTAGACAAGGGCAAAGTCTAACACAACTAAACAAACCTGCATGCCTTTTGATAAAATTGTCAATGTTCCCTGTTAAAAGGGTTTATTTCGCTGTCAGAGTGATTGCAAATTGCTCGCACATTAGGTCTACTTAACATCCTGCTCTTGGTCGGCATCCGTGCTGGAATTGGTAACATGTAAAGAAAACTTGGGACTGTCAGAGCAAAAGAGGTTAGACATTACTTTGTTCCTCTCCTTCATAAATCAGAAAAAAAGGAGCACTTTCTCTGTTTACTTTGTCAACTGGCTCTGGACCATTTGGGCCTCGTTTAAACTATTGTCTTCATAGCATAAAATTGGCTTCAGGGATAACACTTAAAATAAAAAAACTGTTTTTAGGAACATCAAATCTGGAGAGGAAACCATAAAACACAATAAATGATGTAAAGTCATGACACAGGACGGTGTCCAACGATTATCGGGGCATGAAACTCAGTGTAGTTGACCAAATGAAAGTAAAAGACCCCTTTGATGAGTTTCAAGGCTTTTAAGGAGATTTTGGAATATTTTGAAGCTTCGGAAAAACCTTACAAAAAGAAGAAGTAATGTGTGGATGTCTGGATCATGTGACAGAGCTGAGCAGCGAACGGCAATCCATTGAATCTGTGAAGATCTCCTCCAGATGGAAGACCCCCGCCATTCCCCTTTTTGACTGGCTGAGCTTCTCCCGGAGCCTGGATTCGATTGGGCTCTAATTGCTCCTCCAAATAGCTGATGTTAAGACCAACACTGAAATCAGTCTTGGGGCTCTGGACTGTGGGATAAAGATTGAGTAACTTGAGGAAACCAATGCAAACAGGGGAATTTGAACTCCACAAGGAAAGTCTCCAGGTGGGTCTTACCCTAGAACCTTCTGGATGTGAGGCACCAGTGCTGCCCCTGTATATAGTATTACAGGCTGGGGGTTCGGTCGCCATATTTGGTTGCTTATACATCTTCATCTTTTTGCTGTTAACTAGAGATTTCATTACTGACGAAATTCATGAAGTCAGGTAGTGGTAAAATAGTCCTGCATCTCGAGGAGTCCTGGTCAAATGCAGTCAACGTTCCTTGGTAGGGCAAACTTCTATTTATTATTATTATAGGTAAAGTGTTTATTATTTTTTTCTTTAATTTACCTAGGTTTGAGTAAGTTTTTATAATGTATTGCCTTTGGTGGTACTGTGACCCCTACTGACTTCACTTGTGAAAGAAGTGAAAAAATCTCCTTCTCCAGCATCAGTCGGGCAGAAATTTAAAACAGATTTGGCTTCATGATGGCCAGCCTTAGGCTTCAGGTTATCTAAGGTGACCAAAAATAACGGCAAACAAACTCGGCTTGTTTCGGACCTCACACATGAGATCTGAAAGAAGAATTGGGTTTTTTTTGCAGCAGCGGAGGACTCTCTGGTACCAAGTAGCAGATGAACTGTGATCATACAAATTCTTGTTGATCTTCGCTCGATCTAACAGAGAGTTAACAAGAGATGTAGGGATTAAGGACACAACAAGCAGCCATGTAGAGAGACAAATAGTAAATAGATCACAATGTAAGCAGCAGCTCTATTTCTATCTCGGTGTCTACACTGCACACGTTCAGACAAAGCTATGAGCTCTGTGTCATTCGGAAGTCCAGTTTACTGGTGCATAATAGAGGAAATACATTTTTGAATAGTCTTATCGCAATTAGATAAAGCATGTGTCATATGGGAGTCATATGCACAGACGGCTACATCAGGTTAAGTATCCCTGCTTCATGAGCACTTGAGACTGAAAAATTCAGAATAAATGTGTCAGTGGGAATGTAGCACAGAGAGTCGGTGAGAGGTTGCCAATATTAAAATTTCAGGCTCATGAAGAGTCTTTTCACCTATCTCAAAGGGTGCATTCTAGCGTTTACAGATCCAGCCATACAACCCCCGGAGCTGGGCTTGTGGACTATCAAGGCCAGCCTGAAATTGTTGTAAAGTGCGTTATAAATTAAATGTATTATTATTATTATTATTATAACACATCATAGAATTGTGGGAATGAAGACTTGATGATTAGAAGAGCATAATTAATCCATGATTCAACCCTGAACACCTGATGGTGCTGCCAGGCAACTGTAAATATATTAGGCTTCAAAGATGTTGACAGATGAAACCGATTTGACTTGAGTTGATCTATGTTGTATATTTGTGATTTACTCTAATAATTCATAATTTACTCACTAGGGGGAGCTATTTATGAAAAACTTATTTTTTTGCAAATAACTTCCTAATCAGTTTTTCCATTTAGTCCAAATTTGGTCCATATGAATCGAGTTAAGGAGCTCTATATCTTGTATTTATCGTATTTTACTTTAGTAGCTGATATTTTACAAAAAAATAAAACACTGTTATCCGGACATGACTATACGAATTTCCATGAATCACTACAAAATCTTATACTTAGATTGACGTACGAGAAAGAAGTGTGTAGATTTGGGGAAAGGTCAGTTGTTTAGCTTTGACACTAGGGGGAGCTTTATAGCCAAAAGTTTTGGGGAAACAAATGTTATGCATATGATTCAACTAAATGAGATCTAACATGCATATGTAATATTTTACCCTAAAAATTCATATTTTACTCAGTAAGGGATGCAATTTTTTATACAGAGAACACTGTTTTCCAGACATAGCTTAATAACTTTCATGGATCATTATCAAACTATTTACCCACATAGACCTTAGTGCGAAAGACAGTGTTTTTCCAAAGAAAAAATGTCTTCCCCTTATGAGTAGAGTATGAACCACCAAAAAAATATTGACAATTAATGAAAGGACAGATCTCTTCAAGTACATTCATATGCACCAAATTTCGACTTAATTTAACCAATGGTTAGGAAGTAATGTCCGAAGTAAGACTAAAGTTTGAACTATTTGAGTAAAACATCATATATGCAAGATATATCTCTTTGAGTCGATTTATATTAACCAAACCTGGACAAAATCAGAAAACCCGCTGAGAAATTATGGCCCAAAAAATTTGGGAGATAAGTTCACCCTAATGTCGTAAATATGTAAACACCTTTCCCTGAAATCAATTCCAGTTATTCCTCTCTTGAAAGTCTAAGAGGTTATAAAATTTGAAAATGATACATGAAATTGTTTTTGAGTTATCATGTTAACAAGTGCCAATCTGTGGCGGTGGTGGGCTTGGCATGGCTTTTCAGGTATATAAATATTGTACAGTCTGTGCATGTTTAATTTTTTGAGGAAACATAAACTATTCATGTTCTCCAAATATGAGCAATGAAACCTAATTTCACAATTGGTTAGGACTTTTAAATACCGTATGCTGCATTCACATGAAATGTGACAAATATTTTTCATCACCACAGGAATGATAGAAATGTGTCTTTCAACCGTTTCCTTTTGTCATTAAGCATGGCACAGTAACCAGAGACACACATTCCTGTGTATGTTATAGGCATGTCGGAAAACCAAACATTCACAAGATTATATATAGAGAGAGTTCCGGGTGTCCACATACTAATGACTGTATTAGTGAAGTGCGGACAATCTAAATAATTAAAGGCTTTCGCATCACTTGGATTTTGTGCTTGAGTTGAACATTGCCAGCTGAACTGATGACTCTTTACTTGCCTCATTCAAGTCTGCAAATTGTGCAATGAAATTGTATGTAATCACACAGCATGAAAAACCTATTTCATTGTGAACGCAGCATCAGCCCACTCAGTCAAGGTTTCATCTTTTAAAGTTGCAAGTAAAGCTCCTGGAGATAAGGACTGCACCGCTTGATCCATATGGTATTCTAGGTTTGTTCTTTTTAAAGCAACGATGCCTCTCCTTCAGTTGTTAAAGGCACACTGTGTAAGATTAGGTGGCATCTAGCGGGGTGGGGTGTGCATTGCTTCGGCCACTCCTCTACCTGAACTTTTCCTCAGTTGGTCCGGTGGTATTTGCGTCGCACCAGTGGAAATGTGACCGAGGGACAAACACTCGATCTGGTCAGGTCCGTCGAGTTCACCCGGTGAAAACAATTCCACTTACCACAGACAGCTGGTGGTTCTGGAGATTTCATTACCTAGGAGAGTAAGTAGCAATAAGTACGATTCTAAATTTGTCAATTCACAGTCTTCTTCTTTCGGCTGTTCCACTTAGGGGTTCCCACAGCAGATCATCTGTTTTTATCCTGCTCTGTTCTCTGCATCTTCCCCTGTCACACCAAACAACTGCATGTCCTCTCACACCACATCCAGATACCTCCTCTTTGGTCTTCCCCTTAACGCAAAATCCCTCCCCCTCTGTACCAGCATGGCAGCCTCTATCATGCCCTGTTCATATGCAGATCAAAAGGTCTTTTTCAAAACAAACATTAAGGATAAATACTTTCAGCCAAAAATACAGAACAAATACATAGTTATGAATATTATTTTCCATTTATTCAAAAAGGTACCACTAAATACCCCCTTAATCGTATAAATAATGCTGAAAGAATTTTCTACAATATGGTTCCATAAATTGTGACTTTCCTCACCATCATGGGTGAACTTTGAAAAGAAAAACATCAATATCTGAAAAGATTCAATATAAAGTCAACAGAAAATACTGATATCGAAACACTATTGTGAGAATCCATCCTTTGACAGCCCCCAACTCTGAGTAGCATTGCACAAGGTTCTGTTCACGTTCACCTTCCTGACATGTTTTGTTCCTGATGAATGATGAAATATCAACAAAACATTTTTCCTTTAACATTCTTAATGTTTTGTTTAGTTTGGTTGCTGAAATAAAATCCAGTAAACCAGTGAAATCAAATTATTTTTTAAGGACACGGCAGAAAACTCCCCTATTCAGCAAGTAGAAAATAAAGAAAACACTTACTCGATAATGTCAGCAACTAAAACAAATGAAACAATGTTGAGTTGTAAAGCAGCAGCTGACAAATGGAAATGTGCCAAAGCTCCTCTGATCGTGTCATCAGGCGAGTTTACATCAGGACAGGCGTATTCTTGTTTGTCACGAAGCGTTGGCGTCAGGCTGTGAGTGCAGTCAATTGCCAAGAACAGAAAGATTCTCCGCAGGTGAAACAGCAGAGGGTTTAGAGCAGAGAGCATCAAGCTTTACAGAGCAAAAACAGGCCGGTTACAACAAATGTGAACATGTTGTGTCCCGCGGACGACCGAGACCTTTAGACTCAAACACCAGGAGCTGCTGCAGGGCTGGAAGACAGACGGAACATATAGGGCAGGACTGTGAAAGAGACTGGCATGCAGGGAGACAGGACGGCAAGGGAAAAGGCTTAAGAGATGTATAATTCAACTAAAACCATACTGTGCATCTGTTTGTACAGATTTCATATTGATTTATTTTATTCATGCCCACTAGCATGATAACCTACCCACAGAATGTTTGACTTCTCAGTCTTCAAAGTGTGCAATAGTGTGCTCTTCGTCGTGATGTCCACAGTTCATCACATTGTTTTAAGGTGCAGAAGTTTAAAATATCTAAATACGCAGAAGTCGAATGAACTGTTGTGGCTACACCTTAGTTGGTGGAGAAGATGTGGGTCAAATCCTGAAATACACATAAAAGAAAAAAAATGTCACCTTGTGATAATGTGAGTTTATTGCCCTCAAGAAGTTGGGTTGAGAAAGAAGGTGGTCATCTTAATGGTTTGCTAAAATACTGTTTGGTTTTTTAATAAAAAGTTATTTTTGTACTTTTTCAGTATTCTTTGATTCTATAGCCAGTTTCTATTTTGTCCATTGTGTGTTTGTGTAATTGCCCCAGTTGTGTGCTTTATCAATGTAATTTTCCTTTTTGAATTAATAAAGACTTGTCTGTTTTTTTTATTATAGGCCCGAGATTGATCTTTGTCCAGCAGAATTATATTATATTATATTACATTATATTATATTATAATACTATATTTGTTATTAATCAGTTATGCACAGACCTGTCAAGATTAATTTTAAAATCAATGTTTTTGATCGCAATAGTAGGTTAAACATTTATAGAACTAAATTAAAGACAAAACACTTTAACAAATGCATGAACTTATTGTTTTAATTATATATAACAATTACATTTCAACAGTTTTATCTTCAATGTACATTTTTATGCGTGTATTATTTTTATTTGTTTGTTTTTACTGTCCTTAATTTTCAGGGTTTTTTTTCTCCATCCATTAGAGATAAACTCTCCAGCCGATTTTGATGATCCTATGCAGATGGGTTGGGCATGGAGCATGGAAGAACTTTGTAATGGAACTGGACAAAGGGTTATGAAGATATTATTTTGTATTACTTTGCAAATTGTAAGACAGAGATATCTTTGTCTGTTAATGTCGGTTAAATATGACATTTTTGATGGATTGCTATAAGTCGGTGCAAGAGTGAGGCATGTGCAAATGAAGAACCACTGAATTTATTTCCCCCTAACTTTACCACTGTCAAGGTATTTCTTTGAGCATTTTTTTTTGTTCCTCAGTGATATTTATAAGCCCCAGTACACAGTAGGCATGATTAGCCAGTTAACACACGTTTAAAGATATTAGCGTAGCCTATGTTAATTAGGTTTAAAACACTGCTCAAAAAAATTAAGGGAACACTTAACATTGCAGTATGACACCGAGCCAGTTAAACTTCAGGGATATCAAGCTGTCCATTTTGGAATCACAAGTTATGGTTAAGTTATATCCAGTTATTGTGTTTCACCTGTTTTGGTGCAAATGAAAGTAACAACAGGAGCAATGTAGAGGTAAAAGCATGACAACCCCCAACAAGGGAATGGTTCTGCAGGTGGTGGCCACAATCCATTTTTCTCTACTTGTCTTTTCTGATGGATTCTTCTCTAGTTTTGTCTTCTGCTGGTGTCCCTGTCACTACTTGAGACATGAGGCGGTACCTGCAGCCCAGTAAAGCGGCTCAAGAAGTCCAGGTTCTCCAGGATGGCTTATCCTTGCATGCAGTTGTCAGACAGTTTGCTGTGTCTCCCAGTACAGTCTCAAGAACAGGATACAGGCCCTTACACGAGGAGAGCTGGACAGGTCCGTGTAAGGACAACAACCCAGAGGCCAGATTGGAATCTGCTCCTCAGTGTTGGGAGGAACAGGAGGAGCCTTGCTAGATCCCTACAAAATTACCTCCAGTGGTCTACTGGTGTGATGTTTCTGACAAAACTGTCAGCAACAGACTGCATGAGGGTGGCATGAGGGCCCAACGTCCTCTACTGGGACCTGTGCTCACAGCCCAGCATTGTTGAGCATGAACAGCATGATTTTGATTTCAATGACCGTTGGAATTTTGTTCGAAACAAATTACGCGAAGTATCTCAATAAAGATTTTGAACTTGAATGTTTTTTCATGAAGGTACAGACTGTAAGTTTTCCATTAATTTATATTTAAGCAGTGTGTATTGGAAGGTTACAATTAGGTTTTGGAGATTTTTGCTGTTCTATGCGCCCCTCTTTATCTAAAATCCTTGAGTACAAACTCTAACGCCATAAGAAAAATGTTATATTCAAAAACACTTGAAATATAGTCATTTTGATTATAAAGTAATTAATAATATTCTAAGGTGTAGACAGTGCCACCACAAATGCCACACTTGCACCGGCACCTGTTTAAACATGCCGTAAGACATGGGAGTGAGACAACTAAATGAAAAGGCATTAAGTAGGGATTAAAGAGACAAGAAACAGTAACACCTTGTCTACACAGGCTGTGCTAATAAACCAGAACATCAGCAGCAGCAGCTTCAGCTCTGTATCAGTGTTTACACTGTTAACATTCAGACTAAGCTGTCTGCTAGATGCTTTTATAAAATCTAACTATAAGCCTATCCTGCCGTCCCCAACAGCAACAGTGTATCCCAACCAATCTCCTGGGTTGTACAAGCAATCCCATTGAGAGAACTCCTCAAAGTAATTGTGAAGTTACTTCCACAGTATTTCTCATAAAACATGCTCCCCCTAGTGGGTAAAATATGAACTATTCTGGTAAAATGTGATATAGTCAGATAGATTTCCTCGGGTTCATTCATGTGCACCAATTCTGGACTAATTTGGACTAACTCTTGGGAAGTTATGTATTAAAACACATTTTTGTTAAAAAGTTCCCCCTAGTGAGTGAAATATGATTTCTAAAACATAAATCTCCTTTAAGGAACAATGTGGTTTTCATCCTGGTTGTAAAACGCTGGACCAGCTCTACACCCTCTCGAGGGTGCTGGAGGGGGCATGGAAGTTTGCCCAAACAATCCACATGTGCTTTTTGGATCTGGAGAAGGCTTACGACCGTGTCCTTTGGGACATCCTTTGGGACATCCTTTGGGGGGTGCTCCCAGAGTATGGAGTGGATGGCTCACTGCTAGGGCCGTCAAATCTCTGTACTGTCGGAGTCAGAGATTGGTTTGCATTGCCGGCAGTTAGTCAGACAAAAGGAGGATTTCAAATATCTTGGGGTCTTGTTCACGAGTGAGGGGAGAGGGGAGCGGGAGATCGACAGACATATCGAGGATCGGGACTGCGTCTGCAGTGATGTGGACAATATATCATTCCTTTTTGGTGAAGAGAGAGCTGAGCCAAAAGGCAATGCTCTCAGTTTACCGGCCCATCTACGTTCCGACCCTCATCTATGGTCATGAACTGAAGGTTCATGATTGAAAGAATGAGATCGCGGATACAAGCGGTGAAATGAGTTTTCTACACAGAGTGGCTGGGCTCAACTTTATAGATAGGTTGAGGAGCTCAGACATCCGGGAGAGGCTCAAAGTAGAGCCGCTACTCCTTTGCATCGAGAACAGTCAGTTGAGGTGGTTTGGGCATCTGGTTAGGATGCCCCCCGGACGCATCCTTGGAGAGGTGTTTTGGGTATTTCCATCTGGGAGGAGACGCTAAGACAGACCGAGGACACGCTGGAGAGTTTACATCTCTCGGCTGGCTTGGGAACGCCTCGGAATCCTCCTCAAGGAGTGAGTGGATGTGGCCGGGGAGAAGAAAGTCTGGGCTTCTCTTCCTGAAACTGCATCCACCGTGACCCGGATAAGCGGAAGATAAAGAAACACGAGATCTCCTTGAGTTTATTCATGTGCACTAAATTTTTACTAAATTGGAATAATAGTTTAGAAATCTGGAGATGTACATCCCCTTAGTGTCAAAAAATACAAATGACCACTCTAAAAATCAACCCAGTTCTTCCTGGCACTAAAGTCTATGTGGGTATACAATTGAAAATGTCAAAATGAACAAGTTAATAGTTATTGAGTTATTCGGTTAATATGATGGATCTGTGGTGGTGGCGGCAATGATGATAATAATATCTCCAACATTTCTCTCTCATCTAACTAAACATCTAACTCATTCATCTTCCTCAGCAGTTCTCAAACTTCTTTTCAGACTTGGCACCTTTTCAACGTAAACAAAATCTTGAGTCATCAAACGTATTTAAAAATATCCACTCTAAAGGGGGTTAAAATTGACTTACAATCAGTAGAAAAAACATCTAAACTTTTGAAGTCTTGACAAAGCCGGATAGCATCCAGAGGGTCTCTGCAAGGTGGGTCCACAAAGACGGTTGCATTTAGGATGACACACGATGAATACATGAGATCAACGACTGACAGCTATATAGAATAATTGCATCAGAAATCTAGTCTGTACGACAGACAGGAGCCTAAAGTACAGATAGACTGTAGCCTGTCCTAAAGACAGATGGGAACCTGAAGTATAGCTACACAGTAGCATCTAGTACAGACAGACAGTAACCTTTAGTACTAGCCTGTAGTACGGACAGACAGAAGCCTGTAGAACAGACAGACGTTAGCCTGTACTGCTACTGTATTACAGACAAGTCTATCAGTCAGTAGCGTGTAGTACGGACAGACCGTAACCTTTGGTACAGACAGACAGTAGGCCATAGTACTGACAGACCGTAGCCTGCGGTACATGCAGACAATTGCCTGTAGTACAAACAGATAGTTTGCACTGAAATACACACTAGTACAGACAGTCTGTAGCACAGACAGACAATAACCTTTAGCACAGACGGACACTAGCCTTTAGACAGGCAACTGTCCGTCTGTACGACCTATGTACACTGTAGTACGTAGCCAGTACTAGAGGTTACGGCTATCAGTCAGTAACCTGTAGTACAGACAAACAGAAGCCTGTAGCCCTGACAGACGGATGCCTGTAGTAAGGACAGATGGTAGTCGCACAGACAAGAAAAGAGACAGATTCAGTGAAAGAGAGGTAGTAAGGCAGGGAGACGGACTGGACTGGTTGGCGTTAATGAAACACATATGTCTGATATGCAGCAAGGCCAAAGTGAGCAGAGTTGGATAAAGACGATGAGGACATAGTTGAGGGGAGAAGAGTGACATTCAGTCAGTCAGACAGACAGGCAGGCAGCCGTGGCGGCTCCACATGTTTGCTGGAAAACGCTATTTAATCATGTTTCATCAGCAGTTGGTGGTGAGCGAGCAGCAGATGCCTTGCCATCCGATGGCGATTAATCCACCCACTGGTCATGAGCCGGAGGCCCAGAGCCTCCATCGCCGCCAAATCGACAGTTGGGGAAACACACGAACGAAGTGAAGGTGGAACGGAGGAGCGGGGATGGCCGCTTCACCGGAGTGCATCTCCCTTCACATGTCGGCCGTCTGTTTTCCTCTACTTGTCCTCTCTGTAGATGGCAGGACGACCAGCTGGGTTCCGCTGTCTCCATAATGTCTCCATAATGCCACAGAGTGTTTGTTTGTGTGTGTGTGTGTGTGTGTAAGAGAGTTTGTATGGCTGTGTTTATCCAGGGCTGGTGAATTATCCCTAAACATGACTGTTTGAGGAAAATGAAATGACTTGTATCCGTATTTTACATTTTGCTGAATATATGTAGACTACAATGAAGCTCTTTATATTCAGTGTAGATTCCGTTCCATATCAGGAGGTTAGGAGGTTGTTTGTTTTATGCCAACATCAAGGAGGCATACACCTCATCACCCCTCTCTCCCCTGGGAAGATCAGACCACAATCTGGTTCATCTCCAGCCAGTGTAAAAACTCATCGTACACAGGCAACCAGCCGTGACCCGCACAGTGCGGATATGGTCCCAAGAGACTGAAAAGGCTCTGAAGGACTGTTTTGACACAACTGTGTGGGAGGACTTCTGTGACTCTCACGGGGAGGACATGGGGAACCTTACAGACTGCATCATGGACTATATCAACTTCTGTGTGGAGAACACCGTACCCACCAGGACCGTGCAGTGTTTCTCCAACAACAAACCCTGGATTAGTCCGGACATAAAGGTCCTCCTGAAGGAGAAGAAGAGGACCTTTAGGTCAGGTATCAAGGAAGAGCTGAAGGTTGTGCAGAGGGGGAAGATCAGGAAGGGGAAGAACTCCTACAGGAAGAAGATGGGGGACTAGCTGCAGCAGAACAACACCAGTGGTGTTTGGAGAGGCCTGAAACCATGTCAGGCTTCAGGGGGCAAAACTCACAGGCTGTAGGGGACCAACAGGGGCAGATAACCTGAACCAGTTTTTTAACCGGTTCGACCAGTCATCTGACCCCAATCCTCCATCCCGACTCCCACAGCTGGAACCCCTCTGACCCCCCTCAGTGCACTGCCCCACCCCCACCTCCTCTCCCACTACACTGAACTCCCAGCCACATCCAACTGCTCTACCTAACACCCCCACCCCCCACCCCCCCCAACACACAGCCCCTCAGCTGTGTGCCTGCCAGTGTGTCCCTCACAACACTCCAGGTGAGGAACCAGTTTAGGATGATCAAGGTGAGCAAGGCCACAGGCCCGGACAGCATCAGCTCCAGGCTCCTGAAGACCTGCGCAGACCAGCTTTGTGGGATTGTAGAGCACGTCTTCAAGTTGACCCTGAAGCTGGGGAAAGTACCACTCCTGTGGAAAACCTCCTGTGTGGTACATGTCCCCAAGACGCCGCACCCCAAGGACTTCAACAGCTACAGGCCAGTGGTATTAACATCCCACCTGATGAAGACCCTGGAGCGACTGGTCTTTGGTCATCTCCGCCCGGTGGTCAGCCTGTCGATGGATCCCCTTCAGTTCGCCTACAAGTCTAACATCGGGGTGGACGACGCCATCATCTTCCTGCTAAGACGAGCTCTTTCTCACCTGGAGAAGCCTGGAAGCACCATGAGGATCACGTTCTTTTTTAATTTCTCCAGTGCTTTCAACACCATCCAGCCCACGCTGAGGGACAAACTGGAACTGACCGGAGTGGATGAGCACCTTGCATCCTGAATCCTGGACTACCTGACCAGCCGTCCGCAGTATGTGAGGACTCGGGACTGTGTGCCGGACGTGGTTGTCTGCAGTACGGGGCCCCACAGGGAACGGTCCTGGCTCCGTTCCTCTTCACGCTCTACATTGCAGACTTCTCCTACAACTCACCCATGTGTCACCTGCGTGATCACGTCATACAAGTACCTTGGTGTTCACCTGAACAATAAACTGGACTGGACTCACAACTCCACGGCATTTTATAAAAAGGGTCAGAGCCCCTCTGTATCTGCTGAGGAGACTAAGGTCTTTTGGAGTGCAGGGGGCGCTCCTGAAGACCTTCTATTACTCTGCGGTGGCGTCGGTCATCTTTTATGGAGAGGTCTGCTGGGGCAGCAGCATCTCAGCTGCTGACAGGAGGAAACTGGACAAACTAATCAGTAGGGCCAGTTCGGTCCTGGGATGTCCTCTGGACTCAGTGCAGGAGGTGGGAGACAGGAGAATGATGGCCAAGCTTTCATCTCTTCGGGACAAAATCTCCCACCCATGCAGGACACCATCTCTGCACTGGAGAGCTCCTTCACCGACGGGCTCCTTTATCCCAAGTGTGTGAAGGAGCAATATTGCCAATCTTTCCTTCCTGCAGCAGTCAGACTATTTAACCTGCACTGCTAGTAACACACACACACACACACATGCCTCAGTTGCACTTTGCACTATGGGACAATATACTACTCAACATGTCCACAACTGCACATTTAATTTAATTTAATTTAATTGTACATAATGTTATTCTGTAACATGCTCTTGCTACTGTAATTCTGCAATCTCCCCATTGTGGGACTAATAAAGGTTTACCTTATCTTATCTTAGACTGTTGAAGAATGAATTCATTTACAGAAAAGTTCATCCATCAAAGATAGTTTTGATAGTAAGCTAGCTTCCAATGTGAGGATTATTATATCCCCAAAAAGTTGAAGATATTATGAAATCGTCATTAGAGCCGCTGCATCTGCCGTGGCAGATACTTTTTGTTAACTACTTCAAGTATCATTTTCACATTTAAATACCCAAATAGTGCGAGGAAGAACTCAATTGATTTTAGGAAAGTTTAGTTGTATATTTCCGGCAGGAGGAGCTTTCTTTGAAAGGCTTCAGGTCATAATTTCTCAAAAGTTGGTCCTATTAAGTCCAAATTTGGTGAATATGAATTGACTTTCCACCTCCATATTTTAATCACTAGTAGTTCATATTTTATTTACCAGGCAAAGCTTTTTTTTTCCATTGAAAAAACCTTGTTTTCCGAACATAACTACATCACTATTTCATGGATTATTTTCAAATTGTATTCCCACATAGACCTTAGTGAGAGGAAGAACTGGAAGGATTTGGGATTTTTGGAGTGGTAAGGTCGTGATTTTCCGACACTAGGTGGAGCTTTATCTCCAAAAGGTTTGGGCTATAATTTCTCAACTGTTGGTCCAATTTAGTCAAAATGAATCAAATCAAAAAGTGCATATGAATTGACTTAAGGATATCAATCTTGTGTATATTCAGTTTTACTCTAATATTTCATATTTTATGCACTAGGGTTAGCTTTTCAAGAAATACATTGTTTCTTGAAAATAACATTCTTAACGTTGGTCCAATTTAGTCCAAATTGGTGACTATGAATCGACTCGAGGAGATCTAACTTGTATATTTCATATTTTACTCTAATAGTTCATATTTATTCATTAAGAGGAGCTTTTTTTTTTTTTAACGGACGCGTAACATTTAATTGGAAGATTTCAATCAGGTGGATGCTTGTACAATGAAGGGTATTGGGGACTTGAGGATAGACGCTTGCTGTTGGGAACAACGGCTTAGACCTAGTGTGTACAGGAATTGCTGATATGCTCCAGACCACAAAGTGGTGTTTTCCTTTGTTTTGTTGTGATGTTCCCCTGTGGATCCGTCTGGATATTGATAACGGTCAATGAAGATTATTTTTTTCACCAACAAGAAAATAGAAGCTCGTTCAATTGAAGAGGCAGGAGTGCGTTGCCTTCATCTGTGCCATCTGGTGTGCTGGAACCTCTCTGGGCATTAGGGTTTGCTGATTTTGCTAAGAGTTTTGTTGCAAAATGCACCTAAGTAATGTTAATAATAATAATAATTATACATTTAATTTATAACGCACTTTACATTTGGATTAAGTGCAATATTATGACTCCCTGACTATGAAAACCTTCCCACAGAATTTGGAATGACATTGTTTTCACTATTAATTTCATAAGCTGCCAAGAGAAAACAAGGGGGAACTCTAAAATTTGACATACCCCTTCCGTTCGTCGTATTCATTGATTGATTTAAATTCATGTTAATTTGCTCAAAGTGTGCACTGAGAATCTGTATTTAATAAGAAAAGAATGACTTCATGTGGCACATATGTCCAGAGAGCTCTGATGTGGCTGGTTGGTATGATTAGTTGAGGAAGAGAAACTTACCACAGGAGTGTGACTAAACTCCTGACCAAAGAGATTCAGTCCAAAGATATGGGTGTAGAGATTTTAACAGACCACGCCAGTATAAACCCATTTGCTGGGCTAGTCTGCCAAAGAAGTGTCGTGGCTTTGGTTTGTGGAAGGAGACGATCTTTGATTGACCTCAGCGTGACAAAAGAGAGCAATTATAACATAGGAAGTGAATTGTTAAATGTCCTCATGGTAAAAATAAATGATTGTTTTAACGATTGTTTTCGTAGGGCAAACTCCCAAGCTGTAGGGGACCAACAGTGGGCAGATAACCTCAACCAGTTCTTTTAACCGGTTCGACCAGTCATCTGACCCCAATCCTCCAGCCCGACTCCCACAGCTGGAACCCCTCTTAACCCCCTAAGTGCACCGCCCCTCCCCCAACTCCTCTCCAACTACACTGAACTCCCAGCCACATCCAGCTGCTCTACCTAACACCCTGCTCCCCCCACCCCCTCGCCTCGTATTTTGCCTTTATTTTTAGGATGTTTGTTTACAGTGAACGTCATGGGGAAAGAAGGGCAGCGAGCGTTCTGCTTGTACCAGGCATGATCAGCAGCATAGGTGATCGGGCCTTCTGTTCTGCTGCCCCTCGTCTGTGGAATGCCCTCCCTTACCATCTGAAGGCTCCACAGACGACTGACACATTTAAAAAAGGACTTAAAACTTTCCTTTTTAGCAGAACCTATAACTTTAATTAACATTGCTGCTTTTTGGTCAGGCTTTTATATAGTTATTATTTTATTTTTTTATGGACGCTTTTATCTGCTTTTACTTTGTAGCACTTTGAGATTTGATCCAAATGTAAAGTGCATTATAAATTAAATGTATTATTATTATTATTATTATTATGATTGTTATATCTCATATACAACATGCAGTGTTGTGTAAACAATAAAGTAACAGGGCAAAAACCATAATTTACAGTCTGTGATACATAGAGGTGGAGCTCATCCTGCTCGGAAGGTAAGGAGCTCTCCAAACGTCACATTGTCTACTCAATTTGACATTTTCAGTTGAGTTGAGTTTTTCCTCTAAGAGTTAGCGACTTCTATGAGCCACTTCTTAAATCCCTCCTATGTAGGTTGCACACAAGTCCCCTCTGTCTCGACATCTTGTTCTGTCTGCTTCTGATGCCATTTTAAGGCGGGACAATATTGACCAACCAGTACGCCATGCTAGCAACCCTTTAATGCCCTGCTCCACTGTTTAGTTGGCACATTTTGAGTTTCAACTCAAAAGAAATATACAATGTGTCAGAAATATACAACCGACCTTTGCCAAAATCAATGCAGTTATTCCTTGGACTAAGGTATATGTGGGTAATAAGTGTGAAAATGTAATATTTTACTCACTAGGGGGAGTTTTTTTTTATATGAATACACAGTTTTCCCAACATAACTCAAAAACTTTTTTATGGATCATTTTCAGAGTTTTTACCCACGTAGACCTTAGTGTGAAGAAATACTGATTAGATTTTAGCAAAGCTTGTTGGTATATTTCTGACCCTAGGGGCAGCTTTATCCCTAAAAGTTTTTGGGCCATCATTTCTTGACCATTGAACCAATTTTGTCATAATTTAGTGCATATGAATAGACTCGTTTTACTAGAATTAAACTAGAATTAGTTTTACTCTAATGGCTCATATTTTACTCACTTTGCCGAACTTTATTTGAATGAAAAATACCTCAAATTTAACTAGAGGAGCTCAATCGGTGAGATTGCTCGTACAATTTAGGGGATTGCAGTCTTTTCAGGAATATACCCTTGCTGTCGGGGACGTCAGTCTTCTTCAGCATCAGTCTTCTTTTGGAGATTGCTGTAACGTGTTTCTGTGAAGCTGCAGAAACACTGACAAAGTATGGAAATATACCCAGCTTTACAAAAGCATGAGGCCGTATAGATGATGATTGAATTTAAATCTTTGGTCGAACAGTTCTTTTGAGTAAAACTGATTAAACTCTAAAATTACTATAAAACTTTTTGTTCGGATTGTCATAATTCCTTGTACATCGAGCATCAAAAATATTTGTGTGTTGTGTTCAGCTATAAGAATTGTGAGTGATCGAGCAAAACATTCCTTCCTCTACGCTCAGTGATATGTGTTGGAGCCGGCAGTCTGCAACCCGTAGCTCAGCAAGATGCTAATTGTGTCCCGGCAGCAGCGGGGCTCCTGGCTGCAGAGGCTGCTCCTCACACACTTGGTTGGTCAGGTGATACATGTTCTGCATGGCTTCCGTGTAATGGGATGCAGAACAAGTCTGCGTACGGAGGCCTGCAACACACTGAGACAAATATCCTCTGTCGATCATGTTGCATGTCATTATGGCAGCAGCATCTGGAGGGCTGCAGAGGTGGTAATCTGTCGGCATACATATGTCTGGTTATTTCTAATGTTCCAGAGCGAAGAAGAGAGAAGCAGCTGCTGTCTGACTGTTGCTGTTAATTCACTTCATTGATGCCCGAGAACAAACACTTTGCTCACACTGTCCATGAGGTCAGAATGGAGCATGCTGGGACATTTTTATTGAGTTTTAGGCTGTGGTCATACTTCACCTGTACGGTGGGGTTAAATGAACTGCGGTGTGTTCGTACATTCAGTCTGGTTCATTTAGACTGGAATGGGCTCAGGTAGGTGTAGAAGAACTGGACTCTAATATCTGGAGGGATATGACTGCACTTTGAATGGGTTACCCCACCAAAAAAAACAAAAAAAGAACTTTACATAGATTATATAGAAAAATTTACACATGATAAAATTCCGAGGCAATCACAACAGGTGGACATATTTACAGCCACTACGTGATACGTTGAGTTGTATTTATATCCCCAAAAAGTCGGGGATATTAAGGAATCGTCATCGACGCGTCCAGCGCAGCAGATCATTCATGTAAACCCAATAACATATAAACTATATTATGGTTCCCATTCAAAATTTAATCCCAAATAACCTTATTGTGAGGAAGAACTGGGGTGGGAAAATGTCAGTTTTTTTTATTTCTGACACTAAGGGGAGCTTCAGCTTAAGTTAATATTTTCGGCCAATAATTTATCGACTATTGGTTCCATTAAGTCCAATTGTGGAACATATAAATGCACTCAAAGAGATCTATCTTGTATATATTTTATATTTTACCATAATTGTTTATATTTTACTCAATAGTGGGGAGCTAATTTCCAAAAATAACACTGTTTTTCACTGATTACCTTCTCATGGTTGGTCAGTTATTTTATTCACATTCGTGAATATGAATCAACAAAAGAATAACTATCTTTTATGTCGTATTTTTCTTTAAAAGGTCATATTTTAATCACAATTGGATCTGTCTTTATCAAAAACACTGTTTCAGACATTCAATCAGAGAGTTGCTTATAGAAAGCAGGAAATTGGGTACCTTTCATGGATATACCCTTTCTGTCGGAGATGACAGCATAGGTCTAGTTTTACAAATTTGCTGAAAGCTAACAAATGAGAATCTAATGGATTGCTTCGTTAAACAGAAACAATTCAGACATTTAACCTGCGATTGACAAACCAACAATCTCCTAAGTTGTCCTAATGATCTGGGAATGCAGGGACCATGTAGTGTTATCTCACCTTATCCTTTAGTACCTAACTGCCCACATCAACACTACTGCGTGCCATGTGTCTGGAAGTTGCTATGTAATAGTAGTTGTGGCTTGAACTTGGACTTGCATCCTACAAAGGCTTTAATATTTTGAAGCCTGAATGTGTGACAGTGCCGCAAGAAGACCGTATCATTTCAAAGGCTCCCTCAAAATGCGGTAAACAAACGCACGCCTCTTTTCCACGGTTGTGTGGGCTCCTGTGCATCGAATCTTCCTATTGTGCAACCCACTGAAAAAAGTACAATCTAACTATATATTATTGCACAGTAAAATGTAAGTTGGCTTCACTTGAAAAAGTCCGACAAATATTGCCTCAAAACTAGTACATAAAGTAAAATAGTTACATATTGAGCTGTTAGAACCAATTGCATTGTTTTCAGCTCGAACAACTTAATCCTATTGATCTACGTTTCTCATTATTCTGAGGCAATTGGCAATTTTTTTTTCTTTAAGTAAAGCCATTGTATTACATTTTACGGTATAAAATAGGCTTTACATGGACGGTGTTGTTTGTTCTTGTTGCTGTTTCTGGTATTAATGTATATTTTTTGTGTAAACATGTGTTTGTGTGTCTGTTATGCGGTGCGTTGTGGCTTTAAAAGAATGAAATTATAATACAGGTGATTACGTCATGTGATCCATCCTTCAATATTGAAGAACGACAACTTAATAATAAAGATTTCTCTGTAGGCCCGACAATCTCATCCAAGGTTAAGGACAGAGCTTCAGAGATCGCAGTCTTCAGGAGGAAAACACACTGTAAAATCTAATAATTGACTTTACTGAGAGTCAGGAAACATTTTGCCACATTATAAAGTAAGATAGATTATTACATTTAACTTGTTGTTACTAAATGCATTTTTTTCAGTTTTTAAAACTTAAATTTAATGATCTACTTTACTTACTTATTAAATTGATTTTGAGTTTGTACTCTCCTACACTTCTTTATTCTAACCCCTGCTAAAGTTTTGGCTATTACGCCTTCATCTGAACAAGTGGGGAGGATATGGTGGAGAGCAAGCAATTAATAACTGCTTAACTAACAAAGCATCTCAGAATACTAAACAGCCATTGTTTAGTGTCTTTAGAGTGTGGAATGAGCAACTATCTGAACCTCTGCTTACATTGACTGTCATACCTCACATATAGCCCTGAAAACTGCTTAAATATTCAGTGTATGCTTTAAGTATTATTATTATTATTTTGGTATGTTGTCCTTCACAACTTAAAAAAATCAAGTTTTATTCGTTTTCAGCTATCTTGAACAAGTGTGCAGAGCTTCCTACAACTTAAGGGGTTGTATCCCAACATTCTACTTCACCGCCACTCCACTGCTGTGAGCTGTTAACAGCATTCAATATAACAAAGTATGGCTGCTCAACAGATGTGAAATATTGACGTTAAAATCCTCTCTCCTCCTGCCGTCTTTAGAATGGACCTTAAAAAGCAAGCATCTCTCTAAAAGCAGATATTTTTTTATGGTTGGACCATCAGCGTTCAAAGTAACTTTTTACTTACATCTTCTCCAGGACTCTATTGTAACTGACTTGGATCAGTCGTCTCAACAGCTTTATATGTACACGCCCCAGTTGAAGCACAACATTGTTGCTTTAAAAAAAAAAGTTTTTGTTTGATGTGAAAAAAGAAACATAGATCTCAGGCATAGTACCGCTATGTCTCTGACTCCAGGACTCTGACATCACTTGATTTCAATCAAAATGGAATGTGGTGGTAAAACGGAGACCACTGAGTGGGACAAATGTGCAGAATTGAAGATACTCAAAGTGATGTTTATGGGTTATTTCAAAATGAGGGTCCCCTAATATTAAGTCCACACTCTAACGGGCAGAATTAAGTTCAGACTCAAGCAGATCCAAGACTCAGGGTGGACGACCTACTGCCAGGACCAGCTGGGTTTTGTGTGTGTGTGTGTGTGTGTGTGTGTGTGTGGGTGTGTGTTAGGGGGGTAATAATAACTAATTATAATTGATAAAAATTGTTAATAACAATAATAGTAATATGACATTTAGCAATAGTTTATGGGAAAATACTATACAATTATAATAATAATAATTGTAATCATCATCATGATCATCTTGTGATCAGTGGACATCAAGGAGGTCCATAGCAGCAGATGCAATCACCAACCATGTGACCTTACAGGGCGAGAAAACACAAAGACTCCAGGGAAGAAGTCAAGTTAGTAACATGCAATAATCCAGTAACATGCATTAAAGTGAGAGGGATGTATAAAGAAGGACAGTGAGAGAGGAAGAGAGAAAAGCTCAGTGCATCATGGGAGATCCCCTACGGGCCTAAACCTATAGCAGCATAGCTAACAACTAGTTTATGTCAGCCTTAGCTATAAACTTTATAATTTATGCTAGAAATAACATAAATATAGAGTTAGAAAACATTTTTCACTAGCTTTTTTTTTTTTTCGGTCTGTCTTTTGGTATTATTCAAAAACTACTTCATGAATCTTCCTGAAAGTTGTTGTAAGGTTTGGAAATGTAGAAAGGAAGAACCAATCAACTATTGATTGGATAAGGATAAAGGGTTGGTGGATGACTTTTTAAAAATTTAATTTATTTTTTTTCAATTTTTCAAAACTTGGTTTTCGAAGTCTTGATAAACCTTGGTGGGACTGTTGTTATGAAGAAGAAACCACAAAATTCCAGAGGATTATCCCTTCGCTTTTGAGAGACAGGGCTTTTTTAAATTTTGTCAATTACATTTGAACTGCTCGATTTATTTTCATGAAACTTCCTGAAAGAGTGAGGCGTGCCCCAAAGGATACATTATTTACTTAAAATCAGATGGCAGCAGTTTGATGGCATGCCTGTTTTTGATATTGAATTATAGTTAAAAATGAACAAACTGTTGACCCTTCGGGGGTAACGACTCTGAGGAGTACTCTATTACTGTCATTTTTAAGGAGAGCTCACAATAGTCTAAAGTGGGGCTGGGTGGGGGTTGTGTCTGGGGCAATTTGACCCATAATCAGAAAATCGCAAGCATCCATCAGACTTCCAGCTGGACAGCACCAATTAAAAACAAGCTTAGAAAGCTTCATTGTTTTTTTATAGAAAGATGGCGGTTGAGAGGCAACAGTGAGTCAAGATGTGACCGTTTGTCTAAGAAAAGAGACCGGAGTCTTTTGGTATTAAACAAAGATGAACAAAAAATGCTATCTTCAGATATCTTATTCCACAAAAACTTTGTACAAAAATCAAAGACAACTTTAAAGCAAGTGTCATGCCCTCTCCTAAGTTCTATGTTGGTATAATATTTTAAAACGATGCATTAAATAGTGTTTGAGTAACAGCGTTACCACAAAGAATGTGTTGGGGCAGCGACGGAATTGACGACTTTTCGATGATATCCCCAATTGTTCAGGATTATAATAATTTAAAAGCATAAGGTAACCAAAAAAATGAGGAAATATCCTGAAAATTCCAGATGTGTAATGGATTTTTGCTTGTTGTTATGTCCACACTTGCATCAAACTTACTTGAAATCGACCCAATTGGTGTTGTATTATGCCGTGTAAAAGTAAAAAATTAACAAATGGACACAAGCAGAAAACATCATCTCATTAAAAGAGTTAAATTTGCGACAGCAGTAGATCAATGCTTGTTTTCACATGTGTCGTAATAAAAGTGGTTTCAAATCTCAAAGCTGCTTATGAGTAAGATGGTTAAGGGGCTTAAACCTCCATTCCTAGAATTCATATTTTGCACACTTGTATGTATATGGGTATTTGTGCATTGTGTCTTCTTGTTTCTGACTGGGTGTGTTTGAGCTGAGCTGGCAGTCTGCTGCAGCCTCCCCACACCCTCCCACCCAATCCTCCTCCAGCACATTCAGCGGCTAACCAGGTTACGCCAGAATCGGATTATCAATTTCTGGGCTAAGTTGAAATCTACAGATTGCGGGCAGGAGCGGGACTGACGGGCTAAGGAGCACGCTGTCAGGACTGATTGATGGAGTTTCTCATTCATGGCGACACGGGGCCCATTTATAAAGCAGTAATTGCTGCTGTGATATCGACACTCTTCCTGCTTCAACCTTAACCCCTGCCGTCCTCCTCCTTTCGCTCCATGCATTCACACACTCATCTAGCCCACGTAATGGCTTCATCTTGTCCGAGAGAAGCATTTTGTAAATCAAACTGTTGATTTTCTTTCCGCTTGCCAGTACTCCCTGGGCTGCTTGTTAGCTCTGTCCATTTTAACAGCTCATTCTTTCCATTATTGAGCCCCTCTTTTTCAAACAAGCGAAGGAAATCAGCCAATAGAATGAGGATAATACTTTTTGTCCCCAGTTTAGCTTCTTTTCTTTCTGAAAAAGTATTACTGTCTTGACAAAGGAGGATTGATCACCACAATGAGTCCATTTGATTCAAGGAAATTCTTGGAAGAAGTAGATTCCATCATAAACAGAAGTAATGATGCCTCACAGGATTTTATCATTACAAAATGTAACAGTGGGGGGGGCTATAAAGTTAGCCCTTATAGGCTTGAAACCATCAAGATATCTTATTCTTTCAATGCGTGACGCACAAATTATCGCATATTGTATTCAATATTGCAGTTTTTTTCCCCAGCGTTACTTTACAGCACTATATCTATATTTCTAACCCATTATAGGTTTTTCCCAGGTTTGTCTTTATTTCAGTCATCCATCCAATTTTTATAAGTTGTCTCTTCTGTAAATTTCCGTCATAGAAATGCCATTATAGAAGTGACTAGCATGACGTGGCTGGATTTGAATGACTGATCCACTGCGACTGTGCTGTATGATTGAATGAGGTCTTGGCGGAGTGAAAACATCCTGGCTTCTTGTGAAAGAAATGCAGACGAAAGGGAACAGTGAGCATTTGTAGTAATATAAAATATTTTTCTATAACAGAAATAAAAAATGTCTTTCAGTCCACATACCTGTTGTTATCTTTAGAGGTGAAGAGACATAAAGGGTTGTTAACACACTTAACCATACTGCTGTGTTTTTTACATTTCAGAGTACAAGCTGTACAAATGATGAATACAAATGGTGAAATGGATGTGTGTCACAATTTGAATCATGTCAGTGTATTTTGGGGGATTACAACAAAGTATACAGTACCATCGAGATTTATTGGCACCCTTTTAAAAAAATCAGTAAAATGAGATGCAAAAAAAATTGTTTTTTGTTTATACCCAGGATCTCTTATTTAAAATGATTAATGTTATTAGAAAACCAAACTTATATTCAAGTAACAACATAACAAAAACATTACATTCTTATTATTTGTTCTCTAAATTTTCTCTATGCATACCACAATCATTGGTGCCTTACATTAACAAAATGCCACAATAGCAGCCCTGAGTTTGACTTTGTTCAGGTGAACGGGATAGCCATGGCAAAACTTTAATTTTTTGATATACGAAACATTCTTGTATTGATTTTGAGTTGGGCTTTAGATCGTTGTCTGTAAGGTCCAACCACGGTCCACTTTAATTTTCCTGGCAGAAGATTTTAGTTTTTCATCCAATATCTGCTGGTATTTGATGGGGTCCATGGTACTATGTACATTTAAAAAAGATGTTCAGGACATTTGGAAGAAAAGCTACCTCACATCTTCAGAGATCCACCACCAGATTTAACATATTTTATGAGGTGCTTTTCTCTATGGCTTTCTTTCTTGCTACGCTACACCCATCTTTGATGTTTGTTGCCAAAAAAATATATTTTTTGTCATTTGACCTTTGACCGAGTTCCATTGAAAGTCCCAGTGGTGTTTGGCAAACTTTAAGCTGTTTGCTTTGTGTGTGAGAACCGGCAAAACCATTTTTCCTGCTATCATCAAAAACACCCTGGCATTTTTAATTGTTGAGGGATTTTCTCGTATCCATTTTGCGGCACTACAACTTCTTTTTGCACATCGTTTTCTGTGTTCTCTGGTCTTTTCCGTTGTGAGAAACCCAAAGAGAATGAGCAAAGTCCCACCTTAAATGTATACCCCTGTAGAACAGGACGTCAATTTTAACTACATTAGAGTTCCTACTAAAACAGTTGCACTTCAAATTATAAAATGGGATTGGAAATATGCTTCCAATACCTTTAAATAAGAAGATTTTCTGGGGGTGCCAATATTTTTGGCACACAAATTTAAGAGAAAAAATGTCTCAGAATATCTCATCCTCGTTTCTGGGCATTTAACTCCGCTAATGACTTTGGATTTAATGAGATTGGGTTTATCAAGTTAACCGGGGTAAACTTAACAAGTTAACCGGGAGCCAGTCCGGTCACACCGCAGTGGTAAAAAAGGGCCCAGCAGAGGAGGAAGTACTCCCCTGCTATGCAGCTCCATTGCCTGATGATTTGACTGCGGGGACACCATGGTTTCACGAGTCAGGTTTTCACTTTTCCTTTGCTACCATGGTCGAGGACCTGCTCGTTCAAAGTAGACTTTAATATAAATATTTTCACTAATTATACACTATCAAAACATAGTTATGAATATTATATCCCATTTATTTAAATATGTCCTTCTAGATTTTAAACATAAATTGTAATTTTCAAGACTTAGAAATAGACTGAACGATTCGTTGCGGCTTTTCTGAAGCAGCTGATGATGATGTGTGAGTCGCAGACAGAGGGACAAAAGAGGGGTGAGAGGTTACCTAGCTTGTTTTGGAATCACTATGCTGTTTCTCAGTGAGCCAACAGATTTAGTATTCTGACCCCACACTGGCTCAGATCAGATTTCTTATCAGGAGCTAGATCGCAGGAGATGGGATGCTAATTTAAGCCTGCTGAGGAAGAGGGAGGGGTGATGCAGCCATTAGAAAGAGCTATCCAGCTTGAGTGAAAAGATGAATTATATCCGTAAAGAGCTATAGAAAAGTGTTTTTCATGATATAAAAAATAACCAAGTAACATAAGAGGCATGATAGGGTTTGTGCATGCTGGTTTGATGTCGAAGATTTCTTAATGTAGTTAAATGACATTTTTATTTTTATTTACAAAATACCAATGAGCAATGAGACTAATTGAAACAAATAATATAAACTAAATTTATGAATCAGATCTACCATTTGGTTAATGTACATGATTTGAGTGAATTTGTAGCATTTGCAACTCTTCTTGTTGTAATTCCATCTAGCTCTTAGGTTTATTGATATTTTTTTCATAATTAGTCCTAATCTCTAATCATAAATCATTGACATTATAAGCCTAATTGTTCAGTTCCTATTTTTGCTCATATTAGATAGCGTTATCTTGACAGTTCACATCAATAATTGTGACCTGCATCTAGCTCTCATGTGGAATTTTCTTTCGTCAAAAACAGCATGCAGGAAAACACCGATGCATCTTTGTACGAGTCATCTGCATCACAAATGACAAAAATGACAAAAATAAACTTTCATTTTTGAGACAACCCATGCTACTCAAATAGACATGGATGTAGTAGCAATGACTTACATTTTGCCATGGGAATTGGCAGACAGTCTTGTGAACCATCTACAATTGTCCAGATTATCTATCCTTGGATGTTCAATCACACACATCTTTTTAAAATTTGAAGGTGATGCACTTCTTCTCCAAGATGCTTTCTCAATCGTTGCTGCTTTGGTCCGAAACCCTCCACATAATACCCAAAATGATCTGCATTTTATCAACAAGATTCAGAAACTGCAACTGCCGCCTGGTATCACTAGATTTTATCTCGCTTTTCAATTGTATTCCCACATCCGAAGCAGAAGAAGCTGTTCTTCTGAAACCATACACAAACTTAGACAAAAACTGTCTCACCCTAAAGATAAAACACAAAAACTGAGGAATGTGGTGTTCGGGGTTCTATACTGGGGACAACAAACAACCACTCTCGAGTGCATTGTCCGACATCATAGAAACAGCTCCCAAAGAGAGGACTCAGCCGTCCATCTACATCTAAATGACAACGGGCACTCATTTGAACACGACAGTGTCCACATTGGTTTGAGAAGATGAAAGAAGCCATCTTTGTTAAACTGGAGTGTTTTTCTTTAAATAAGGAAGGAGCTTTACACCACCAACTGTTACCAAATACAATGTAGTTTTATCATCTCTCTCCAGACATCTTTACCAGACTTCACACTTTGAATCACGATGCCACCAACTTACCTCCTGATCCTGCGGGAAATCAAGAAACTTTAGTCCCTATCAAACACCGATGACCCACTCTTGTGCTGGGTGACCAACTGTTGACATGTGACCTAATGAGTCTCGAGGTATTAAACCCCTCACTGGAGGTTTAAAAGCCTACCCCCAACCAGTCAGTTAGAGCTGAGGAAACCCCTTAGAGGAGCGGATGAAATGTCTTCAACTTAAAAAATGAAGTCCAGTTGCTTTTGACTAAGCCTTCTAAGATTACCATAACCTAGATGAATAAAAATCTTCTCAGGTCATTCTCATGTTTATATTCCTGGGTTTACATTACTATTCTGACAGTGATTTGAGAGCTAATGGAAAGTAATTTGCTTTCATCTCTCAAATCGTTGTCAGGATAATGATATACACTCAGGAATATAAATATATGCAACATAGTGACAAATAAAAAGACACATTTTTCAAGACAGCTTCAATTGAAAATAAATGGAGTGAAAGAGCTTATTGGAGCTTTATCATTTAGATACACTTGGGGATTTGCAAGTGTGAAATTTATTTTCTATTGAAAGTGTAAATAGTTTTGTTTGTGAAAATGTATCTGACATGATGATAAAGCAGAACATCAGAGTAACTACAACTTAACATTATCGGTAATGGCCAATTTTATTATTTTAATTATATATGTTTTTGTCAAAGTGTATGCTTTCTGTTATATTTTAGTAAGTTTCAAATGTAATATTGATATTCAGAGAGATGAAAGGACATAAAGGAAGGACATAATCTGTTTTTGACTAGTTACTTCAACTTCAGTTGAGTATACAACTGCAGAGAGGACATACTTAACGTCTCTTTTTTTACTGTTGGGTTTTTATTTTAATATTTTTATTTCAAGTTCCTCCAACTCTAAAAGGATTTAGAGAAGCTCAAATTTGGTTAATGGAAATAATTATTGCTTGTATGTACAAAATGATTTCAAGAAGAAAATTACTCTTTTTCTTTTTGTAGTCTGGAATATGAGTCAACACCTTCTGCTCAGAAGGAAAATTAACGAAAAAAGAATTGTTGGAGTTTTACACTTTACTTTACTTATTATTTGGCCAAAGGGTTAATGCCTGAATTTAAACATCAAACATGCTAGGTGCCCGTCACGTTCCTTCACCTCTGATATCAATGTTTTAAATGTTTCATGAGAAATATATATTTGGACATAAAAACTCAAGCTAGCTATCCCCAAATAACAAATAGACTCAGATGGTTTTAGTTTTTAACCGCATCAGCATGTTTTTCTACTATAGCTCTCAATGGTGATCTCCATTAGTCGCCGTCTTTTTGGGGGAGTGATGGACAGTTCTGTCTAAGAACAAGGACCCTTGGTTCTAAATTGCTGAACATGCTGCTTGTCTCTGGTGGAGGCGTTTATTATTTATTATGCATTATAATTCTTCCTTAATTTTAAACTTTTAGTGTTTCCATGGCTCAAGGACACATTTACAGTCCAGAATGTGACTAGGAACCACAAGAGTAAATAAACACATCTCTCAAAACAGATTCTACCACCAGACCATGACCTTAGCGTCCTTAAATCAGCTTCCATTCAGTCTTATTTGGGCCACAGTGGGACAAAGTATGAAAATCTTGCCAACCTGAGGTTTACCTGCTATAGTTTAATGTCTGAAGACTTTTCATTCTGGGGTTTTCTGTCTGCTCTTTTCTCTCAGCCCAGCCTGTTGAACTCAGCTGCCAGTTTTCATCCTCTTTCATTATTCCCTCCCATTATTCCCTAATTTCCTTCCTCTCGCTCTTCGTGCACCCCTTGCACAAAGCAATCAGTCAGCAGTTAATGGCTGGGACTATCCTGCTCTGAGTGTCAGAGTTTTTTTTTCCTCCTCTTTTGAATCTTCAGAGAAAATAAGAGAAGACAAAAGAAGAAGCTGTTTCGGCCCTTTGCCCTTAACCCTTACCCCATGATTTTCCAGAGATGAGTCTGTCGAGCCCATGGTTTAGTTGGAGTTGTTTTGCCGAGCTCACAGAGTAAAGGAAAGCATGTATTTGCCTTCCTGGGGTGTGTTAGGTTTCTGAGTCTGATTCATTCAATCTGCCATGGACAGGAAGCAGCAGTTGGTTGTCTTCGTGATACAGACAGGAGGGGAGAATGAAAAGACAGTTTAGTATATACATATGAAATAATCCATACGGGATGCGCCTACAGTTCACGTGCTTCAAAGCCCCTCTAGCTATTCATTCAAGTTAGAGCATCCACTCAGACTGCAGAGCAGCAGTAAACCTGTGGTTCCTCACCTAGAGATCCTCTCCGTTCCGTTCTGCACCACGTGTACAGCTAGATCTCACATAGTAAACTTGAAAACGATCAGTGGGTAGAAGTATCATTGTATCATCACCTTTATGTGATTTACCTTTATCGTCAGGTTAAAGGTAAATCACATCATCCCTGGCCATTATCAAGACAATGTCTCTGTCATTCACTGCCCATGAAGACTGTGCTTGTAATGCTACCTCATATGTAGATACATTTCATGCAAAAGAAATTGGAAACCACTCTGAGGACAGCTCAGTTTACCCAATGTCTTTGCACCTGAAAGCAACAGTCCCGTGTCATTCTGGAAGTCATAAGATGACACCTTGACCATGAAACCTGCCTCTACATCTCAGAATCAAGATTTTGTCATTTTAAGTATGATAGCAATTATATTTATATCCCCAAAAATCCAGGGATATTATGGAATCATCATCGCCGCCGCCGTGTCTGCTGCAGATCTTCTTGTATGGGCGGTCAAATCAGATTCAGTAATCTTTCTTGTAAATAACATATTTAATTGAAATAGGTTATAATTTACTCACTATAGGGACGTTGTCTTAGAAAAGAAGACATAACTCAAAATATTTCTTGGAACATTTTCAAATGTTTTTCCACGTAGACCATAGTGCGACGAAGAACTGGATTGATTTCTTGGAAAAAATGAATGGTATGAATGGACTCACAGATACCAATATTGTATGTATTAATATATAAACATATTTAATTTGAGGAGTTCCAATAGATGGATTGCCTGTACAAAGCAGGGAATTAGAGACTTGTCGGAGGATATACTAGGCCTATGCTCTCGTCCCCGCCTATGATGGTTTTCTTCAGGATCTAGCTCAATAAATGACTTTACCTAGCCGAATCAGCACAGATTTAGCTACAACCCGATCTTTGTCATTAGCGAAGGGTCAGCGGGTCATTCCATTTTGGCCTGAGCATTGTAGGCATTTTCCATTGAATAATAGGGAATCAACATTTTTTTCTCGTAATTTAAAGACTCACTCAAAGAAAAAAGATAATGATCCCGATCACAATTTCATAGACTGTTCCTGTTCCTGTTACATTTAACAAACTTAAGGGCCCAGGTGGAACACTCAATTGTAGGAGGAAAGGCTGAACAGGAGTTTATTTTCCAGTAGTGCAGAGGGAATGGTGATGAGACAGTGAAGAGTGACAGGCAGGTCCTTTGAAAGGAAGGAAGATTAGATTCCTGAATTACACACAAAGAATAACAAGTAAATAATAAGCAAATAATTCAAACAGGCACTGAGAATGATGTGACAATCTGGCTATGAGTGGATGAAGAACCACGGCAGAAGAACTGCAGAGATGATTAATGAAGAGGTTAAGGTGTGCAGCAAGGTGGAGATGGAGTGAAGGATCACAGAAGGAGGAGGCCTGGCAGGAAGGTGCAGAGCCATGCCTGAGACTCAGACACACATAAAGCCACAGACAGACAGGAGGGATGACTGAACAGTAAAAAAAAAAGCTAAGGTTATGGCCCAAACACTTCGGACATTACCCACCTTTCCAAAAAAAGGCATCAAAATCTGTTCAAAACGTTTGAATAATTCTACTAAAACACACACCTCCATGCTGGAACTAATATCAAATTTAGTTTAATCTCCTTTTAAATATAATGTTGCTATTTGATCTCAATGACATCCAGGTGGCAACCTGAGAATGTTTTTTGCCCCTTCCAGGGCCCTGCTCAGATTACAGAAGAATCTGGCTGATTTGATCCTGGTCATGGATTCCCTTTTGATCTGATTTCTTCTGCATCTTTTAAAAGTTTCTTTATAAGCTTAACGGGCTTTTACAGCATTATCAGCTCTAATAAGTTTTGACTGCTTCTTGGATGCATTTGAACCAGAGATCAGACCAGTCAGTCTGTGTAAATGGGTTGACATATCAATGATAAAACGTTTTTCTTCTCTCCTTCTTCTGATGCGATGGCGGTTGCGTTGACAGAGTTGCTCTGCTTCTTGGGTTTCATTTGATCACAGGGAGTGCGATGCCTCCATCTCCTCTGGTTTGAATTTCACACAATGGTTATTAATAACACTATTAGTCCTCCGAGGCAGCCTGTCACTTCTCACCTAACGATCCAGCCCGAGTCATTGGAAGGATGACCCCGGCTCCGTCTTCATCATCAGCGCAGCACCTGCATCATCTGAGGAGAAATTTCATCCGCGAAGCGTCTCATTTCCATTGCATTAACCTGTAAGGAATCTTCAACATCGCACTGGATCTAATTGGCAAAAGTGTTTGTCATTTTTATCATTTCTATTTTCATCAGAAGCCCCGTTTTCTCACGCACAGTTACGTTCTAATCCTCGCCGTTATTGTCGGCACATTTTGATTATCTTTGAGAGGCTTGGCGCTGGCTCTGCTTTTGATGAGTTTATGAACAGTGGCACCTCTAATCCGAAGGAAGATGCTCTTGAGAGCGGCATGATGAGCGCATATCACAGCTTCACAAGCCGGGGGACGAGCTGATGTAATTTTACGTTTGTAATAATAATCTGGGAAGTCTTTAATGCAATTCAAAGAGAGGCTTGTCAAAAATAATATTATGGGTGGGGGCCATATTTACATGAGGGTGGGGGCGGCGGAGGGGCTTCCTTTGTGCAGAGCTTTTCTTTCCTTCTTAAAACAAACATTTTAAATACCATAAATAGCCAAAACATTTGTCAGCATGCTTGCTAATGCTAACTCTCTCAATAGACTAGTTGCTTTCCATCAATTTTTTCAATATCCTTCCAAATGAACACTTCCCCTCGTAAATTCCCCTTCATTATTAAATGTGTCTGGGGGCATTAATTGCAGAGGGAGAAGAAATAGGGGAGATCCTCCTTGGTGGTCTGCAGGTCTTATCAGTGGACATTCATGGCTTTCTCCTCACTCTGAGAGTGTAGACCGGTCTACGAGGCAGCTCCTGTCTGCCATGTGCTTCCTTTTCGGATGCCATCTGTCCTCTTAACATTTCATGAGTGTTTTGTGAGCGTAGAGGCAGAGAGAAGGATGGAGAGTTTGTGGAAATCTATAATTCACGTAATTTGTCCCAATGAGCTGCCGTAGCTTCTTCATCCTCCTCCTGCTTCCTACAGCGATTACAGAACAAACGCTCTTTAAATGGCTCACTGTCTCTGGTTGATAACTCGTCCGTTTGTTTTTTTTCCCTCCTCCTTTTTGTTCCGTTGCCGGGTGCAGCTGTTCACGCTGACTGTTGGTGGGCCGACTACAGTAATTAAGCACCAATTAGCCCACCTTCAGCGCTGTATTAACGAGGCCTGACAGACTTGCCCGGCTGGGGCAGCAGGCTATAATCATCCAGAGGCCCCTCAGCAGGATAATGGTAGAGCCGTGAACCTTACCCACTCCCGTCCGCTCCTCGCTGCTGATCTTCTTACCTCCAGTCAGTCTGATGAACCACGCTGACCCTTCAGACAATATTTGATTCTCTGTCTGCTCTCTTGTTGCACTTCTGTTTACCCTAGTGAACCATGGTAGTCCTCTAAAAGTGTTCGCTCAAGGCTTTTGTGATGAGGAAAATACAGAGAGTTCAGGAGTCTGACGGAATACAGCGCCTCATAGAGCACATTTTATGACCCCGTCGATTGGGGCATATAGGGTCACCCTTGTACATGCATACACAATGGGAAAGAACCAGTAGAAATCTTATAGCAATTTAAATAATAATAATAATACATTTAATTAATAACGCACTTTACATTTGGATCAAATCATCATCAATCAATCAAAGTGCTACAAAGTAAAAGCAGATAAAAGCATCAATAAAAAATATAAAGTGACTATATAAAAACATGACTTAAAGCAGCAATGTTAATTAAAAGTTATACGTTCTGCTAAAAAGGAAAGTTTTAATGTTTTTTTTACCTTAGTCAAAAAGTCGGGTCTTTGTTCCTTTTATACCCTTATTATATGCTTTTCCTGTTTCAATGATGGTCTATAATTAATGATCTCTTAGTATTTCACACAGAACTTACACATTTTATCACTGTTAGTTGTGCATTTTATATATCTTGCAAAAAAACTAAAACATTTTTTTTGAAAAGCTCTATAGAAATAAAGTTTATTTTGTTTTATTGTTATCATTTTGGGTGGAAAAGCTCTCTTTTGTCTTTATTTGTTAGTTCTACAAAAAATGATTATGGTGTGGACAGAAGATTCCTTCTGTATAAGTATTTGTTTTTAAAGGTGTGCATAGCTGAAGGTGTTTATCTCAAAATTTGTTTCTTCAATTAGCATATGATTTTTAAAACTTTAAAACATATTTGAACTTAGGTAGTTTTTCTCCAATCCCCCAATGATAGAGGTTAAGGTCCGTCCATGCCTATATAAATGTAGTTTTTCCTGTAGTCAGGGCATTTGTGCAGCAGCTTTAAAATCCTTGTTTACTGATCACATTAGGCGTAAGAGCTTCAGAATCTGCATCGTTATTCCATAAAAGAAATAACATCAGACTGTCAGTTGACACACAGTGGCAGAACCAACACAGCTCCCGTTGATTCCTCCTTTTTGTCATTTTTTCTCTACTTTAAAGATTGAACTTACAATAAAACATAAAATAAAAAAGTGCAAATAACAAAAGAAAAATAACTATTAATTGTGGCAAAGATACACCAAACATAAAATAATCCAAATGAAATTCACATTAAATCAAATTAGGTGCAATCCTACTCCCAACAGAACCTGCTCCTAATGAAAATAAGTATAATTATTACACCTTCTTCAAAGTAATTAACTTATTCATAAACTGTTAATATCAAACAGAAAGACATCGCCTGCCTGTGAAAAATGATCCCCTAAGAGGACGTGTGTGTGTGCGTGTGTGCGTTTGTGTGTGTGCGTGTGCGTGTGTGTGTTAAGCATTCCTTTCAAGTGATTTTTGGAATATTTCCTCATGTACTCAGGAGGTTTTAGTATTCTATTTTCTCTGTGTTCAGGACACCTTTGCCAGTCATCAGCTTTCATCTCCTCTTTTATCGTCCACTTTTCAGGGATAAAATAAGTGAGTGGGCCGATGCAACACTATCAGCTCTGCTCAATGCTAACCATCACTTAAATATTTTAAGTAAAAAGTAGTTAGCTCACGGATCTAGCTCACGGTTACCTCAGGAATCTTTGGTATTGGCGCGAAGTAGCACTTCGTGGCAATTTCGACCAAAAGGACAATTTGAGAAGACTTGGAACAATGATGAACCTTTGCGTTTTTGAAAGTTGGTCACTTCTGCATACACCACTCCGAACTTCATTCAATAAGTCTCTAAAGATCACAAAGAAAACCTCTAAGGTGAGTCTCTCACCTCATTAAAAGGTCAGAGTCCACTTTTGATCCTCTCAATCATCTCTGTATATTAAATCCAGCATCTCTGTACTTTTTGAAAGTGTAGCTTCAAACTGTTCATTAGCCAGTTCCTCAACCTGTGAGTTAAAAGGATGATTAATTATCCAACCAACAGGGTTAAGATATTTGTGGATGAAAGCTGTTCTGCCACCTCAGGCTTTGTGACAGGCATAGATGAGAAGCGCGAGAAGGTCGAGCCTTCTGTCTCCACCTCCCTATGGCTGGGCAGAGGAAAACAGCTCCACTGAGAAAAAAAATCAGAGGCGTGAATCCTTTCAGAGGCGTCGGTGCCCGCGCTTCCTCTTTACAGACAGGCAGTGTCTGTTTAAGGGAGACTTCAACCTATGACCCTGCAGATTGCAGGCTTTCTCCCAGTGATTATTTGCCGATGGAGACATGCTTTTACATTCTCACTGCCCCCATCAGTTGGGAGGAAAGACAGCTGCTGACCCCGGCCACTAAAATGATGCAGTCCTGGAGAGATAATTGGCGAGCAGCAAGGTCATGTTTGATGGAAACACACTTTGCAAATTTATCTGGGGGCTGCGATGTCAGAAAAGCGGTGTCGTAGTCAAACACTGTATTTAGAGCTTCCTTTCTTTTCCCTTGCTCGTCTCCCTGTTGAGGCCTGATACAGAGGCTGAAGCAGAACAAATCCCCACGCTTTGATTATGAGAGCAATCTCCACCACACTGGATGATTATTCCGTCTGCATTGAAGAGCAAACGCCTGGCGCTTCTTTGCAAACGGAATGAATATTTTTTGGTGACCCCGGCTTGGTGGGGTTCAGGTTCATGGTGTCATCAATAGCACACATAACCATAAATCATAAAACATACAACTTTAAGGTTTGTCATTGATTGCCATCTAATGGAAGTATGTGTTTGAATACAGGAGAGAGCAGCATAGAGAAAGATAAAGTAGCTTTTCACTGCATGGAAACAGCAGTATAATGTACTCCATGTTATTCATGAAGGCAGTGACCAGTCATGGATATTATGGAATCTTCATCGGCGTCTCGTTTGCCGCGGATCCTTCGAGTAGTGCGATAACTCAGAAATTATTTCATGGATCGTCTTTCGAGGAACAACATGACGGATTTTCGAAATGGTCAGTCATATATTTCCAACACTAGGGGGAACTTTATCTCTTTAAGTTTAAGGCCATCATTTCTAAAAGTTGGTCCAATTTTGTCCAAAATTAGTGAATATGAATATACCTGAGGAAAGATATCTTCTAAACATCATATTTTTCTAGTTCTTATTTTATCACAAGAGGGAGCTTTTTTAGATAAATTTGAATAAACCCTTTTGTCCAAGAGTAACTCAAAACTATTTCATGGATCGTCTCCAAATCTATACCCCTATAGAAAATTTTAGTGATTTGGGGAAAGGCTGGTTGTATATTTCTGACAGTAGGAGGGGCTTTATCTCCTAAAGCCCATAATTGTACAAGCATCGGTCTGATTTAGTCCAAATTTGGTGCATATGAATGAATATGAGATGATGTCTAGTCATATGTATATATATATATATTATATGAAATATAATATTTACCTGAAAAGCTCATATTTAACTCACTAGGGAGAGCTTTTTTATATACTGAGAGAGTACGGGGTACTGGGGCCATTACTTTGGGCCATCCCATCTCTATTCAACCAACGTGTGAGTTGTGTCTGTATGCTTGGCTGAAAGTCATACATGTTTTCAGGGAATGTTGCACTCCGCCTAGATCCCTTGTCCCCGATTCTGTTCTTGTATTCATCGACAGGATCTCAAGGCCCAGTTGAGTTGAGGTTTTTATCCGGTTTGGTGAGCTTAAGGTTGCATCTCTGCAGTTTACAGATGATGTGGTCCTGTTCGCTTCATCAGTACCTGAGTTCAGTATTTCAGCTGAATGTGAAGCGGCCGGTTTGAGAATTAGCACCTCCAAATCTGAGGCCATGCTACTCTGCCAGGAATCAGTGGACTGTCCCCTTCGGGTTGAAGGGGCTGTTGCTGCCTCAATTAACGTAGCTTAAGTATCTTGGTGTCTTGTTCTCGAGAAATGGGAAAATGGACCAAATGAACAAGCGGTTCGATCAATAACAAGCAGCATCAGCAATAGTGCGGGAATTGTATCTCTGTTGTGTTTGAAAAAGAGCTGAGGCAAAGCTCTCAATTTACCTGTCTATCTACATTCCAACACTCACTTATGGTCAAGAGCTCTGGGTAGTGACAGAAAGAACGAGGTCAAAGATGCAAGCGGCTGGAATCATCTTCTTCCGTAGGGTGGCTGGGCTCAGCCTCAGAGATAGGGTAAGGAGCTCAGACATCTGGAAAGAGCTTGGAGTAGAGTCGCTGCTCCTTAGCGTTGAAAGGAGCCAGTTTATATGGCTAGAGTATCTGACTTGGATGCCTCAAGGACGCTTCACTTTGGAGGTTTTTCAGGCACGTCCAGAGACCCTGAGGTAGACCCAGAAATCGCTGGAGGTACTGTATTTCAGATCTGACCTGGGAACACCTCGGGATCCCCCAGGATGAGCTAGAGAGTTATGCTATTGGAGAGGTATATGTGGAAATCCCTTCTGAGCCTATTACCACCGCGACCCGGTCCTGTATAAGCAGAATAAAATGGATGGATGGATACCCCTATTGGCAAATTGCCGCAACGAGTTAATATTCATCACAGAGCTGTTTTGGAGTAAAAAGCGATTGCACATTGTATGATGAAGGTGGTTTTAATGTTATGGCTCATTTTACATCATTTCAGCCAAACAGAGAGAAAAACAGAAATGATGAATTTTTCAATGATTCAAACATAATTTTAATTTTATTTGTTCTATTCATATCCGTATATCATTTGATGTCTATTTCATGATATTGTTATTAAAAATAGTTAAAATATGTCTTGATCTAGTTTCTGATCCCTGGGTCTCCCGCCCTCCCTCTATTTAACTGTTCAGAAACAAAAAAAAAAAATCAATTACAAGCAGGGAAATGTAAATGAGTAAATAAGCAAACAAAAATCTTCTCCACTTTTACATCTTAAACTCCTCCTGTCCTCTGTTTCAGCTGCTGCCTGTTAAATATCTGATCTCAACCATTTCCATTTACACTCAGTGGTTTCCATTGAAGTGGAGAATCCATTCCCGTATTGCGCTATTGTGTCATTGTGCCAGATGAATATAAATTGCATCAATTTCCAGTGATAAATGCAGAGACATTGTGCTGTGGATGCAGCATTAGTGCATAATTGGGAGGAAATGTCAGGGACACTTTACAATATGCAGCTGTATACTAATGTGTTTACGTCTTAGTATTCTGTCAGTGGCTGGATGCTGTTTCATACTGATTGTATGATGCAGAGAAAATAAGTCTGGGTACAGAAATATCATGACACAAACAATTTTTTAGCCCGCCGGGTTTTTCGCTTGAGCTCATTAGACTGGACTTAGGATGACTGACACATCTCTTCTTCCCTCAGACGTCAAACAAACGCTCTTCCTTCACCTGATTAGATGAACGCTTCAGAATTTAATAAGTCTTAGCTTATAATTTTTAAGGGGGTGTAATAATTATATTTATGGCATTAAAATGTGTTTGAGTTAATTTTTTAGTAGTGCTGTGATTAATTTTTTAGTGTGCTGAGTCCATTACAGCTAGACTAAGCTGTAACGGACAGGAATATTTAATTCTTCAGTGGTAGCAGGTCGTCCAGGAAAGAATTTTCTGAAGGTGCATGCTGGGTTTTTTCATTGCACATACATTACATTCCCCCCCCCCCCCCCCCCCCAATAATGCAGGATTTTGGTAAGAAACTTCTTATTTTTCTTTTTTTCAATATATTTAGATGATATATAGTAAATAGTACAAAAGTGCATTATGAAAATTACCAACAATATAAAAACAAAATTAGACAGCCCGCAGAAGATTTAATACCCCTAGGAAAACGTTTCAAGACTAAATAATTAATTGTATAAAAAATAGGGATATCTACTGCAGCCATAAAAAACAATTAGTGGTGGTAAGATATTTAATGATTTCAGCCCAAAATCATCATATTATCCCAAGAATGTGGACTTTTGAGACATTGCTATGAATTGTTTTTCTCCTTACAGAAATAAATCATACACATGTTAAATAGTTGCATAACATTGGTTGGAAACAAATTTAAATTAAAGATCATGTAAGATTGTGGTATTTTTTTAAAGGGACATCTTGTGATGTCTTCTGCAACACTGAGTGCCTTGGTTCTCAACAGTCATGCATTTTTTTCCAGGCAACCCAGCTGGGTCCCTGTGGCGCTACCTAACTCATGGCTTTCCTCTCCTGAGCCACTTTGAGGTAACTTCTGCTGCCTCCGTGGCCAAATTAATGGCCCTTTGCCTACTGGCCAAGATGATGCCTACAGCTTTATAGGATGCTCGCAAACCATCACCATCCCACCTCAATGGGCTCACAGTTGGCATGAAGATCACTGAGTTGGCAGTCCTCTAACAGCTCAACATTGTTCTCTCTCTTCCTTTCATTGCCCTCCTTATTACATTCCTCCAAGGGACTCCATAGTTCAAAGTGTCTGATATCATCAACGTCTGAGATCATCATCACCTGAGCTGAGTGGTTGCAACCGTTTCTTGGAACTTCAGTAGCCTGATGCTCAAATTTCAGCTCCAATAGCTGAATTGCTATCTGTTTGTGTCTGGGACTTCCAAATTAATTTTTTTTTTATCACATTACCCTGCGTGTATAATAGAATACACCATGTATGACTTATACCTTATAAAAGGTTTTTGCATGGGGTCACTAAAGTACCTTACCATAGCGAACTAAGTTTTATAAGATACTGTATCATTGAATAAGAAAGAATAAACTTTACACAACAACAATAGCATGCTGTTCAAGTCGAACTTGGAGTCAGTGTGAGTCCACCAGTACCTCCAGGAAGCTGCCGGCTCAATGTGGTGTATTGCTTTTTTAGGCAGGGTGTAGTGGTATGGGCACCACTGCAAGGTTGGGTAGAATTTGGTGACATTGTAAGTCCCTGGAGGGACTCAAACACTTAAAGGCCAACTTTTTTCATTGGTCTGGCATTGCATTTTTCCCCAGAAGACTGTAACATTGTTCTGTCATGATTACAAATAAAAAGAAAGTTTGAGGCCAGATTTCAGATTGTTATAGACAACAAAGATGTTGAGGCTTGTGTTTAGGACATTATTGACACACATTGTTCTTGTTGTATGTTTTCTTTTAGGGATTTCTTTTCTTTTAAATGTGATACATGTGATACATATAGTGCAACATTTGCTTTTGGTCAGTTACTGCACGCGGTAACATGGACACAAAGTACAATTGTAGATTAATGGAGAAAGACAATAACTTCAATATTCAGACATTCTAATCACAAATGTGTAAACAAACATCACTTATTGGGTTTTATGCATGCGTTAAATGACAAAATCACATTCAGAGTAAGAAATGACTATGGTTAATTCCATAATCATATTCATTACATTATTGCAAGCATCCTGAATTTAAGGACATTGCTATATGAATTGGACCGAGAGTATTTATAAGAAAACAACATAGTGTTTGTAATGTATTCTCACAGTTTCAAACATTTGTTTTTTCTGGGATTATTACCTTCCTACCCTGGCTTTCTTCTTTCACTGTGACAGAAATCAATCCAAGGCTAGTAGACATATTTGTTGTTCTGAGAACAGTCTCATAAAATATGTATGTAATGATCTGTCAGACATTTTAGAATATTACCATTTGCTGGACAAGTCACACATTGATTATATATTTACTCTGTGCATGTGTGTGGACTGGTAAAGAACTGTTTCACTGTAAAGCCTAAATAGTTTAAAACCTCTCCCTCCCAGTGGGGAAATTTCCCTATTTATCTCTGTGTTAATTGCATCGCTATGATTAAGGGTTATCACATCATATTCCCACACACATGTAAGAAAACAATCGAAGTGGGAGTAGAATATATGTGAAACTACACACAGTATGTGACTATTTCATATGGAAAATTGAAAATTAGGATTAATGACTGGAGAAACACTTTGTTCTCGTCAATAAATCCCGAAATATCAGCTTCCTTTGTGCCATGGAAATCAAAGAGCTATAATGACTCTCAATAGAGCACATGATTCAGCCAAGGCTCACCACATGCCACGCTTATCACAAACATTAAGGAAATTGGCTTAACAGCTTTTGTGTGATTATGGCAAAAATTCCAACATTTTTGTTGTTATAGAAGTAGAAATTATAAAAAAAAAAAGAAGATCTTTCATCTTCTTTTTTTGCATTTCATCTTCTTTTTTTGCACACACAAACATAGGTAACAAACAACGACTTGGTTATTATGGAATCATCATCCGGGTTAAGGTTGGTTTTAAATTTCCGACTGTAGTCAAAACTTTATTTCCAAAAGTGTCTAGCGCCATTTCTTCTCATCCGTTGGTCATATTTAGTCCAAATTCAGTGCACAAGAATCGTCTCAAGGAACTCTATATTTTATATAATATTAGACTCTACGAGTTCATATCTTATTCACTAGGGCAGGTTTTTTTTAAATCAGAAAACACAGTTTTTCAGACATAATTTCACATATAATTTAATTTGTTCAATCAGGAGGACCACTTATTCAACGCAGGGGATTCATATTTATTTACCTAGTCAATGTACAAACTTCCTCACCACTGAAAATAGGGAATCTCCATAAGTGTCTTTTCCATGGTTTTATTTGAATGAATGAAGGAATGAATGAATGAGTGAACGAGTTGTTTGACATTTTTCTTCATATTGCAATATGTTGTAGACAAACTGAGTTAGCAGAAACACCAAGTGTAAATAAATAGATCCAGAATATACCTTGGATCCATAAGGTTAAAAGGGAAACTCGTCTTTATTTTAGTCTTTAAAAAGTAAATACAAATCTGGATGCAGATGATCTGAGTCTTCACGTCATATCTTACCTCTCTAAGAACAACAACAAGCTGGTGATTACTTTTTGAGAAATTCTGCATAAAGACAAACATAGATTTAATGATACAATAACCCATTGAATCTGAAATTCAATATTTTGCAGTTGGTTTACAAGAAGAAAAAAGAAAGACAGAAAGAAGCGCACCTCCAGCCCAGTTTGGTAGGGATGTCCAGATCTCCTCTGTCTGTTTTGATGGACAGGAGTTGAGATCAAGCCGGATAGATTCTCCCGATTCCTTAAATTGACAATTAGCTTTAATGAGCACTTAATTTTAATGAGAGCCTTGCTGATCTTTGAGTTCAATTGGTTCATTTCACGCTTGACCCCCACATACCCCATCCCCACTCTCTAAACGGACTGTGTTTATATTATGCTTTTCTACCTTTCTTACTTTTAGACATCATTCCTGGCCAGACCTGCCAATCTGGCGCAACTTGGGGGGGTCTTGCTCGGGCCACAGCTATAACGCCTCCACTATGCAGTGCCTCCCCTTTTCTTGTTCACACTCCTACATGAAAGCCTGTCGCATCCACTCGGACGGATTGAAGAGTAGACGACTGTTGACTAACAGTCTCCAACAGTTCACGGACCTTCCACCCAATCAGAGCTGATTTTTTTTCCTCACAAACCATCACCCCCATGGCAACCTCAAGTTTGATTTTTTTAAATGTATTTTATTTTTACTCCGCAATGTCAATGCATCTTATTCTAATGAAGCTCTGATAACGCTGCGTTCAGAAGCATCCGAGCGGTAAAGATCCTCAGCCCACAGCCATGGCATCAATTACATTATCTGTGGACACAAGGGATGGAGGGAAGGAGGAAAGGGAGACAGTGGGGGAAGGGTGGTGGGTGAATAAAGAAGATGATTGGCCTGATGGTGGATGTTTGATAGAAATTGCGTTAATGGTTTTAATTCCTATGAATACAGCAGACAGAAGTCGGCCGAGGGAGGTTTTTGGAACAGATTGGCCGGTGAGGATCTACCATACCTTGTCTTAACTACTTATTGCAAAAGACTAGTTTTAAATCCATATTTTAACCCTTATTCATCAAAAGGTCAATATAGTGCGTGTTTAAAAGGAAAAAAAAAAAAAAGAAAAGAAATCAGGAGATTTAGGTAATATTGCTCTGAAAAGAAGACGTTACTAAATTTTGGAATATTTAGCATTATTAAATTTGTTATATTGTATTAGACATTACTCTTTATACAGATACCAATTTGGTGCCGTGTCTGCCCAAATCAGAATCGAAGAATAATGACTCCCCCATTCTACCTTTTATACAATGTGGTGAGTTTTAATAAGGGTACAATAGTTCCACTACGAAAAAACTGTGGAAAAAAGGATTATGTCACACTGGAATGACCAACTTTAACAAGGGGCAGTTATGTATAATACACCTTATGAGCATCCCCAACGAATATCGATATATCAAGAGTTCAGTTGGAAAGGCTTTCCTCTTGCACACTCAGGCTGCAGTTACCGCTCATTCAACTCTATTATCCCGAAATTATCACACGGATTGAGTCTTATTGACCTGCTTCATGGTCTGGGGCATCACTTGATATTAGTTTCACTCATACAGGTAGCCTCATCCGTTCAATCCCTGTGACACACCTTCATGCGTAACCAATCATCATCAGCTGCTGTTTTAAAAATATGATACTCTTCATTCATCTAGTTTTTCCACGCTGCTGGTTCTCGCGTCCACCGACCCATCGCCACCTAATCCTCACAGTTCCATCAGTCTCATCATTCATCAGTCTCAAAAGAGTCATCGGCCACCACTACCCATTCTGGCCGAAGAGTCTGAACTGCTTTTGAATAGACTGATCATCAAATATCTTCTGTTTGAATAAATCATCGATCTCTTCTTTATTCTCTGTCTTTCCTGAAAGGGATCTAAAACCAATTTTTTTTTAGGTAATATTATACTTGATGTACATGAACACTACTTCATCTGCCCTGCACCCAATGCAATTTGGCTTCAGAGCTAAAAATTCCACAGAAAATGCCGACTGCTTCCTCATAGAAAAGGTCAAACATTTACTGGAGAAAGGTGGTGTGGTTGGTGCTGTGTTTCTCGATCTTAAGAAAGCTTTTGACACTGTAAACCACAACAAATTATTGACCAAGCTAAGTGGATTCAATTATCAGCATGTATCCCCTGTCCTGACCTTACCGTCCTACTGCTTCTGTCTCTGCCATCGTCTCAATAAGTGTTATATGTTTGAATATTTGAAACTAATTGTTTGTTACTTTTATCGTATTTTATTCTGTGTCTGCTCATTGTGGTTGTCACCAGTCTCTTATTTATACTTTTATCTTCCTTATCATATATATATATCTGATGTTTTTATCTTGCTGTTTTTTTTCTTCTTCTGTCCAGGGACTGCGGATGAGAAATAGCCTTTGGGCTTACTCTGGTACATTTACAGAAATATTTATTAATGAACAATGTCCCTGCCAAATAAAGCAAATAAAAATGTCTGCATTTGACGGTGGTCTGCATTTTAAAATCTACCAGAAGATGGAGCATAAATGTGTACTATAATTGAAAATAAAGTAAAGAATGAAGTGAGGAAATGGAGTAACCCTGTGACAATTTAAGAAAACTTGATTTGTTGAAAAGCATATAAGATTGTCCCTTGTCAATAATTTTAGAATTTGAACCTATCCACAAGATGCATTTCTTTTATCTGTCTGGTTTATTTCAGTACAGATTTTATACATCTCTCTCTCAATACCATGTATTTTTCTGGCAAGGTTTTCCTTCCTTCATTCCTTCCTTCCTTACTCAATACACCCCCTCTGAGGGAGGAGGTGAGGGGAGCCTCCAACATCCAGAGTAGACAGTCATTAATTTCAGTACTTCCTCATGGCAAAGTATTTACATACAGATGAACAGGGGATGCACATACAATATAAGCCGCTCACACATAGCAGAGGCGGAATATCAAGTGTGTGAAACAAATCTGAAACAAGCCAACGGCTGGTTTTGAACAACATTCAAGCTTGCCGTGTTAGCAAGGTCGACCTCAAGGAACAACAGCCAAAAACATCACCACCAGCGTTGAAACCACATCGATCAATAACGCATCATCAATAGGCTGAGGTCTAACTTGCCTTCGGTTCACAGCCTGATTAGGAGCAGAACAGAAGACCTGCAGAGAGATGGCTGTTTATTTTTTATGTGTTTTACTTGCTTAAAGTATGTTTTTCTGGACATGTGTACTGCTACAGGTGTTCAATGTACTGTGAATATTCACAGCCCCCATCCGTCCCTCCAGCACTGATACCAGTTCAGTATTTAACCCCATAGACTGCATCTTAGAAAACACAGACTCAATGTTCCTCTACTATAACCCTCAAGATGTTTTGACTTCAGCTAAACAATTAAGAAACCTTTGTGAATTTTGTTTTACACTGACTAGAGTACTATTGCAGAGTCAAGGGAGAAATGTTGACCATTGATCCTGTTTTTTTTCTCATTTGATCAACACTTAACATCCAGCACCGAGCCTTTCTCCTGCGTGAGGAACATCAGGCCTGACAGTTGCAGACAGCCCTTGCATTGGTTTCATCACATTTGGATTATTGTAACTGAATCCTGCTTGGAAAGCAGAGTAAAGCCCTGGACAGACTGCAATAGGTCCATCCCACAGTATTTCCACTGGCCTCCAAACAGGTATCATACAAAACTTAAACCATCATAACTACACCTATCGTTAATAGCTCAAGAGGCAGAGTAGTCACCTACCAATCCGATGGTTGGTGGTTCGACCCTCAGTTTATATGTTGTAAACTGGGAGCAAGACGCTGCACCCTAATTTGCTCCCCTCTTCACGGGGGCTGCCCACTGCTCCTCAGGGTCAAATGCAGAGAACGTATTCATTACTGTGTAATAAATTATGCCTACACTGACGGCCCGGACAATAAGGGTTTATACCCAATAAGCCCCCAATCCCTTGAATTGTACAAACAAACTGCCATGACTGAACTCCTCCAATTAAATGTTAAATACTATCAGTGTTTTTCATAAAAAAGCTCCTTCTAGTGAGTAAAATAAAAACTGTTAGAGTAAAATATTATGTATACCAAGTAGAAGCCGATTCATATCTACCAGATTTAGACTAAATCGCACCAACTGTTAAGGAATTATTGCCCGAAAACTTGCGTAGCTAGAGCTCCCCCTGGTGCTGCAGATATATAAAAACCTTTCTTAAAATCAAACCTTCATCCCTACACTAGGGTCTATCAAGCTATAAAATTTGAAAAAAGATTCATGAAATATTATTTTGTTAACACAAAGGATCGTCAGACACCTGTAGTTAGTCCATACACTGTTGTCCCCGACAGCAAGAGTATAACCCTGAAAAGTCCCAAATCCACTTGGTAGTACAAGCAATCCTCCCTGATTGAACTCTGAATTGAACTTGGAATTTAAAGAAATAAATTGGCACAGTATTTAAATAAAAGGAAAAAAAACAATTAGCTTGAGACTGAAACTATTAGATCAAAATATAGGTTAAATATGATATATACCTGATTATGACATGATTATATTCATAGACCTCAAATTTACACTCAATTTGGCTAACGGTAAAGGGACTTTTGGAGATAAAGCTTTCCCAAAATCCATCCAGTTCTTCCTCTCACTAAAATCTATTGGGCTATAAAGTTTGAAAATGATTGTAAGGTTTATTTGGTTCCAAAATTTTAAAAGGATCCATCCATCGATATGCAACGATTACGATTCCATAATATACCCAACTTATCAGACACATAAATATGCCTGTCTTAGTAGCATTTAATTAACACCTGAGTAATATCTTCTCACATTCTGCACCTGTCAGACGTAGAACTCCCTCCTGGGCATATAGATCTCTGAATCCTCTTCTTCTTATATTATTATTATCATTTCCTCCAACAAGGTTATGTTTCTCACCTGTGTCTGTTTGTTGGCTTGTTGTTTTGTCTGGCCTTCAGCAGGTCGTGGTTTTTCTTGAATTTTAGGTTGGTTGGGCATGGAAGGAGGCATGATCCAGATTTGGGTTGAATTTCTCACTTCTGTAAACATTCCAAGAATTTTTTCAAACTTTTGTTGACAATGTGATGAAGGTCTTTATTTCACTATTTCAGCCTATTATACATAAACTATATGTATGGCGATAATGGGTTGAATCTATTTATTCTGCATCCGTTGAGCTCTGGAGAGGAGCTTTTGTTGCAGGTTTTGTCAGAATTTGCATTGGTGTTTACACTACTGAATGTCCTTCCTCTCCTAAAGTACCTGCGGTTACTTTAAATCAAGAGCTAAGCGAGAAAAAAAATCGATCCAGGTTACTTTTTTATGTAAATTGTCAGAATAGTAGAATGTCTGCATTTACTGTTTTTTGCTTTCCTATGATATTCACCTGGTATTCTCACCAAAGAGAAAATACTGAAATCATGAAATATCATTTCCTAGTGATATATTTCCTAGTCGGGGTTTTATCTCCAAATATTTTTGGGCCATACATATTTTTCAACTGTTGGTCCCATTTAGTCCAAATTTGGTGCACATGAATCAACTCAAGGAGATCTGCCTTGTATTTATTTTGTTTTTTTCTAGTCGGCTCATATTTAACTCCCATCTGGAGCTTTTTTTGCATAAAATATTGGGGACAAAACTTCCCAATTAATTTGAGGAGTCCATCAGAGTAGTTGCTTGTGCAATGCAGGTGTTTGGGGACTTACGGTGTTTCTGAGGTAAACTCCACCTTTGCTATCACTGTGTACGACACAGACACATAAAAATTTGGCATTCATTTCTAAAAATCTGTTTAGGCTTAGTCCTGTATTTTAACATGAATTTCACACCGTCAGTGTTTGTATATTTTGTTTGTTTTCTCCCTTTCAGTTGGCAGTTTGACGTTTTTTTTGTTTTTTTTACATCACAACATTCAAGGCTTTTCTTCATGTCTACCTGTATCCTCAACAGTTGGAGTTTCTCTGGATTCATGATTGATGGTTGAACCTTTGTCTCTTGCGTCACAATTTTGATTTGATAGATTTAATTAATTTGTCTGAACATCTTCAACTGTGATTTTTGGCATCAAGTCTTGCCTCGACTTGCCACGGCTTTCAAACATAGCATCCGGTATCTCGTAGCTGGTTTTAGTGTGATGTTCTTCTTTCAAGGATTTCAAAAAGATGGCCAGGGTCTCCAGTGAGTGATAGCTTATTAGAACTGTTGTGCTGGACATACAAAATACATTCCTGGTAACATGTCAGCAAGTCATGGAAACACACACACGCATGCACACACACAGGCCCCGCAGGCCTAATAGGCTAAGAGCGATATTTTCATGTGGTTTTTGGGATCTTAATTACTCATTGGTGTGTGAGATGGTACGATTTATAACGAGCTCCCGGCAGCTCCGTTTACTTGGTGAGCTTTCGCTAAATTGGACGATTACTCACTCGGGTGGGCAAACATGACGTACAATAATTGGCGCTTGCGGATTTTACTTATTAGTATGATGTATCGATCCATGCTGCCCTGCACATGCCGGCCCTGACTGAACTCTACGACTAGTTTCCTATTTGTTATCGGTGCAGAAGGTGAGGGGAGGCTGGATTTTGCAGATAGTATGTTTCACACACTGGTGAACTGTTTATAAACAACAGATAATGATGAAGCACTGGGGGTTTCTCTTGATTTGGTCCAGACTTTTTTTCTTTTTTTTTTTAAAGGAGTCAACAATTTCGAAAAATGAAAGATCAACATTGCTGTGAAGAAACACTGTACATACAATTTGTGAGTTAATGGGTTCTGGTAGATACCATTAGACTATCACTGCCTTTCTGAAATTTTGAAGCTATATAGGTTTATGAGTTTTAGGTTTATGAATTGTTTGGGTATTTTGTGTTGCATGAAAAAATAAAATAAATCTTGTTTTATACTTTGTATTATCTTAACTTAAATATAAGCAAAAGCAACACCAAAACATTACCACCATACATTATATTATTACTCCACACGGACAGAAACTGCCTCTGGATGATGTCATCCAGAGCAATTTTGGCGCATTGTTAATTAACATTAAAATTTTTAATACACCATCACTAAGACTCTTGCTAACGCAACATCACAAAAATGCTAAATAACTATACTAATATAGCGCTTTTCTAGTCTTTTCATTGACCAATTCACAAAAACATTCATACAGTGATGATAGTGGCTGCCATGTAAGGAGCAGTAACCAATCACACCATCATTCACACCAATGGCACAGCCATTGTGAGCAACTTGGGGTTCAGTTTCTTGCCCAAGGACAATTGGGCGTGGGGACTGCAGTAGCCGGGGATCAAACCAACCTTTGGATAAGTGGACAAACGCTCTACCATCTGAGCCACCTTTCGCCACAATGATGTCACTGGGTAATCACTCACTTAAATCTGAACCACAGGTCTGTCAAGCTGGCATCACAATTAGGATCCAAAAGCATGACTTCCACAACGTCTGGTGGATAAACTCTACTATGTAAAGGCAGGCAAACAAAAACCAAGGGGGGAGGCAAAATACAAGGTTTGTACGGGCAGAGGTCAGAACCATAAATCACGGGGAACACGAGGAATCACGCTGGAAAGGTTGGCACAAGGGAACAACACGATCTGGCACAGTTGGAGAGGGGAGCACACATTAAAATACACTGAGGCAGGGTTTTAACAAGACGCAGGTTTTGACAATCGGAGTGGAGAAGCAATCAGTAAACAATATGAAAACGAAATTAATTACAAAGCATGACAGAACCTCCCCCTCAAGCGACGGCACTGGACGTCCTGTCCTTACGTTTGTAGAAATCCCTGATTAGGGAGGAATCGAGGATATTGCTGGCCGAAACCCAGGATCTCTCTTCTGGGCCGTATCCCTCCCAATCAACCAGGTACTGATTTCCCTGTCCCATCCTCCAAACACCCAGCAATCGTCTCACGGTGTAGACTGGACCTCCATCAACAAGCCGGGGGGGTTGTGGGGATTTGGAGGCAGGGACCATGGAACTCTCATTCACTGGTTTAACACGAGACACATGGAAAGTGGGGTGAATTCTAATGGTACAAGGAAGCTTTAAACGTACCGCTGCAGGATTAACCACTTTAGAGATGGAGAAAGGTCCCACGAAGCGGGGAGCCAGCTTCCGTGACTCCGGATGTAGCAGCAGATTCTGTGTGGAGAGCCAGACTCTTAGTCCTGGACGGTAGATGGGCGTGGGGATTCTGTGCCGATCTGCAGTTCTCTTGCAACGAGTGCTACTTCGGATTAACACCTTACTGGCCCCTGCCCAAATCCGGCGGCAGCGGCGAATGAGAGCATGGGCAGAGGGGACACTGACCTCTCTCTCTAGGTCATGGAACAGCGGTGGTTGATAACCATAGGCACACTGGAAGGGGGAGAGACCAGAGGATGAGCAGGGTAAAGTGTTGTGTGCATACTCTACCCAGATGAGGTGCTTGCTCCATGAAGCTGGGTTCTGAGAGACGAGACAACGAAGTCCAGTCTCTAATTCCTGATTAAGGCGTTCGGTTTGGCCATTAGACTGAGGGTGGTAACCAGAAGAGAGGCTGACTGTGGCTTCCAGTAGTGAACAGAATGCCCTCCAGAATTTGGAGACAAACTGTGGTCCCCGGTCTGACACCACATCCCTAGGAAAACCATGGAGAAGGAACACATAAAGTGCATTATAAATTAAATGTATTATTATTATTATTATGGGACAACATTACCTCCGCCGTCTCCTTGGCAGAGGGAATTTTAGGCAGAGGAATAAAGTGGACCATCTTGGTTAATCTATTCACGACTGTGTGGATGGTGGTGTTACCTTCAGAAGAAGGTAAGCCTGAAACAAAGTCCAGAGAGATGTCTGACCAGGGACGCTGCGGCACAGAGAGCGTCTGGAACAGGCCCGAAGGAGAGGGGCATGAGATCTTGTTTCGTGCACATACAGGACAAGCAGCTACATACTCCTCCGCCTCCTTGGTCATGGAGTCCCCCCAGAAATGCTGTCGGACAAATAAGGTCCTACGGACTCCCGGATGGCATGAAAGGAGGGAGCTGTGAGCCCAGTTGATGACCTGAGATCGTAGCAATGCCGGGACAAACAGCCGATTTGGAGGGCAACCCTCCGGCATTGGAATATTCTTGCCTGCCTCTTTCACTCTCCTCTCTATGCCCCATGTTACTGCCCCGATGATGCATGATGGTGGCAACATGGGCGAGGGGATCCTAGAAACTGGGTCAGGGTCATATAGCCGAGAGAGAGCATCAGGTTTAATGTTCTTGGATCCTGGACGGAATGAGATAATAAAGTTGAATCTATTGAAAAACAAGGCCCACCCGGCCTGCCTGGCGTTGAGCCGCTTAGCTGCACAGATGTATTGCAGATTCTTGTGAACCGTCCAGACTAGGAATGGTTGCTCTAACCCTTCCAGCCAATGGCGCCATTCCTCCAGGGCCGTCTTTACCGCCAGCAGTTCGCTGTCCCCAACATCATTATTCCTCTTGGTGGGTGACAGTTTACGTGACAGGTAGGCACAGGGATGAATATTTCCATCCTCTGGTGAACTTTGTGACACGATGGCTCCAACTCTTAATTCGGATGCATCCACCTCCACCATGAACTGCAAGTTTGGATCAGGGATTGTGAGAATGGGAGCTGAGGTGAACTTCTGTTTAAGTACTTGAAACGCCTGCTCCGGCTGAGAAGTCCACTGAAACTTTACATGAGAAGAAGTTAAGGCATGCAGGGGAGTGGCTTCTGAGCTGAAGTTGCAGATAAAACGTCTATAAAAATTTGCAAAAGCCAGAAAACACTGCACCAGCTTACGGCTGGTGGGCATGGGCCAATTGACCACCGTACTGACATCAGATGGGTCCATCTGCACCTTGTTAGGAGATACCACGAATCCGAGGAACGAGACGGAAGTTGCTACACAGGGTCTCGTCCTTCTTGGAGACAAAGAAAAACTCTGCCCCGGCAGGTGATGAGGATGGTCGAATGATCCCTGCTGACAGGGAATCAGTAATATAGGTCTGCATGGCCTCCCTTTCCGGGGCTGAGAGAGAGTATAGCCTACACTTTGGTGGTGAGGTTCCTGGCAGGAGGTCAATGCAGCAATCATAGGTCCGGTGAGGTGGCAACGAGTTGGCTCTTGTCTTGCTGAATACTTCTTCTAGGTCCAAGTAACACAAGGGGATCTTAAGCAGGCTAGGGTCAGTTGGCTCTGGAAATGGGGTGACTGTGGCCCCGGCCATCCTCGCAGGGAAGTTCTCAGCCATGGTGACCTGAGATGGAGGCTGACAGAGCTGGGAGATAGACGGTCTACAGCAGGACATTAAGCAGTTCCCAAGAGATTATCTCTCCAGTACTCCAATCAATGTGGGGATTATGTTTCTTTAATCATGGTAACCCGAGAAAGATGGCATGAGTAGGAGAGTCAATGAGGTGGAAACAGATGTCTTCTCTGTGATTACCTGCTACCAAGAGATGGGGTGGTTGCGTGCGATGAGTAATCCGGTATAAGAACTGACCATCAAGAGCACTGACCTCCAGAGGCTAGGTAGAGTGGATACCTTGAGACCCAGTCTCTTTGCTATGCTCCAGTCCATGAAACTCTCGTCGGCTCCAGAATCCACTAACGCCTGATATGACAAAGTCTGGGCCGACAGAATTATCTGAACCTGAGTTAAAGATCGTGACAATTCAGAGGATATATTCTGACTCATCAGTCTCTTCATCCCTGGAGACCCCTTGTCCTTTAATGGGCAGCGGGCTAAGAAGTGACCCATTTGAGCAGAGTAAAAGCACCATCCTCCAGTAGGCGACGCTGTCTCTCCTCCGGGGACAATCTGGCACGGCTGACTTGCATGAAGTCCTCCAAGACAGCAGAGGGCGGAACCGAGTACAAAGGCCGTGGAGGTCTGGAAGCGAGCTGTGAGGAAGAACCCCTGCAGAGTCGATCTCTATCCCTACATCTTTCGTGAAGCCGGTTATCGATCCGTGTGACCAAGTCAGCGGGAAGATCCAAGGGGGTGATCAAAACTTTGATTGTGTCCGAGAGTCCCGAACGGAAAGTGTCGCGGAGAGCGACTGGAGGCATTGTAGGAACTCAGCGCTGGAGTAGAATCAGACCGTTGAGTAGCAGGTGCTTCCATCCATTATGGCCAGATCGTAATGTCAAGCTGGCACCACAATTAGGATCCAAAAGCACAACTTCCACAATGTCTGGTGAATAAATTCTTTCTATGTAAAGGCAGACAAATATTAAACAAGGGGGAAGGCAAAATACAAGGTTTGGTACGAGCAGAATCCCCAAAATCACAGGGAACACGAGGAATCACGCTGGAAAGGTTGGCACAAGGGAACAACGCGATCTGGCACAGGTGGAGAGGGGAGCACAGCTTAAATAGACTGAGGCAGGGTTTTAACAAGATGCAGGTTTTGACAATCAGAGTGGACAAGCAAACAGTAAACAAAATGAAAACGAAACTAATTACAAAGCATGACAAGATCTCTTCTTATACTGTTCTGTACTCTTGGAGAAAATAAAGACAAATGTCATTCAGTTTCTAAAAATGGTCCTGTTTTTTTTCTTTTATTCAAGCACCAGCTGGCACTTTTACATATCTTGTTACATTCAAATGGGGAAGTGATTGTGACGTATGTACACACATTCATTACACATGTATTACATGTTATACAAATGTATTGGGGACATGAACAAAATCTTCAAATACGATGGCTTTGTGTGTTAATTATTTTAGGTTAAGATAGTGTTATTTCAAAAAGACTGATGCTGAAGAAAAGAGATGTGATTTATTAAAATAAATGATTTGTTAGAAGTCTTTGGTGCACAGACTCTAGGGGGGCCTTACAATCTAATTATTTATTCCGCTTAATTGTGAAGATGGCAATTGTAGCCAAGTGAAGGTTAGGGTTTATTTTTGGATTACATACGAATGAACCAACAACGCCACCTGGAGAATTTCACCAACAGGAAATAGGGATATGGATTACTAGTTCTCAATTACTTCAAATACCCAACAAGGCACACAAGTTCGTCAGCTGAAGGGGCAGAGTCATGTTTCACAAAAAAGTCAATTTTATTTAAATAAAGCAGATAAAACAGGCTAAAGAAAAGGACCATTAAAAAATAAAAAAGCTATTATTTGAATTATATCATTATTATTATTTTTGTCTTTTTATTATATCGATATATATCAGATATAAAATATGGCACCCCCTAAACATTTATTAGATAAAAATGATAAAACTACTCAAGGGGAAGTGACAAACCAAAGGGGTGGCAAACTACAGATGTGTGTGCTACCATATACTCACCACGTGAAAACACAGCAACCAAACACACACAGTAATTTGGGTAAACCATAAGTTCCCAGTGCAACACAGTAAACAGTGGGGGCGCCACACCCAGTGTGATTTGCATCCCCAATAGACTGGACCTGAGCTCAACTTATCAAAACCAATAATAAACAAATAAACTGATAGTTGGCCCCCTGAGATTAAAGATAAACATTTAACCTATCTGTGCACGGAAAACAAAGTAGCCATAAATGCATCAGCAGTCTTAATCAGGGTAGAGAAGACAGGCAGGTGACACAAACAGGGAAGCTAGAACAAAGATCAATTTTTGCATCTATTCATACAGTACACACATTATTTCTTTAACAATTCCTTTCATACCTCTGATCAGCGAAGTGTGACCACAACCTCATGTCATAACTTCCCTGATGACTGGTGCTGTAAGAGGGACATTCAACCAATTTCTGATCAAAGCACATGGCAAGAGAGGAATTTAACAGGAATGTTTGGCTTGGATAGCCTTTTCCTGATTGGAGGAGTGGCAGGGGGAGGAGCCAAGCCTGGTGCTGCATTCACTATCAGAGGGAGCATCAGAGGGAGCACCCACCACACAATGATAATGAACAAATTTCCCTAGGCCTTTTTAAAGTGGGTGCTACACGCTCAAATACCTAAAAATATGGATCTTAAGTTTCATAATCAAAAGCCATCACACCTGATTATTATTATTATTTCTATTTAAAGGCATTTTTACATAAAAGGTTGGCAATGAAATCAATGAATCACATTTTTTTTATCATTACAGACACATGTTTTGCAGATCCCGTGAAGTAAATTACTTCACCGTCTAAAAACACCAACCTCCCAACAAACATGTATTAGAAGGTAGCTGGCTAAATTGCTATTAGTAGACCCCTGTCTCGTTTTAGATCCATCTACTACTAAAGTGCCATTGCAGCCAATCAGTCCTTTAGCTGTGCAGTTTATAAAAATACTGTCACCTTCCCACTTCCTCCCCTCTTTCACACTCTCTCCCTCTCTCTCACACTCCCCCACCCTTCCACTCCCTCAAAATCTCTCTCTCACTCGCTCTCTCTCTCTCCCTCCCAATCAAACTGGCCATGGCAGTAGGCTATCCACCCTGAGTCTGGATCTGCTCAAGGTTTCTGCATGTTAAGATGTTTTTCCTCCACACTGTAGCCAGATGCTTGCTCATCGAGGAAAATGTTGGGTCTCTGTAAGTTTGGTCTACACCTGCTCTTTTTGGAAAGCACCTTGAGATAACATTTTCATTTGTTACGGTATATATATAATTTGATGATGATAAAAAACAATCCCAGGATGTCTTGCTGATCATGATTTCAACTCTCGACCCGTGTCTCTATCAATTCAAAATATCACTGCTCGGTTTCTGTAGATTGTATCTGGGTGTATTCAGTGAACCCAACTGATATGTGAAGTATAAGGGCACCAGGAGGATCTCCTCCTGATGGATGGGATGAAATTTGTGCCGGTTACACCTGATCATCACAAACCATCAAGCGGGAGCAGTTTTATCCTCTTCCCCTCTGGGTTTACGAGATGAATGAAGGGGGAAGGATGGAATCGGTGGCGAAAGTCGGGACATGTGGCAGCTTCAATTAAATGTTAAATGATGAAGTGGGGGGCCTGCCTGAGCAGTGGGGAGGGCTCAACTGTCACAGCCCCCTTCTTCCCAGTAGGAGTATTCCCAATAACGCTGGAAGGAACAGCAGGCAGACTGATTCATTACCCTGCTGGCAAGTGGCTCTGAAAACCATTTAAGGATAGAATATTGTCATTTTCAAAAGCCCTCTCTCTGTTCTTGGCCCGTTTAATGTCTGACACTGCATTTTTTTTGCGCCTGAGCTCAGGTCGTCTTGTGTGCTTAAGGAGATCCTGCACTCCCTGACTCAATCATTTTGTCACAACACAAAGTGGAGTTATCACTCTGACACTGAGCAGAGGCTGTTTGTCATCAGAGGATTACAGGCTTTGTAACCTTAGAGGAAAAATGAAAACTGTTGAAGGCACACTGCCATGATCCCTATTCAGTATCTGGTTCAGAGGGATCAATAACACATAAAGAAAGCCTCCAAATGCTGCAGTTTAACAATGTTTAATATGACATATTCACAACTCAAAGCATGGTGAGAAGGGAGCCCTGGCCGACACCATGAAAATTCCAAAATTCCCTGTCTAAACTAAAACATTTATCAAGACCGAAAACGGGATTGCCAGGTAGTCCCAACTCAATTTATCATTGGAATTACCGAGGGATTGCATAAGAAACGCAAAGATTTCCGGCTGGTGGATGAGAGAGAATTTGCAGCCCCGCTTCCTCCGCCTACTGCTCCGTAGGTGCGCCTCTGGCCAATGAGCACTATATAAGGCAGGTAAAGAGCAGACGTTAATGACATGTAGAAAACATGAGTGAAAACGGGGAAGAGCATTTTCGCGCAGCAGCGCAAGTAACACCTTACCCCCAAAGGCTGAATAATGGGAATTCATGAACATTATTCAGCAGCACACAATGACCATTGGTTTGATTTGCGTATTTGCTTAATGAACGTGAATGGGTTGTGATCATTATAAACAATGATTTGACAGATGGACGAGCCGAGGTAAACTGTTTCAAGGCCCATGTGAGGGCAAGTGCCTCCTTTTTTACGGTTCAGTACAACCGCTGGTGTCAGTTAAACTTTTTAGAAAAGTAACATAAGGATGTTCTACCCCATCCGAACCATCTTGCAGGAGAACTGCGCCGGCACCTGCGTCAATCGCATCAACAGCCACGAAAGGCAGTTATAAAGACGGTGCTGCATGGATGGGTACGTGCGTTAGGAGGGATTTAATGCACTCAAATACATGTTGACACGCGGAGGACCGGATGATTTCCTCTTTGGACTCAACAGGTCAATGAGTGGAGCGGCGACAGCGGAAAAGTTTCTACAGAAGCTACTGTAATAGCCTGCCATCCCCAAGAAACGCTGCAACTCATCCCTGGAGCGGGGTGCAGGGAATGATGTTATGGCCTCAATTTTCGAAGCAACTGGCTTCACCTCTCCTCCAACGACTATTGTTTCATGATAATTCACCGTGGCATGGGCAAATTCACACTTTGATAAATTTACAGTTAGATTTGCGTCGGTAAGTCTCTGAAACACCACCCTGTTAAGCAAACCGCTGAAATGTGGCTGGTGCATTACACACACCAAAAAGGCATCACGGTGTATAGCAGAAAAGCGTCGTGAGTAACAAATGTCTATACTTCGTTTGGCCATGGAACCAGTGTAACCTGCCAGTAACCTTTTAGAAGGTCTAACTTGCTCACAAAAGCCGCAGTGCCAACACTATCGACAGAGTCCACCATCCGAAGAAGAGGGTGACAATCCGATTTTGGGACGTTGTTGAGCTATTTAAGTCTGAACAAAAACGTCAGACCCGTCAGACTTGACAAAAAGGAAAAGCTGCTTTCCCCAGAACTGCAGCCGGTTCTGCAATGCCATATTCCAAAATCAGAAAACACAGAGAGATGGGAATTAATAAGATCAACCCATTCTGCTCTTTGCGAGTCACCCAAATGTTCAAAACAAGAGTCAAGTTTAGAGAAAGCCAGCTTCTGATGGCCCTAGAAAGCCACCAAATGCTGCAGTTTAACAATGTTAAATTATATACTCACAACTCAAAGCATGGATAGAATAGAGCTCTGGCCAACACAAACAAAGGAGGGAGAAAGCTACAAACCAACCACGGATTGGGCCGTCGGATCTGAGATTGTCCCCTAACCTAAATTCCCTGTCTAAACTAAAACATTTATCAAGACATAAAACGGGATTGCCAGGAACTCCCAACTCAATTTAACCTTGGAATTACTACGGGAGTGCATAAGGAACGCAAAGACTGGGGGATGGGAGAGGATATGCGACTCCGCCTCCTCCGCCTTAATACTATGTAGGTACACTACTGGCCAATGAGCACTTTATAAGGCGGGAACAGAGCAGACGTTAATGCACGTTTGCAATGTATTAAAAAACAGAAAAATGGATGAAGAAGTTATTGGATGTTGATTTTGAGCAGCTTATTTTGGCTAAAGTGAAGCTGCCACATTTTAGTTTTCTGCAAAGATGGAATAAATGCAAGCAAAACTAGTTTCGTAAACATAGATGGACTTATCTGTCAGTACAAACCAGAGAATATATGGACCACAGACTGAAAGAAAAACAAATAATCAGCAGGCTCAGTTTGGATGATATTCAGTATAGATCAAACCCATTAACTCATCTCATCCAATGTAAATTTAGTTTTGTCATTTGCAATCTCTTGTGACTGTGTGCACCAGCAAGAGCCTCCCACAGACTTTAATATCCTACTCGTCAGCATCACTGAGCCTGTAGCCTTTTCATATAGAATGATCACATGATTGTGCTGCAACAAAGACCCCTTTTCATGTCAATTTTGTTTATTTACACTGAATTCTGCAATTCTTCGATGTGCGATTTTTAGATGTTTTGCTGTTGAAGGTAAAATAGGCATAACAAATAACATAGCAGCATTGGCATCCACTGTGATGATTAACTTACATGTAAAGCAGCACTTTTAATACATTCTTCTCAACAGGCCCATAGTTAGGGTTTATACCTAGTTTTTTGCATTATTTTTTTTACAATGCAAAATGCTAGATTTAATATATGCTCCTATCCCACATAAACAAAATTGTATATAAATGTTGTCAATTCATTGTGCTGTACCATTGTTACTGCTGCAGGCTTAGTTGCTTCTGTAGCTTCTACTCACCTCATTACCTGCTACATGTCAAACGTGGCCTGAGAGAAAGAGCTAAGCTGAGCTTGATCGTGTCTAGTGGTGCATGTTTAAAAATAAGATTGTGTCCATGGCTTCTGGTAGCAGGAGCTTCATTCAGAATGCTTAGTTGATGCTATCTCATTGCACCCAGTTCATTACCATCTATTCAACTTAAAGATGTTACCATGGATTGACACACACAATGTCTGAGTGTTTGTTGTGTTTATATGAATTTCAAACATAAAATCAAAAACAAATCCGTGATATACATCATGCTACACTGTAGCCATATACACGTATGGCGTTCCCCGCTAAAAGGTACTAGAATGAAAATGTAACGGGAGTCTGAATAGGTCCCGACCTTGTTTTAAATTATCTGACTCACATATAATGCTTACTAAAAGCAAAATATAAAAAAATAAATACCTTAAATAAAACCTTGAAGGGAGTCAACATTTTGCTAGTCTTTCAAAGGTAAGCTTTTGCAATTTTAAGGAGCTTTGTAAATGAAGATGCTTCATGTGAGCAGCAAAATCCACCAGAGCCAACATCACATTTGTGAGACAGGAGGAATTCCTCTGGGTGGTCAGTGAGGAGGGGGCCGTCTCCATCATGGACATTAAGGCGAGACATGGGGGTTGGAGAGAAAATAATGAGCCGCCGCCGTGGCGTTGGTATATGCAGCTACATGAAGGGTGTCGTTCCCAACCACATACCCTCCTCTTCCACCCTTTGCCATTGCAACCCACCCTCTGAGATCTCCTTAATGTCAACAAGCTCCCATCAAAGAGCTGCTGAAAGGCATTTTAGGAGAGCAAGGGGCACACACATTCACAGAGCGTACCGGCATGTGTCAGTACATCTAGTCGGTTACTGTGTCATGTCGCGGTGGCACCTATGTCATACACTCACACACACATACACACACCCATGGCGCAGTGCTACCTGTAGTGGTGTCATGGTCACTCTGCCTCATTGCATTATACCCCCACCTTCCCCCACTCCCTCTCCAGGGGATGCTCATTAGATTAGTCTGTCAATCAATGCACTCTGACAGGCTGACTAGATGGATCCCAGGTCTGTCTGAGCCTCTCAGCTGCACCACTTACTGTAATGCTGCAGTAAGGTGTGTAGTCTGTAGAACATATCTATGGCATTTCCCTTTATTTTGCACAAGAATAAGGCCAAAATTACAATCAATATGACCTAAAATTTAAGAAAAAGGTATGTGAACTTGTCATCAGGACCAAATATCTGTTATAAACTCTCCTAAGTTGTTATTAATAAAAACAATAACGTTTTGAGATGTGGTACCGGCCAAAATACGCCATTCAGTCACTAACAACCACCAGCCTAATATTCTGAAGGTCTTCCTTTTGCTTTAGAGCTGCTAAAACAGCGCTGTGATGCACTGTGTGGTCCTAAACCCGTATGTCATCCGACAATCATTTTTTTGGGCAGCTTTTGCTACATTTGCTTAAACACAGGCCTGCCTACACTCCCCACATGATTCACTGAGCCTTGGATACCCATGACCCTGTCACCAGTTCACCACTTATCCTTCCTTTGACCACTTGGCCGGTACTGGAGCTTTTGAGATAAGATGACCCTATTAATCACAATTTGGCCGTTGTCAAAGCTGCTCTGATTCTTATGCCTGCCTATTTTCTGTGCTTTTGACACATTGTCTTCACTCACAAAAAGCTGACTTGCTGCCTAATATCTCTCAACCACTGCAGGTATCTTTTCTAGTAGATAATCAAAGTTATTCTGACTTAACCGGGTTATAGTGTTATGGCTGATTTTTGTATAGTGAGGCAGACATAACAAATATTGGAAAAATGGTAAATGAAGTAAAAACAATAAAACCAAAAGAGCACACAAACAATAAAGATTGCTGGATAACAACTAATATCTAAACTGTGGTCTTTAGGGAAACTACAACAGCAAAGAGCAGCCATGTGGATCCACCTAATAACACATATGTGTATAATCACATATGGTAATAAAACAAAAAAAATCAGCAGCATTGCTGATTTTTTTTGATCAGCATCAAAAAAAATCAGCAATGTACTTTTTGTGGAACACACTTCCACAAAAAGTACATTTATTAACGTTACGTCAACGGAATAGCAAGGGGAGATGCAACCAAAAAACTGCCCACTAATCAAGACGAGTTCTTGAACTCATTCTAACACGCTGATTCCAACGAATCACTGCATCATAGGATGTCGCTCGGAGGTCAGCGGGAACAAGTCATGTTTAAACAAATTTAAGTCATAACAACCTCAATGAAGAATTTTACCAAGTCTACAGCTCTATGGAGCTCTATGAAGCCTTTTTAGCCTGTATTTGCTGGTAGTTTGGATGTGGATTTAAGTATAAACACATTTACAGGTTGGTTAAATATCTACCGAAGCAAATTGCGTTCAAATAACCCAACTTAATATGTTTGGAAACCGTTGTTTTGTAGTTTGTATACTATTAGTTTGAACAGAGCTTCCAAAACTGGTTAAAACATATACATTTACCAGCATCCCGACATTTATCAAAGTCTCATTGATCTCATAATATGAGAATATATTCATCACTTCTCAATACTGGTCCTTTCACCGATGCAGTCATACAGCTAGTGAAAGGAAAGATACATTTACAGATGCGTGATAAAGATTATTAGGCATTTGCAAACATACAAACATATCCTCCTTATCTCATAATTATGATAACTTCTCACATAATTATACCATCTTTTCTCGTAATTACGAGATACGATGTCAGTATTTTTTATTTTATTTGGTGTATGCAATGCGCTTCTGTAAATATAAATTATTTTATGTACAACAAAAACTGATCTTCTAAGACTGTCTATGAACTGAATACTGAAATAGAACTGTATCTCAAAGACATAGAGCATTTCCTGACTCCCTCAAAATCCAACCACATCCTCCTCATTATTACAGCCATGTCTTGACAAACCGTCTGAGAAAACCCATTAGGAACCTTTGAGATAATTTTCCTAAATACAAACTACAGTTGAGTGCACTTGAACTAGAGTTCAAGTGCGGATGCAACCAAGGCACGACAGTTCTTTATGTCTGTTTAACCTGCCTGACCCATTCTCCGCTGCCCCTCTAAAAAGGTTGGTTTGCATTTGAAAGATACAAGAGTTTACAAATTATTAAGTACTTTTGTGATGACACTTTTCTTTTTTCGGTCACTTGTATTCTTTCACTAATGGCAATTTTTTGTGATTGATAATTTATTGCATTTTTTATGCTTCTCTTGACACACACTTGTTTCCAAAGCACTAGTTATTCATTGCTTGGACCAAGCAAACAATGAATTTTCAAGCTAAATTGGGTTCACTGTCATGCATTCACATTGCTCAAGATGCTTTGGATTATGTCCTTTTCAAAAAACACTGAGCAGAGTATTTTATTCAGTCTGTCCTCGAAGGAAAGACTGAGAGTCTAGAGAGCCAGCCCCTTGGAAGCATCACAGTAGTAGTGGATCTGTAGAGACATATGGTGATTTTTATTTTATTACATTTTTGCTATTAAAATATTATTGTTGGTTTTCATCATATAGCCACATTTCAATATTCTGAAAAGCTTACATATATGACCTCCTAACATGCTCCTATCATAATTAAGTGGTAGCACTGAGTTTAAAAGAGGCTTAGAATAGCAGCGTTGTTTCTCTACTTTGGATCCATCTATTGATTTATGTTTTTTGCTATTAAATGAGCTCTATAGAACTCACTGTTAGTGCAGCTCTAAACTTTAAATTGTTTTCAAACTGTAGAATTGTTTAAAGAGGAAGAGGTAAGAAAAACTTTCAACTCTAGTGATGAATTGGTTGTAACATTCTGGCAGCAGTGGATCTGACTGTGCGCAATTATGAAAGGAAGTCGGTCTGTGCTAACAGAGATTTAAAGCTAATGAGAAGACAAATGGAGCGGAGTCGAACACCCCCGCCCAACCATAATCAAAACGTGCAGGATTGTCGACTCATTACCCACATATAATTACCAAGTCATACTTATGTGTAACAGCAAACTTTGGTTTTGTCTCTTTTTGTCGAAAGTGTATTCAACAGCCGTTTGAATTTACTTTTGAAATTACTTTTCTCTCTCTCTTCTCTGAATTGTATCCGGCCATTAGTGAGATAATACATAATTGAATTCTAAAGAGGTGATGGATTATCAATTCACATAATGAAGAGTGCCACCTCATTCATGGCATAAATCTCTGCCAGCATAATGTGTGTCCTTAATGTTGTTCACAGCCAGCTGACTAAATTAAAATCAATTGAACCTGTCATAGAAATCTAGGTGATAAATTATTAAATTATATTGTCACTGTATGTCGACAGTAGCAGCTGTTTATCAAATGTCTGAATACAGCCTCCACGGTGGAGGTAGAGATGGAGGAGGGGATGTACGTTTGATGAAGCCAAAGGTGAGAGGAGGTATAGCTTTTTAAATTATTAACAAATTACTCATGATGCAAAGTCAACATAACAGAGTTTCATGAGGGTGGCTTGTATTTGGAAGTAAGAATGTCTTTTTAGAAGGGTGTGAAAATCCCGTGGTTGAATCATCAGAACAAAATTAACCATTGACTCAGAATCTATCCAAAACCGTTCCGTTGGATTTGAATATTCAGATTCATTCCGCATCCTGGAAAACGGATCCCTCCTCTCACGCTCCTCAGATGGAATGGAAGGTCTGAGATCCATGAGAAGTTAGACCATCGAGTAGATTAGAGTTAGCACTTGTTGACAGTTTTTGGTGTTTATTTTTTTGGCAAATGAGCATCTTGAATCTGTGGCTAGGACGGTCACCATTACTTGCTATACGGTAATGGCAAATCATTGCTCAAGGAGAAAAATGGCTTTTTCACAACATCTGGAATAAAGGAAATCTAGACCTGTCTATGTGGTAGATGGGGATGGTGTAGGAATGGTAGAAAAATGCAATTTTACTTTAATAATTTATCCTTTTTTTTGTCCTTTATATTCCAAACAGACTTTAACATCATCACTACTGCAGGCATTATATCAGATCATCGTGGTGAAGATGAAGCGACCAAAAAGGCTTGGAAAGTTGATTTGCTTACCACCTTCATCTAATGTCATCAGACCTGAGGTCATGCAAACACCTCCTCTGTGGGAAAGGATATCCAGAGAAAGTGTAGGCGGTTTGGGCATCCGGTTAGGATATCACTTCCATTTGGGTATTTTCTCGACACATCCAGCCGGAAAGAGACCCTAGAGAAAAAAACAGAACCTGCTGGATCCAAAATATCTCATATGAACTGGGGACACCTTGGCATACCCCATGGGGACTTGAGAGATGTCTGGAATACCCTATTTTGTCTCCCGCCACCGCCATCCAGTGAATCAATGGGGTGTAAGGTATACAATCTACTGCCATCTGCTTTTATGGTAAGTTAGCAGAATACCCTTAGAATATTCAGTATTTGCTAGCAGGTTTGGGTACAATCTTTGTGGTGTTTTTCAGGTTAAATGGATGGATTTTGTTTATTACAAACATTTGACAAAACAATAATAAATATAAATATAAATAAATATGACTATAGATTAAAAGTGTGCTCAATGTAGTGTACATGTGCAATTTGTATGCTGTTAATAACAAGTATTAATGCGGTAAATATGCCAAAAAATATTGTGGTGGGCTTAAATAAAAGGTGATTTTAGGTTGGTCATCCGTAAGTTATTGTGGAGGGTTATTGCTCTTGAAAGGAAAGGGTTCATGAATCGGTCCTTGTGACAGCAGAGTTGGATGAGCCTGTTGGAGAATGAGCTCCGCTGTCTGTCCAGAACGTGGTGGAGTAGATGTTCAGGATTATCTATGGTGGATAACAGTTTGTCCGGCATCCTACTCTCCACAACCTCATCAAAGGTGTTCGGTTTGCAGCCAATGACGGAGCCAGCCTTCCTGATCAGTTAGTTCAGTCTGTTGGTGTTTTCGGCTCAGATGCTTCCCCCTCGGCCCCTGTGCCGAGGGTGTGGGTGCACTGGAGACAGCAGACTGGTAGCATACTGCTGCATACATATTGCTGCATACTCTGAATAATCTGAGATTCCTCAGGAAATAGTTTGCTAATCCCCTCCTTGTACAAAGTCTCAGTGTTGATCTTCCTGCCCAGCCTGTTATCGAGGTTCACCCCCAGGTATTTGTTACTATCAACCGACGATCTCCCCCAGGATGCACAGTGGTTGAGTGGTTGTCCTGTTCTTCCTCAAATGAATCTTCATCTCCCTGGTCTTAACCACATTCAGCAGCAGGGGATTTCTTCAAGGCCGCTACACAAAATCATCAACCACTGCTCTGTACTCCTGGGGTTACACCTGAGCTGGACTGGTTGCTGCTATTGTTTTTTCAGTGCAGCATGAGAGAGTATAGACTATTGTAAAAGTAGGTTTTAAGACCTAAGAAGAACTGACTTTACTAATGTTGGGTTGTAAAAATGATTTGTATAGGATTAAGTGTTTCATTACTCCCTAACATGTCTCAATTAGGAAAAAAAAAGTTTTACATAACAAGATACATCCAGTCACATAACTTTATATTCTGTTGTGTGAGGCTAAAGACCAAACCTGATAATATTAAGGACCCTGGTCAGAGATTGAATTTCCAACAAGGAGATCATATTAGCTTATGGTGGTTTGCAGATTTACACTAAAAATCCTGAATGGATTTCCATAGAACTTGGATCTGGAAGTATGAAATCAGTCAATTTATGTGCAGATCTAAATAAAAAGGCAGATCATTTGTGTTTTTTGACTTTCCTCAACATGGATCAGACCAGGGTCTTATATCGTTGATAGAAGGAAGAAAAGCTGGGGGGACTTTTCCCCCAGAGGCTGTCATACACTAACTGGGCTAATGTTGGTGAAATGTTTTTCTTCCTGACTTCTGAGTAAAATCAATGGGAAGTAGCTGAGAGATGGCTGCTAATTGTGTTCATTAGTTATGATCCCAGTAGAGATCCAGCACTGAAAGGCTGTATGTAGAAATACAAGGCTAAAGCCTGCATACTGGTGAAACAACTGTGAAAAACTGAAGAATGAATGATATTGACTGCTATGTTACATTTATTTGGTAAAAAAATGCCTTTTTTTTGTTATTTTGTTAAGAAATACTACTTGATACATTTTCCACCAATCTTTGTGATACGATAGCTAAGGGCAGGGAGAAAGTAAATACATTTTGACTACAATTTGTGAAACTGATGGTTTTGCAGCATTTCCATAATTGCACAAAACCTTTATGGGAGGGAGGGGTATGGCTCCGGTAATCTAGACAGGCAGGTTGATTGCATTGACAGATATTTTCCCTCTACTGAACAAATAAATAAATAAAAATCCAGATTATGCCAGAAATTAATCATCTCTGGACCTCTCAAATGTAATCTGGACATCCTCAGTTGATCCATAATGACGTATACCATACATCTTTTTTGGATGTCACACAAAGCACTATTTATTCCCATCTATTCACAACTACCTCTGTTTGTAAATAGATGTGCAGACGTCTGGCAGAACGCCTTATCTCAATGTCATTCATCAACAAATTCAGGCTGTCAATGGTTTGCTCTAATTGCTTTTTAGCTTAATAGATCAGTTTGGTGTGTGTGTTTGTCAGTGGGGTCACACAAGGGCTACTTCTTGTATTTTGATGAAGAATGTGGCTTGGAGGAATTCTATTTGGAATGAATGCAGATAAAAGGCTGGAACCAGGAAACTTCGAGCTCCCGCAAAAGGGGTTATAAAGTGTTACTGGTGTCTATCTTTAGCTGCTGGATGGAGCGTCTCGTAAATTTCTTTGATTAGGTTTTTTTAAATATTAAGGAGCTTTTGAACGTGAGTAATTTTATGTCAGTTTGCCCACATTCTTTAATGGTGGATATTACTATCCCCATAAAAACAAGTTGAGCTTTTCCAGGAGCAGAGGCATTAGTGTCCTTAGACGCATGCTCTTTTCATAATATCTCTGAAAATTTGAGATATTATGGAAAGGTTATTGCCTGCGCTGCAGATTCTTTACATTAACGTTGACACTATGGAGCTGTTTCTCTCCAAAACTTTATTGGCCATAATTTCTCAACAGTTTGACTGATGTTCCATATGAATCCACTTGAGGAGGTCTGTCCGTCTTATATATAATCATAATAATAATAATAATACATTTAATATATATTTCGGGGATATATTCTTGCTGTTAGGGATGAGCTGTTGCATATATGAATAGTTTTGTACATTCTTTAACATTGTAAGATAAATGGAGCGTTGGGAAAAGCTCTATTACAAATTAACTACCTTACAGATTTTATCAAACTTGTTCGAACTGAGCAGTGGGTGTCTTGCTGCATGATCCTGACCCAACACACAAGCTAAACTATGACCTGATCCTCAGTATGGATGGGGTAACCTATGGCTGCTGAAGCAGTAGATGGGTTTCATGGACAGGCTTATTCCGAATAGATTCGTAAACGACTCACAGCTCAGCCATGAGCTCAGGATCTGTTCCTTGGTCGACATGTTTGGCTATGGGCTTGGCACTGGGCAGCGGCTCAGGCTCAACATCTACCATGAATCATCACATCACCTGCAATACAAAAACCTCAGTTCTCCTGTCACTCTTTGTCAGATTATTCTGTATCAGTAATGGTAGCTAAATCGGCCATTTTACTAATCCTAGTAATTTCCTTCAGTGTGTTAAAGTGCTTACCTATTTCATTCTATTCTATTTACTCATGTTAAGGAACGCATTCTGAGCCCCGTACCGCTCCTAAGCCCATCCCTGCTTCCAAGATTCAAGGAACGGATCACGATCCAGTTCAAGTCCAAACCAAGAAAAAGATCCAAGCCGAAGGCGCACAGTAATTTTCCCCCCGCTACTCTTCCTGCAGCACTCTCTTAACTTCCATTAAAACCACGATAAATCTTTCGGATTATGGGTCCAATTTAAGAGAATAACAAAAGATGCCTAATCAGAAAGAAAATACTGCATGGTAAAACACCTTTTCGAAAGAGAAGGCCTTTCCGAATGAGATTTAATTCCTTTGCAGGGGGAAGTATAAGTCTTTTAGGAAAGACGTTCAGAAAGCAGCCGCTGCATGCAAAGCTGTTTCGGTATAACCCCTGCGGAGCGCATGCCCGGCGGTGCTACTCACTTGCACGACGCTGGCTTGCAATGATATAAACCACAGCAGAGTTTGTTTTTCATGCAAAACTCTCAGAAAATTAATCGTGATTGTAAGAAATAATGAACTCTACAAACACGTCAAAGAAAACCCGTCAGGAGCAGTGATAGACCGACACTGTGAACAAATTTAAAAGCGATGGAAATATTTTTCAGACGGTTATTTGATGATCGGCAACGTATGCATGAGTCCCACAACCATCAAGGGGATCAGACCCGAATGACTCCACTTTTTATTGAGTATGAATGAAGTACTTAAGGAGCTGGTATAGGCTCCAGCCCCTGCGACCTGAAAATGAATGAATAAATTAAAGACTGTCATGACGTGAGTCTGGGCTATCAGGATCAAGCATGTGATGAGGAGGTCTGGTTTAAACTTTATGGATGATGTTGATATAAATTTTGATGACCAACTCAATGTTTTATGCAACAATTAATGAAGTAATTAAAGAGGAGGAAGTCATCAATTGGTCGCTCTTGCACTCGTCACTCAGCTTTTGACAGCTCTTCTGATTGATGTGTCGCATAATGTAATCACCATTTCCGATTACTGCTCATGTAAACCCACCATGTGTTTGAGAATAACATCACCGCTCTTTGTTTGGTTCTCAGGACACTCGGCTGAGTGGGGATACATGGAACATAAACCACCACGTTGCTCATCTTACTGCCCATTCTTCCCTTCCTTGTTTGTTTGTTTCTTTGAGTCTCTTGTCTTGTCTCTGTTTTTCACATAATATGGATGAAGCCCTCTTAATGAAATAGGTATACGTTCGACATAAAATAACAAAAATAGCTACCAATCTTGGCAAAAACCACTATATATGTGCAGGCAGAGGGAAAAAAAAAAACTTGGTAGAACAGTTGGGCGAGAAAGACCCAATTTTATTTGAGAGAGAGATGGGATAAAGTAGTGGAAGCCAGATCTTTTCCTACTATTTTGGAGCTCAAGTTGTCAAATACTTGAATGAAGCATGTTGCTACCCTGAAGGCAGCCAGTTTGAAAACACATTCATCTTAACTGTTGGGCCCTGGTGGTGGTATGCACTCTAATGAATGCCTCTCTATTTCTTTATTTGATTAATATGTACATTTTTATTAATCATTTATTCAATCAATTTATTTTTTTAATATCATTTATTTGTTTCTCACCACATGTTTCTTTCATATTCAGTAGCAAAGGAGGAAAGATGTTGCCAGATTCTACCTCAGACAGCTTCGTTTCAATCATTTATTGGCCCATACAGCTGCGATGGTTTTAGAAACTGTGGTAGGAGTAATAATTCAAAAAAGAAAAACAACCAAAAAAAGAGTCAAAACCATGTAAGGAGTCCAAGAAAGCGAACAATAAACTAAATAGGCAAAACAAAGGAAACATGACAGGAAATGTAAAACTAACTAAGCAACATACATAACATTATCGAAATAAAACAGGAACAGAATGATGACGATAAAAATAAACCTTCAAAATAAATCCAGAGAACCTTAACAGAATATACCAAGAAATAACTAAACAGTCATGACGGACGGTAATTATATCAGTATGTTTGTATAAGGAATGTTTGATGGTCACTTCTGGTTCGGACAATCCACTGTGCCCCTGCAGGCACAGTGCAAACCGATTTAGCTTTAATTCAGTTTCCACAACATTACTGGATATTGAAAACTCAATAGGTGGTATATAGTGTGCTTCCTTTTAAGACCAGCTAGCCATTTACACCTTGGAGGTAGCCATTGACCTGCATTAATGTACAGGAAGTGGATTCATCAATGGCAGGTATGGAAAAAAAGGAGGAAGAAGAGCCTGGTGGCCAGAGTTAAGTTGATTTGAGGAACAGGATTGATTACAGTGTAATGTCTATTTCTCTGCTGAACACATTAATGTCTCCAGCTCTTCAAGTGGCTCAGCTTCCAGACGAGCACTTGTGTATTGATTTATTATGTTGTCTCGGTCTAATTATTGGGGAGTGTGGGCAGCAAATGAAGGAAAGAGGAGGAAGAAAGTGTTCGGAAAAGAGAGCTCAACTCAGACAGATGTTAGCTTACTCTGAATAAATTAATCTACAATCAGGAAATTCGATTAATTTCTACTTTAACAATAAATATATTTACACTATCATTTGGTATATATTTTGCAAATAGATTAGATCATTGCATTCAGTTTTTATTTATATAATACGTAGCCTCACCTTTTTTTGGATTGGTGGTTTTCCTTGATATTAAATAATCACCCGGGAAAATAAAATATAAAACCTTTTGAGTCATGGTCTTGAAATATAATGTGATGAACAAATGGATAGAAAAGACAGACCCACTTTTATATCTTCCACAGATAACAATTACTAATGTCATCTCACTTTACTCAGTACTGGATTGATATATCCCTGAAAAGTTTGAGATGTTATGCAATCATAATCACTGCTCCGTCCGCAGGCAGATATGTGTGAACACGATCTAAATAGTTATTTAATGGATCATTTTAAAATGTTGTTACCACATAGACTTTAGTACGGGGAAGAAGTTCACTGATTTTGGGAAAATTCGGTTAAACATCTCCGATACTAGAGGGAGCTTAATCTCCAGACATTTTTGAACCATGACTGCCTAACCTTTGGTCCAATTTAGTCCAAATTTGATGCATTTTATGAAGCTCTATCTTATACATTTTAAATGCCAGGAAGAGCAACTGTTGGTCCGATTTAGCCTAAATTTGTATCATATGAATTACGCCAGATTTATCTTGTACGTCATATATTAATCCAAAACATCATATTTTACTCCCCAGGGGAGGTGTTTTTTTTATTTATTTTTAATGCTTGTACAATGACTGGATACTTTTTGGGGATGTACCCTTGCGGCAACCAGTGGCATAGGCCTGGTTGGTTTTAATTTCTGCTTTTGTCTGTATGGTGTGTCTAGTGTGTATTTTAAGTTCAAGCACAAATAACTTTGCCGCTTCGTTGTTATGAGCTTTGACAGTTTGAGCAAAGGCCTGGAAGGAGCTGACATGAGAGCACAACGCAAACAGTCCCATTAACTACCATGCATCAAAAGCTCCCATTAATTTGCTGTGACATAGACTGCCTCCATTATTGCTGTGTGTGGATCCAGTGGGTGACTGTTAAGTTCAAGGCTTAAGGTGGAAGGTGAAAATATCCTTTTAAAACCTGAAATTAACCTCTCAGTATAGCATCTCTTACATTTATCCACTTAGTCCAGTGGTGGGCAAATTGACATTGTGAACCTCCAGAAAAATTGTCCGCTACAGTGACAATGTCATTTCCACTGAAAATGGCAAAAGCAAAGCTCCCTCTTCATTTTGAGGATGCCACCACCATACTGTATTGTTAGCACCATGCCAACCTGGACTTCATGGCAGAAATAGAAGATGACTGCATGAAGGCTTTTTGTTATCCTACCAAACCTTCCATATTACACATCTAGATTATAATTCAGATTATAATGCTTCATAATGCTGGAACATCATGAGTTATCAATGTGTGTTTATAGCCGTTTTTCATTATATTGGTGAAAGGGCTTCCATCGTGGAACAGTGGACCAACATCTTACCCTTGCAGGCTTGCTTGCGGGTTGTGAATTTGCCCATCAAGTCTTCATGGGCTGTGGATTTGGAGAAGGCCTAGGACCGTGTCCACTGAGGAGTTCTGTAGGGGGTACTGTAGGATATGGGGCCACTGCTGTGCCACGCAGTCCCTGTATAACTAAAGTGAGAGATATGTCCCTATCATTGGTATAAAGTCAGACTTTTTTTCAGTGAGTGTTGGATTCTGCTAAGGTTTGCCCTACAATTTTGTTCTTGTTATTCATAGACAGGATCTCAAGGCGCTGTTGAGTCAAGGAGAGTGTCCGATTTGTGGAGCTTAGAATTACAGATGATGTTGTTCTGTTGGCTTCCTCATTCTGTGACCTCCAGCACTGGAGTGGTTCAGAACTCACTGAAGGGACTATACATTTCATCTGACCTGAAAACGCCTCTAGATCCCCCAAGATAAGATGCCACTACGACCCACGTTAAGTGGAAGAAAATTGATGGTTGGATGGACTGATGGATGGATGGATCAGCAAATGGAAAAGTAACGATCTTATAATGTTGAAGAATGGGGAAAAAAATGTCCAGAATCTGCAGCAATAACCAGATTCAACTCAAAATGAAATCAACTCTTTGTTCAAGAGAAATCCCTGAAACTAAATGTCACCACAATTTCACAATGCTTTGAAATCTCTTGCTGACAAACGGAAACAATCAGATGGCAGTAATTATTTAACAGGTGTAACTGAATTGGTATGGAATGCAAGCTGTATAACACAACTTTCTAATCACCCCTCACTCCTCATCGTTTATACACATTATTTAGCTCCCACAATCTGTACATCGGTCAATTAATTTTTTTTAGTGTTAAAAATCTAAATTGATACAGGTTTAAATTAAATGTCAGGTGGGTGTTCTTGTGTCTGCACCGCAAACAACGTGTGACAATAAAGCAAAATTCAATCCAATCTTGCAAGTTCTACCGGTGCCTTTTGTGTCTTCCGGGATTAATTTGTAAAAAAAAAATGATTACCTTTATCATATGAAAAGTGATATGATAACAGATGTTGTCTGTCTCTCAGGTGTCCGAGTTCAGAGGAAAAAATGACAACAACACGCTAATTAGACGCTGATGCTAATAGGATTCTGCACAAGGAGGGATTAGCTGCCCTGAGCTTTACCTACAGAGGCACCGTCATGGATGAGCTACTTGATGGACGTTTGGAGCAAAAGCTGTATACCTTCTACATGAATGTTCATGTATAACAAACACACAAACACACACACAGGCACGCACAGGTATAAGAACTTTCAGTGTGCTTGTTGGGGAGAGAGATTGGAATAGACTTAATGGGCATGAAGTTTGAACGCTTCATTTACAGTTTTATTCTCAATTCAAGGTAATTAATCTGATTTATATAGCGGGTAAAGAAATATACACACATCTGAAACTACGAACTCATCAAACAGCAAAAAAACCTGGATCAGTATATACACTCAATAATTAAAGTGACATTTCACTTTTTTACTCAAATATCAACTTAAATGTTATCATAATGTCAGGATAAAACAACATCAGACTAAATAGCCTTTGACATTTCAGATGAAATAAGAATGGTTCAAATAATTAATTTATTTTTTTGTCACCTAGGCACCAATCCATCCTCCTCGGTCACACCAACCAACTGTATGTCCTCTTTCACGACATTCGGGAAAAAAAATCCTCTTTGGTTTCTTTTTTCTCCCGGCTGACACACTTATGAATATAGGAGGCCTTCTCCATGGAAGAGTCAAACAATGAATTAAAAAAAAGCAATTACTAAACCTGTATAAGCTGCTCAATCAGCACACCTGTACCTCCTTTCACGGAGGGTCCTGCTGGATTTCCCATTTTAGCGGTCACATGCCAGTTTCCATTGGTTCGTTAATCTGCCTTAAGCCAGCTGTGACTCAAAAATTTTAAGTATTGTGTTGTATTGATTTCTCCAATATTACCCATAGTGAATTATGCACCTGCATCACAAAATGTAATGATTATTTCATTCTAAATTGTCTTCTTTCCTTCAATAGATCTGGCACTCTGCACACATCCACCAAGGCCGGACGTTCCCCGTTGATTGAAGTCTTATCCAAAATCAATCACACTCATTGATTCCAACCCCTGAAAATGTGTTAGGGGTTGGAATCAACCCCTGTATGTTTTTTCATCAAAACCCATTCATCATTGCCTATGAAATTAAAGAAATATAGAAAACTGCATCCAGCAACGTAATATTAAAAAAAAGTTTGCAATCACCCCTTTGGGGCTGTTCTGACGCAAGACTCAAGCCAGTTTTGTAGAAAATCCAGAAATACATAGGTTTTGTAGAATATAACAAGCCAACATGGCCATTTCTGAACATGTGCTAGCTGGTTTTGACTAAAGCCTTTGTGATTTGCTCCAGTTTTCTGCCCCAATCCAAGGGCCATTCTTTGTCATCGCTAGGTCCTACTTGTTAGTTTGGTGTGTCATCATTTGATGTTATATACATCTCCTTTGTCATTCGTTAGAATATTATGGCTGATGAATGTACATCATTTACTGCTGCTCAATTGGTCAAGCTTTTCCATCTGGTATGCTTAGATGGATAGTTTATTCTCATGAAGCCCTATATGTTGCTTCTGCTTCTATCCTTAAAAAAAATAATGGGACTTTTATGTAGCGAGACATCTCCACATGTGGTTCTTCACAGAAAGAGAAGGACAGGCTTATCTCACTATTTGCTCTCCAGGGTCAAAAGGACAAGTGATTCTTTTCTCATCTAGCAATCAATCGACAAGGGAGTCTTGCTTTGTGAAGGGAGGACCCGGGTGTTACAATCTGAGGTGTGATAAAACATTGATGCCCGACATCTCACCACACCACCTTCGCTGTTTTATAACAATGCCAGATAACATTGGAATGTTAAAGAATAACACTCAAGTAAAACAGTGTTGATTTGAACCTCATCAACAAAAGGACAGTTACTGTGGAAAGTGTTCCTTATTTCCTTTCACAGCTTACACAGTTAGAAGCTACGCTAAATTTTCTTTTCAACCATATAAAACATGATATTGTAATCTGTTCAAATAAGCAACCTTTTTTTAGCTTGTCCGTCTTGGACGGTTCTACAGTAACACAATGCCATCTAGCGGTCATTAATAGAAACATCACTTCGAAAATATGTTTTTAATTTTACTACTGTCAAATATGTGAACATGTACATCTTATCTTACCTCATCCAGTTTAAATAAGATGACTGAATAGTGCTTGTAACAACTTTATTCTTACAAATGTTGGTAATGTTAGAATGTTTCAAATCTACTGATCCTGTCTGCTACAAATCTGATTGATATACCTTATTAACGCAGATGTCATTGTAGTTAAGCTAGATTTGTTTATATCTTGAATACTGTTTTATATAGAATTATACACATTATATAGAATACATGGTATTTATATGTATGTATTATATATATATATATATATATATATACATTCATTTAAACAAATCGCACAAAGTAAATGTCTCTCACATCGCAGCAATCTTTCCCTAATTTTTTTTTTTCTAAATCAGTTGAATATTCTATTTTAAAACTCCTGAAAAAAAAAACATTGACTAATATTATAAATATGTTTAATCAAATGGTGGTATAATCACAAATCGATCTCCCATCCATCAAGTGTATTCAGATTAACTTGATAACTTCACTGCTGCAGTGTCCGGCTAATACCGGAGAGGGGTCCTGAAGCATTCTTAGATGAAATTATTCCTCCTATGAATTCTGTGTCCACCCAGGATCAACTCTGTCTTTTTTTTTCTGCTTTTGTGTGCATATTCCGCCACCTTGTCACATGCACTATACAGTGAAAATATGGTAGAACTCCTAGATACCTTCACTGAGGCAGTAATTACCTACCGAAGCCATGTGTCTTTTTTTTAATAAATAAACTTTCAAGAGCGGATTAAAAGCATGTCGACCATAGTGTTTCACTGGTTGCCATGGTAAATTACAGGATCTGAGATCCATTGATGATGATCGTAGCTGATTGAATAAATTCATATCAGATGTTCTGAAACCGGATATCTCGACGTTTCTCATCTCAGGCTTGGTCAAGCTGGAGCTCATTCCCTAACTCAGAGTACGTTTAGAGGGGTTTATCTTTTCCTCCCTTGTTGGCTGTGTTTTCCTGTTTGTTCCGGGAATCAACGGGGTGTAGTTGCAGCCTGATTGTAGTAGCCCCACACTCGACCTATTCACGAGGCTATAAAGCAGATTTGCAAGATTCTCCAACTCCCTTGCCTTGAGCTGCCAACAGAACCTTGGACCAGTTGTTTAATATTTGGTGATTCTCACCAACACACATATTTAATGCTCACTCACACAGACACAGCATACATAATGACCTAGTGACATACAGACCCTATATTGTTTTAATTCTGTAATTTGTTTTCATTAACTTCTTAATTAATTTGCTGTCTATGTGTGGTCTCCCTCTTGAGCCAGATTGTGACGCTATGGGTACCGAGACATACCCAAAATGTCCAAAACGTTGAGTGTGGAAACTCTGACAGTTCCCACCTTTATGGTAGATTCACTGTCATCCCTGCACTGCACTACACTGCACTGTTAAATTCAGGTAGTACGCGTGTTAAGTGTACTTAAATAGAGTTAAGCACATGGTAGTATGTGAATTGACACAAAGCTATTGTTTTTCGTTCTTTATTTTTTCTTTTAAACGTAGGATTTCCCCTTTCCACTTTTCTTATTTTGATGTAAGGCTATCAGTTGCAGAAATGTAAGCTTTAAAATGCATTAGACGCCTGCATAAACAGCACGGAGTTACCAGTAGCATGAGCATCTGTTGCATAAACAGAATGACCTAAACTCGTTAACGAGATATTGTTAAGTTAGCTCAAAGTTCAACTGAAGCTAGAAACATGAGAACATAGATCAAAGCTTTCTGTGACTATACCATGTTGACCTTTATGTGACACCCACTTTGTACAGCTTTTTTGCTCACATTATATCAGTACTATGTCCATATATTTAGCCTCCAAATCTTTTTGGTACATACAAAATTCAAACCTTTGCATATTAATTTGGAGCTCCAACAAAATTGTACATCTTTTTCCACAAATTTGTAGAATTTAATATTGCTATAAGTTAACAATTCTAAACAAATCTAAACGTACACTTTGATCCACTGTGATGTCTTTTCTGGTGTCATATCTGACAAAAGATGAGCGTGTCGTTCTGTCTGAGGGCAAGATAGCCTGAGCTGGTAGATCAGCCCTGACATTGTAAGCCTAGAATGATCTTGCTGGATCTGGGGGGCAAGGTTCCGGGATGAGACTTGCATCCGAGTGCTGGGATCTTCTTTTATAACAGATCTGTTTGTAATAAACCTATATATTTACACAAGACAACTGAGACTCCTTGAGTTCATTCCTTTCTTCAAATGATCAGAAGACAAGATTTGTCTTAATCGTGGAGGGAGAAAAAAAAAAGGGAAAATCCGTTTGAATGTAGCTGTGGGATCTAAGGCCATCAAAGTTCATAGTGGGTGTAGTACTAGTAAATTTCAACATGGTCTTGTGGATTATGGCTAATTTGCCTTATTACCAACAACAGGGGATAAGAAAGCGACAGACAATATTACTTTGATGGAGTTTGTTATCTCTGTTGTATGTTGGAGTTCAATGACCCTGGGTGGAGAGTACATTTCTGTAAGAGAATGGTGTCCTTTTACCGGCTGTGTGACATATTTGAACCACTCATGAGACCAGTGGAAACAACAGAACGTGCTTCTGCTCCATCTGACATTAGAGTTACTGTTGCTTGACCAAACTGGGTGACTGTGAGGAATATCGCTTGGTAGCAACACAGTTTGAGGTTCAAATGAGAACTCTCAAAATGTCAATGTATACTGTCGCTGGATGATGGACAAAGCAATGAGCCACCATTGTGTGTGTTTCTGCTTCTTCACTCGGCACCTGCATAGTAATCCATAGCTTTCAGATATCAGGATAAGATACTACTAGAACAGTAGAGTAATCCCGCTACAATATTCAGAGTTCGCCAAATCGGTTCATATCCGTGTTAGGGATATGATGATAACATGCACAAACATAAAGACGAAACACTCCAAAAACATGATAAAAACTGGGATCCTGGTGTGCATGTAAACACAGTCATCAAGAGTCCTTAGGTCTCTTGTTCAGTGGATTACCCTCCAATATTGCCGGTCGCTTGGGTTGTTGGAGACAAATGGGTCTTGATCTACCGCTTAATCATCTTATCTGAAGGGATTTCTGTGCTACAACCAAGAGTTCTAGTGAACTATACCAGCTTTTCTGTTCATGAGTCTCAGACTTGTCCACCAGATAACTTAACTCTAATCTAAAAATCTGTCATCATATACATTTTATTAAATTAACATTTATGTTTATTTATTTTTTTGTGCCCATGGCTTCTGTTTTACTGGATTTTTTCAGCACAACACAGCGCTCTTCTCTCAGACCATTTGCCGTGGCTAGCAAATTTGAAAAATTGCATATTTGGAGCTCCTGACTTAATTTTTCATTAAATGATTGTTGTGGCGGCTCCCTGCACAAAACCATGTTTATGCACAGGCACCAGTAAAAAAAATACATTTAGGAGTAATAACCGGAGTGAGTGCAATCTCAACACAGATCGAAAAATATGATTGAATCAACAGTGAAATTTTGTCAAGCAGAAATATTGAATCTCCATTGATGCCTGACAATGAAACCATATTGAAAGCTTTTGTTCTGTACAGTTGGTGACTCAAACCTGATTTTTGTAAAAAGATGCCTGGGATTGAATGTTGGTGGATTTTGATATATTCAAGAAATTTCATACTAATTAACTACAGAAACCTTCATTTGACATTTTCTTTATTTAACATCACAAACATCTTGGCTGTCATCAATAAAATGGATCAATTTGACTGTTGACGTTTCAGATGGATTTTTCTCACAGTTGACTTTCTAGGTCACATCCAAATCCACATCTCCTCATAATCTGCTGGACACAATTTCAGTCACACAACTCACATATGATACGGTTATTAATATAATAGCAGTTTAACACTGTTTGAGTTTGGTGTCAAGGCCCCCGAATGTTGGACAAAAGCTATATAAGCTTTAGTCCAAATTTGGTATAATAAAGTTGCATGAGAAGTAATTGTTGCCTGATTGTGCTGACTGACTGAACTTTCATTAGGTTGTTGGTTAATTAATCACCCGGCTGAACTAAATGAAAAATGTAACATTGATATATCAAAATATTTTCATATTCTTATTATATTTGAACTGAGACTCTTGTCTTTTCCAGCATTTATACCGCATGTCAGCAGCACCGCAATTTAAGTCTTTAGAATTCAATTTATTGACTGTAATATAACAACAAAAAACCTTAAATTATCAGCCTTATCCTTTCAATGAAAATTAATAGTTTCATAATGTTCGAAATCTGAAATTGACTTGACTTGATGAAATGAAACCAAACCTGCTAACATACAGTAAGGCGGACATGAGACCTTCAGGGCCTGTAGGAGTCCAGGGCTCTAGTTTGTTATCCAGCTTTTAAAAAAGGCCACATCATCCGGAGAGAGAATCCTGACTCAGAGATTTAGATCAAATGCCAACAGTTATTTCCTCTGGAGGGAACTTATTCTGCCGGGCTGACATAATGTTTGCTAGATTGTCATCTTAAATTGGGACTGGAACCTGAAACATCCTCGAAGCCAGTGATGTCTTTGCCTGTTTGTTGCTGTTTCCACTTTAAAACTGTGCCTGTAGTCTTTACATGTGCCGTGCAGGCAGAATGCGATAATCTCTTTTTAGCACAAGGATAATCTCTTCCAATTCAATTATAATCAGGCTGACATCTTGTCCTCTGCTGACCCACAAGCCTCCTACTTCTTTAGCTAAGCACTTAAAAAAAACACAGAGGTTTAGGAGCAGTACCGGTGAAGGCACACATCTGATCAGGAGAGCTGAGCCTCAGGCGTATCATGCGCTAAATCCCTCTGAAAGAGAGTAAAAGAAGAAGAGAGCGGGTATTTTTTTAGGGGAGAATATCATCTGCGAAGAGGTGCGAAAACAGAGACACGGGAAAAATTATTTGTCAAGACTCTAAGCTAGCGGTGAGAAACAATGGCACTTTAATTGTTTCCGGAGGGATTTAGCGTTAGCTGCGGATTTTCACCCAACATCCGCCTTCATTATGATGCATTTTCTCCCCTGAAACAATTCTTGGCACTTGTTGATGTGGGCACCATGCCTCCGTCCCTTCCTTCTTTCTTTTTTCTGCACCCACTACCTCTCAATCTCTCTCTCTCTTCCTCCTTCCTCTCACAGCGGGCCCTGCACGCTTGGCTTGGCACAGATGGGCAAATCCAGCAGATGTTTTATCAGGCCTTTTTTTTGTTGGTTGATTTCCCCCCCCCCTCTTGTTTTTTTTCCCTTCCCTTTGCACATCTCTCCTTCTGCAGAATGGATTTAGGTTTGGGAGTTAATGAGGTGATTTACATCTGTCCAAAGCTGTTTGCTGTTGATTGTTTTGGGGGAATAACAACAGGGAAAGAGAAGCGAAATTACTTTCACTTTGCTGAAATGGACAAAATGCTGCAAAAATTCAAATTGTAGAGCAAAGAGGTCTCTTAATGTGTTCTAGTTCTCTGAAAACATGATATCTGGTGGCACTGCATGTCATCCTTGAATTTATTTAGAATGATGAAAAATAATTTTAAAGATGATTTGGCGTAGCTCAAAATAAATCAGTTCTCCTAGGTTTGAAAAATGTTGAGTATTGAATGTTGAAGATTGAATTCTATAAAAAAAATATAAAAAAATAGTCATTTTTAACCTTCATTATATTACAATTTTACCTTCCATATTTTCTAATAATAATAATAAGTTCTCATTTGTCAGTTTCACAAAGACAGTGGAAATGTCAGCATTAAGCTTAAATAGGCCTGTATAGCAAAAGTTTATCCCCGAAAGGTCCCCAACCCTCTGTGTTGCACAAGCAATCCCCCTGATTGAACTCCTTAAATTAAATGTGAAGTAATGTTCCCGGTATTTTTGGTAAAACAAAAATAATTTTCCCCTAGTCAATAAAAAATGAATTATTAGAGTAAGACACAACACATACAAGACAAATCTCCTCAAGTCAATTGATATGCACAACAATTGATCTAAATTGGACCACCGGTTGGCCGAACATTTTTGGACATACATTCTCCTTAATGTCAGAATTATACAACCGACCTTTACCAAATTAAATTATTTTTTAGTTATGTCTGGAAAACAGTGCTTACGTAAAAAAAGTCTCCCCCTAGAGAGTAAAAAATTAACTATGACAGTGAAATATCATCCAAACAATATATATATTATTGATATGATTAATATACTAAAAATTTGGACTAAATCGGCCTGAAAACTTTTGGAGATAAAGCTCTCCCTGGTGTAAGAAAAAATCAGCTGATTTAATCTAAACTCTATCCAGTTCCTCTTCACTCAAGGCTTTTTGTGGACATAAAATTTGAACATTATCCACCTAACAGATTTTGATTTCTGTCCAGAAAAAGAGTGTTTTTGTAAAAGAAAAAAAATAAATCTGCCCCTACTGATTAAATATGGACTACAAGAGAAAAATACGATATTTTTGAGATTGATCTCATGTATTCGATTCATATACACCAAATTTGGACTAAGGATGTTTTCCTAAGGATGTTTTCCCACCTCATGTACCGATTTTCACCCACCAAGACTCGATTGGTGGGTGAAATTGAAACATTGTTACACTTTCACTTGGTTCTCTTTCAAACTGCACTTTGTCAAAAGAATTGAACCTTGTGAACTACATCAGGCAATCGTAACGACTGTTCGTCTGTGACGCTAGGGAACTTTTAAATAACAAAGAGGAAGCAGAAGGGAAACAAAATACGTTCCCTTTCACCGGCTAATGCCATATTCTCATGAGACTAGTATTACCTGGGGACTGTGGTAAATTTTAATAATCACGGAGGAAGTATCTGATATTATTCCAGTTTGAATGCATTATGCCTTTAATTAGTCATGTAAAGCTTCTACTGCAAATTAACGACTATTTTTCACCAAACAGAAATCAGGTGATAATTTTAGTCCTGTGCGTGTGTGATTTGGGGTACAGGTGCTTTAGTCATGCAATTCTTCTTATAGAAAAGTAAACAATGACGTATCTTTAAAATAATATCGATGACCTCGTGGAAGGTGACTTAGGGTCAACAAATGGACACCATACTCAAATCCCATAATATGACTAGGGTTAAATGGATGGACTCCACTATTCCCTAATCTGGTACCCTATGCATGTTTAAAAAAGATTCCTGTTCCTGTGAGCAGGTTAGTGTGTTTCTCCTATATTGTAATTACAATATACATTTTCCTTCTAACCCTATCAGTCCTTTGCAGTATTAATGTGAAGGAGGCAAAAGACCTCATTCCCCTTCAATGAGGGAAAGGATCTTCTTATGCTGCGCGCTCCCAGACGCATTTCCAGGGCTGACAGCTTACCTGTTTGCAGCAGCGGATGTTAGTAAATTCAAGTGAAATACAGACTTCAATTATCCTGTGCGAATACCACGCAGAAAACAGAGGTGGGGTCTAATTTCTATATCACATGAGGTCCTCAGGTAATACTAGTCCCATGGAAATTGTGCAGTCGTACACATTTTTTCCTGGATATATTTAATTTATTTACAAAATTAACAGAATTAAAAATGATGAAATAAAAAAATGATGATTTTTTTTACATTTAGCTGAATATAGGGCTGAATGAGTTGTAGCCTTAAATTTGAAATAACCAAGCCACAAAGGGGTCACTAATGAATATCTAGTGCCGGTCCCAGGTCCGGGGGTTGTGTCAAGAAGGGCATCCAATGCCAAATCTTTATGCGGAACACTAAACTGATTTACAAACCGGATCGGTTGGGGCTGAGGTTAATAAATACTATCACTAGTACAGTAAGCCAGCATGGTACCTACCTATAATAATAATAATAATAATACATTTAATTTATAATGCACTTTACATTTGGATCAAATCTCAAAGTGCTACAAAGCAAAAGCAGAAAAAAGCATCAATAAAAAATAAAATAATAACTATATAAAAACATGACCAAAAGCATTAATGTTAATTACAGTTATAGGTTCTGCTAAAAAGGAAAGTTTTAAGTCCTTTTTTAAATGTGTCAGTCATCTGTGGAGCCCTGAGATGGTCAGGGAGTCAGAAGGCCCGATCACCGATGGTGCTGAGCTTAGTCCGGGGAAGAAGTAGGCGGTATGAGTGGGTAGAACGGAGGGAACGTATTGAGGTCAGTGGGGTGGTGGAGATGGGAAGCCAATGAAGGGATTGAAGAACAGGGGTGATGTGTTCGTGTTTACGAACTCTCATCAGGATCCTTGCAGCACTGTTTTGAACATACTGCAGTCTTTGAAGACTTTTATCAGGGATCCCGATGAGAAGTGCGTTACAGTAATCCAGTCGGGAGGAGACGAACGCATGGACCAGCTTTTCAGCATCACTCAAGGTTAGTGAAGAACGGAGTTTCGAAATATTTCTAAGATGGTGAAAGGACATCTTGCAGATGTGTTTGATGTGGGATTCAAAAGTGAATTGGATGATCATGGACCTATGGATGGAAACAGGTGAACCGCTGGTGCAACCGTGAAAGGGCGAAGCCAAAATATGAAAAACAAGTACTCCTGAAGATAAATGGTAAATAGACTGTACTTTTATAGCGCTATCTAGTCTGCCCGACCACCCAAAGCGTGGAACTTGGGGCTCAGTATCTTGCTCAAGGATCCATCAGATAAGTGGACAACCGCTCTACCAACTGAACCACCATCACCCCCAAAGTTGGATTCATCAATTGCACAAGAAGTGAGAAATTCTTGTGCAAAAGGAGTATATTGACATATACTCCTTTCATCATCCCACACAAATCTTTGTAGCCATTTTGAGCGTGCCATCCAGATACTGCATAGTGCAGTGTGAACGCGCTTATTCGCTCAAGTTGGTAAGAAAAGTAAAGAGGATGCAATTTAAGACACTGCATGAGTCATGGCTAGCTGCTAAATGTCTATTTGATGTCAACGCAGCTAATTCTCATCTCTGTTGTTGATATTATGGGAGACTGTTACATGCAAGTCTTGATAAAATAATGTCTTTTTCGGAAATTATTATATTATTATAATATAATTATTATTATTATATTATCCAAGTTGTGCTTCTCTCTTTAGCCCTTTTTTTGGTTTTTTTGGATAAGCACGGAATTGCGAAGACCATGATAGCTGAGGCCACACTGAGCATCACAATGGCTCTTGAGAAACTTTAGTGTGTCATCACAGAGACAAAGTCCATGGTTTAATCAGTCTATGCTAATCACAAATGGTGAACAAATAGCCGTCTATGATCAGCTTCCATTGAATTGATCATAGCAGTCTTTAGTACAACACCTGACTACATGAAGTTTCTAAAAGGCCATTTGTAGTGCTGATAGGATGACAAAGAGCCGCACTGACAGGTGTAGGCATGTTCTGTTTATATCCAGACTCAAATTACCTGAATACATCTGGTCTTTTGGGTTTTATCTGCAATTTTATATCTTGGACCAATTATCTGCTGGAGGCATTTTTCACATTTTTCAACAGTCTTGCATCTATAGCAGTGTAATTAATCTGGCTGACAGGTGTCTGCTGCGCAGGTACAAACAGCCAAATAATAGGGTCTGTTCAGGAAATGACGGCTCCTGCTGCTCTGTGCAGAGAAAAAAAGAGCCACAGGTGTTTACTAAAAATGAAACTGGGAAAAATCAGCAGTTTATGATAGTACATTCAGTAGCAGTAGCAGCAGTGGGAGCCTTTACTGATTAGTTTTATCATGCCTGTAGATTATTTAGCAGCACAATGAGCATGTTTTGAAACAAATATTGATACAAATTAAGATATAAATAGCTTTTTGTTCATGTGTAATTCATATATACTCTTTTTTTTACACCTGAAGTTATACACACTGAACCGTTGTGGAATTAATTATCTGCATTTGACTGATCCCTTGTGAGCCATGGGCAGCTGTGAAGCACCTTGGGAGTAAAAATACCATTCAGGCTCTTGCTAAGACATTCTAGAGATTGGGCTACCAACTTTCCAATTGGGGGACAATGATATCAGGCTGAAAGGTTTATATATATATAAAAAAAAAATTCTATGATATATTGTGCAATATGAGACAATAGGGCTATAGGGCATTTGACCAAATGACTTAATAACTCCAGGATCTAAAACTAATTCTATAATTTTTTCAGTAGCAGGTTGGACATTATAAATTGAAAATAAAGAAAAGGTTGCCTGTCAAACGCTGTCACTTAAAAAAAAATAACCTAACTTGTATTGTGGAAGATAAATGACTGATACAAATGAAAACACACCAAAAGTCTGACAGGATAAAAGTAAAATACATTGTTACTAGGCCTACAATTTCATTCCAAACAGCAAGGGTTATAATGTTTCTCGAGTCCAGAAACACAGATTTCAGTCAAGCCTGTCAGTCAAGCCTGTCAATTTACATTTTTTATTTAGTCTAGCTGCATCATCTGATAGGGATACAGCCATAGTCACAAATAGTCACGCAATAGTAGGAAGACCGGTGATCATCTGTAAATACTGCAATACTACACGAAAAGCACAGCATGCTTCTGCCCTAATAAGGAGTGTAAGTGTCCCATTATGTGCCTCTGTGCTGTAATAGTATTCAATGTGGAAAACTAAGGAGAAGCAACACAGTCCATAAATTATACAAGCAATAACCTGTCTCTCTCTCTTTCACATGTCCAACAGAGGTACTTTGTGTCTTCAGCAGAGATCTGAGTGTGTGCATGAACTGTATGGAGTTATTTTATTGATCGATTTGATTGAAGTCTTGATATTCTTTGGTTATTTAGCATTGGGGTTCTTTTGTGACACTCCAGGAATGTTGCAGACACTCCTAACCTGAATGCCCATTGGAACATCAATGAAAATATACTGAAAACTCTAGGTTAAACCTTTCCTTTATATAATCGTTTTCTGGCTTTTAATATAAGAAATAAGTATACAATTCTCAGGATAACCGCAATGGGAGCATTTTATTAATAAAAGTCAAAAGCCTCTTACTTCAATGATAATGAGGGAAGGTCAAACACAGATGATCCCGGTACCTGGGGACTCTTACAGTATGTATCAAAGTTGTTTTCTACCATTAGCAGTTCAATCTTTGGCAAAGTATTAACAAGAAAAAATTGAACCTCCACCTTATTCGACAAACAATGCAACAAGAAGGTATCCCGCACAATCTAGGTTTTCTTTTATTGTATTATAGAAAATTTAATTAGAGTTGAAGGCTCTGCGACGTGAGATCAATAATCTCACGTCATCGGCATGGGTGGTGGGATTTTGGTAGGTGTCAGATATAAGAAACTGGTCCCAGTATCAACAAGGTGTTTATTTACAAAAAGTGTGCCAGTGGTACATTTACTTATCAAAAACACGATGCACAAAAGATAAGAAAAAAAAAAAGGAAAACAAATTGTTAACTGCTTAACTGAAAAAACTTAACTCCGAATAAATAAAATTAACTAATCATCTACACTCAGCTACACACTGAATATTTTCTATCTTTAGCAGCCACAAAAGGCTACTTATCTTCTGCTCTCGGCAGGAGTTTATCTACTTCAGAATGTACCACTATTGCAGGTAAATGCACCGACTCTCCTAACATAGGAATATGAAAAGTGTCTTCACTTCGTTAACACAGTCTAACATTACCCCACTGTGACATCACCACAAGAGGTATAAATAGAGGAAGTGGTTGAGTCGTACCTCCATTTACATCTGGAACACTAGAACTCACAGTAAGTACATACAATAAAATGTTGTGAAATCTATGTTGTGTTGAAGCAAAGAAAAGTGCAAAACTTAAATAAAAATACAAACCAATAAATGCTAAATAGCTTAATGATATTTCTGTTTTATTCAAACAGAAATGTAACTGTAAGCAAATATAAGGGCAAACGCAAACAAAGCGGGATCGTATGTGCGAGCAAGATACTGACTGATGGTACAATTACGGTTAAATAAACAACTAGCTGGCATGGTTCAATTTACAGAAGTATTGCAGATTGTGAAATGGGAACAAGTGGTGTGTTCTTACCCACTTGTCACAATACATTTTACCTCTTCTCTGCATATATGTAAGTAAAGTAAAGTAGAAAATTCAAAGTTGAAAAATTAATAAAATACTCAAAACTATCTCAAATATCAAAAGGCGACTCTCAGTTCAAAAGCTATTTACATAATCTTTTATTAAAAAATATTAAAGTTTTTGAGTCCTGCCAAGGAAGCCATCATCTGAGACAAATACATCTGACAGAATGAGTTCAACTTGTAATAATGGAATTTAAAAAAAAGATAAATAAATACATTGTAAATAGAAACCATAACAGTAATCAACCTTTAGGTTTATTTATTTAATTAAATTTAATATTACATCTTAATTTAATATTATCTGGTCTGGACAACAAATCCAACAAAATTATCTATGGAACCAGAACAAATAAAATGTCTACAAATAGCAAAAGGCAATACTTCAGCTTTGATTTTTTTTTTTGAAAATTTTTTTTCTGGAGGAATTTTAGGCAGGTTAATGCCAATAGTGAACTGTAATAGTTGGCGGAGGCAATATTTTGGTCATTATCTTGTATAGCAGGATAACACAAAAAATACTTGATGAAGCTGCATGAAACTTTGAGCAAGGGGCCTTGGAAATGACCATGAAGAATCCCTTAAATGTTTATGTAGATAACGGATAGTGGGGAAGATCCAGGATTTATTTATTTTTTTTCATTATTTTAGTTTTGTAGGACACTGTGTAATAGGGATTTTTTCAATATTTTTGTCTATTACGTATACAGCACCTGACACATTTTGATGGACTGTGGTGGTAGGTTTGGTGTGTGTGGCCAGGATGAATACATCAGAGTTCTTAAACTCTTTTTTCAGCATCTTTATTAATTACACTTAAACTACGTGACAGATTTTCCAGAGGCTATGGTGGAAGAGTGGTGCATGTGCCAAAAGCAGAACAGTTGGATTCTGAAGTAGATAAACAGGTGGACCAACAACCCTGAGGCAAGCCACATTAATGATGCTCATCTTGTTGGAATTTAGATTAGGTTGAATTTAATTAACATGGAGTTTGGGCCTTTATGGAGTTATATGCTGTACTGAGTGTCATTCTAGTAGTACTATTGTTATAACATGGTCGTTGTTTTATTTTCAAAGAGAGGCAAAGTATCTGACTCAAGCTGAACATCTTTCTTTAAGGTAGAACAAACTCATTAATTCAGGAGCTGTGAGTTACAGACGCTAAACTCACCTGGTGAGTCAACTGCTAACCCCAATTAATCCACTACACCGAGGACATGAGATAACCTGCTGGCCGTAATTTTCCAAAACGTTCTACAAGAACAACTGTACATAGAACTGATGTATCACACCTATATGGACTGATGGGAAACTCCATCAACAGTTTATTGGGGGAATTAAGACTGCAAGTGTGTGAGCGCACAAGGTGATAACTCAGGTCAGAGGGAGTCGGCACAGTCCAGAGCAGCAGCTGTAAAAATTGTTAATAGGGGGAATTAGAGCTGATCATCATTAACCTGAGCCCGAAACAGAGCCATAAAAGACCTGCACAGGAGCTTTTTAACTGAGGTAGAGGACGGACACTGACATCCTGGGATTCCCGATAGAGTTATGACAGGTGAACGTATTCAAAAGAGGAACAGCTTCACATCTGCAGCTCTGTTTAATAATGTTTGCCCGAACAGCACTAATAAAATGCTAATCTTTATAACTTTTAGCTGTCTGAAAATATGTACATTAGACAAGCAAGAAAAAATGATCTTGCATTGGTCTAATCAATGTTTATATTAGGATTGAATGACGTGTTAAAGGAACCCATGGAATGATCTCTAACGTACCTGCTGCCTGCAGCTGTTTAGTATCTTTTAGCTCCTAGTTTTTATTTTTAATAAGAGGGTATAGCTTTGTAGCAACCAGCTCATGGTAACACTCACACTTTGAAAGGATATGGAAATGCTGGTGGAATTTAGATGAAATGGTTCAGCAAGACAGTTGGATTGAAATAACAAGCTACAACAACAATTGCATCTAATTAATGCATTAACAAAACGATTGTAGTATGATTGCACTCATTTCCATGGCTTTTGTTCATGTTGCTTGGACTAGCCAGCTGGATTGTCTTAAGGTTTCCATCCTTCTTCGGTGTGTGGTGGCAACAGGTCAAGCAGGGTATTCAAATCGTCCCTCTCACCGGCAGCAATGTCCAACTCATACTATGGTGGAATCTTGATAGTGTTTCCTGTCCAGATGAAGTATTATAATCGAGCGGATTATGTCTCTACCGCGGGGTCCTCCCTGGTGGTCGTACCTCCAAAGGAAACATTCAAATCCGATGCCCAAACCGCCTCGCATGGCTCCTTTCGACAGAAACTAGCAGCAACTCCACTCTCAGTCTGTTTTGGATGCACAGGCTTTGAACCACATTTTGGAAAGATCATTTAAGCCCATGCATATGCAAACTCATTGTTTGGGTAACTAGTGGGGGCTCATGACCACAGGCAAGGGTTGGTATGATTGACTCAATATTTCTTTTTCTAATGCTTACAAGTTTATCCCTGTCAAAAGTAATAGATACGGAGGCCATCTTAGGGAGACAGTGCATTTAGTGGAGCATATTCCGTCATCAAGGCCTAGTAGTCCCTTTTGGACTATTCACCTAACCTGACGTTTCATGGTAATCTAAAAAGTAGAAAAAATAGTTTATTATTGATAAAATGTTGAGAAAAGCTGTATCTCTGTGTTAAGGGAACAGAAACAAATTGGTGGATGTTCCCCCTTTACCCACATTCACCGTCCTTACAGACTGCATCAGGTTATTTCCTACCAAATGTCCAACCCTCCCTCCAAGTTTCAGGAAATTGAGTATTTTCTTAAAATCCTGTATAGAGAAAGACAGACAAACACAAAACAGGTAAACATAACTTCTTCGGTAAATGTAATCAAAACACAAAGCGTCAATGTTTTATGTAGCTGGTTGTCGCTGTTTCGATGGTATAACTACAGTTTAGTATGATTATGTTCGGCCCAACACTGGAGTTCCAGATACCACTCTTAGTACAAGTTTTAAGTCCACTCATATGAGGATGTTTTTGTGAAGAAGGCCGTAAAAACTGTCCCAGTACAACATTGTGGATGAGCCCAAAGAAAAAAATACGCTTTTATATACCTTAGAAAAAGAAGCCTAATGAAAAAAAAAAAAAAGATGTTAAACAGGCTCATACTGCAACACAATGAGAAAAACTAAAATTATTTGCAAATAAATAAATATAGGTTGAGCACATCAACATTATGGTTGCCCTGAAAAGGCCAGTTGTAACTATAAGCTATATGACTATATAAATACTCTTTATCATATAATCTCCTCTACTTAATGGTTCTAGTATGACTGTCATCGGTAGTAAGCCCAACCAACTTTTCCCAAATCCCCGTCCTCGTCCAATAACCACAAACATGTATTTCCTGTCCCATCCCTCATTAAATTGCCTCCCCTCTGTATCACCTTCACTTTTCTTGGACATTTGGTTCTATTCATTCTTTTTTCCGACTACCATCTCTTGGCTTGATTTCCCGTTGCTGGGTATGATTGATCCTCAGATGCTAATACCTACCGGCTACAGGCCTTGATTGTGCGGGCAATTAAATCAAGATGCTTTGTGGGATATGTAGTTAATGGACACTCTCTAAAGCGCCATTCTCTAAAGAGAATTGCACTGTAAGCAAATTTCATTTTTTATAAGCACTCGTGGGATAAATAAATTAAGGGGCCGAGCGAGATTCGGTCCCTGGGTCTGAGCAAGGGCATTTATATAAAAATATAAATTATCTACAAAGAACAGAATAACCAAATAGTTTAAGTTATATTTTACTTATATTTTAGTTATATTTGAATGCTTTTAAACTGTGAAATATTTGTATATATACATTTTGTCCTGGGCCCAATCAGATCTTTTATTTCTTTACAGATATTTCCACCACCGAGGTTGCTGTTTGTGTGTTTGTTCATTATTTTACAGAATAGCTCAAAAAATTATTATTATCATTTTTGAATGACATCATGTAAAAAGGGGAGTGTTAGGTCATTCAGTCATCAGGTAAATCCAGGAATATTTATAGCTGCTTTTATGGAGATGTAGCGGTTTATCTAGGTTTTCCATCGAAAATAATTGAATATGGGCACCACCCAAAGTTAATTTGGGAAATTATGAAATCTAGAATTGATCAAGTCTTAATTTCATTAAACTTAAAATTCTCACATCTGAAAGTCATGAAATATTTTACAAAGTACTCTCACTTCTCTTCAAGAAAGAAAGACAGGACACCTGTTATGCTTAAATATGAATCTGTTTATTCAACTACACACTAAACAAAACAGGATAAATATGGATAACTGATAATGAAGGAGATAAACAGTAAAAGCTGGCAGTTTGAGAAATAGGTAATGGTTATAGAGAGTGATTATTGACTATATTAAATTCTCTGGAACTTGATCATTGATAAAGGCACGATAAAATTAAATGCAACTTAGATTTCATGCATCAACCCCAGATCATGAATGAGCATGATAGAACGATGTCACTGGTGCTGGTCAACAATCACGTCCGTGGATCGGGTGCTGCAGTCGATGAGGCAGTTTCCTCTCGCTGGACGAAAGGCAACTTCTCAAGGTTACGTGAAGACTCCTCTTTACGAGACCCTGTCGTTGCTGCTGTATGGGGACTGGTGGTTGCTGCACACACACGTCCGGCTGGACAAGAGATGGACCTGGCACCGATCGTCCTTGTTGCAGGATGCAAAAATGGGAGCAGAAACTTGGTTTCCAGGTAGTGTCGCAGCCCTCACGAAACTCCTGAAGGAAATTGACCGTTGCATGCTAAAAGTCTTGCAAGTAAAGATATTAGAAATTGACTCTTAGGAGCAGGTTCAAACAAAAGTAAAAAGGTTTGCGTGCCATTACTGAGCTCAGGGTTCTGAGGCTCTATAAACCATCAGTTCAGAATACGAAGTATAACCGAACGGCGAAAAATCAACAAAAGTCGAAAAGCAAACGACTTAAAAAAAAAAGGCAAAATTGAAGAATAAAGAAATGACAATATAGGTAAGAGAAGAAGGCAAGAAGTGAAGAAAGCAGAGAAAGTAGTAGAGTAAAAAAAAGCAAAAGTAAAAAACAAAATTGAATAGTAAAAGTAAAAAACAAAATTGAAAAGCAAAAGTAAAAAGCAAAAGTAAAAAGTAAAAGTTAAGCCACAGGGCTTCATCCCCCTTTTATACCCGTCCCGGTGTCCCAGTAACTTATTTGCATGAAGGGATGAGCAGAAACTCAGGTTTCTCTCGGTATAATGCAAATAGGGTGGACAGGGGTAGAGATAAAAAGTGTGATAGTAACACGTTAGAATATTAAAACCACTCTCTCTCACCATGGCTAAAGAGTGATCAAACTCATGAGGGATATATATATATATATATATATATATATATATATATATATATATATATATATATATATATATATATATATATATATATAACGTATGTAAATACTATGTATCCTACATGATGTGTTCATGTAAAACAATAATCAAGATATAAACAAGTCTAGCAAGGACAGCTGCGTTAATAAGGCATATCCATTAGATTCGTAAAAGACAGCATCAGTACATGTGAAATCCAACTTATTGAACTGGATGAGGTTAGACATACATGTTCAAATATTTGACAGTACAAAAACGAAAAACAATTTTCGAAGTGATGTTTATATTAATGACCGCTAAATGGCAATGTGTTACTGCCCAACCGTCCAGGACGGACAATCTAGAAACTCAAGTTGTTTATTTAAACACATTACGATAACATGTTTTATATCATTGCAGCAGATATTTTTCTGAGTTTCTAACTGTATACATGGTGAAATTAAATAAGAAAAACTTAATATAGAAACAGAAACTTTTTTGTTGATGAGAAGCCAATCAACACAGTCCTTCTTGAGTTTTAAAACTTTATCATTCCAATGAGCTCTGGCAGGTCATAAAACAGCATGAGCTGGGGTGGGGTTTTGGTCATCGATGTTTTATTACACCTCAGATTCTAACACTAAAGACCTCTTGTCACCACGCGAGTTCCCCTTGTCGATTGATTGTTATATGAAAACAAAATCAACTCGTTAGCCTGAGCCGGGAGAGCAAATGGTGAGATGGTGACTGTCCTTCTCTTGCTGTGAGAAAAACCAGAGGTGGAGATGTCTCGCTACAGAGATATGTTCTGAACAAATAGTATTCTCTGACATTAACATAAATGTTAATTTGATGAAAAAAATGCATAAACAAATAAATAGAATTGAACAATAGCTAACTTGCTCCAGATTTCTTCCTTTGGCAACTTTGGCATAGATTATTTCGACCAATGTGAAATAATTGCTTGCCTGCAAAAATATAACTTTGAAGCACTTTTTCTCATCCTGTTGAACTTTAATGAATCTATATGTATATCTATTTTTTGAAAATAGTTTTGGTATCTGGAAGAAAATGAATTTCTTCTAATAGAATGATTACAAATATCTTTCATCACTGCTATTTCAGTTTAAATGACTGAGTATAAAGGTTGAACATTTGCAAAAGCAGGAAGCACTCTCTATTTGATTCCTGTGTTGTTTTGTAGAAAATAAAAAGTTCAATGACTGTCAAAGCACATAAAAACGCGCTGATTAGCTGCCTGACTGTTAACTCTTACCGACATAACATAGGTTTATTTGCAGTAGCTCATGCCCGCAATTACCGTACCGCACACAATGAAGAAGTGACACTTTAATGTGGTGGATAGATCAAAATGGCTAAAGTTTTATTAGCAGACTGTTATCAGCTGGTGGTGAAAGCTGCTTTATTGTAGCCCTTTCTTCCTCTCCCAGCACTGTGCTAAAATAAATGAAGGTATTAACATTAAGCACCACTCCCTTCAGGGCACAAGGTTCTTTTACCCCCACAGTTCTGTCGTCCAGCCAGAATTTACACACAAAGCTGCATTCGCTGCCATTTCAGCACTCATACAGGTGAATCAACTGGTTCCTCAGCTACAGTTACAGCTATTGTGTGTTCGCATTGCTAGACGAGGTTGTTAAAACAGATGTGTGGTAATGTCCAGGACAGGATATTAGACTGCTGCACCGTTTCTGAGAAACAAACCAAAGAGACCAGTGCACAAGAGTGAACCCAGCAGGAACCTCTGATAGAATACACCGCTGCTTTACACATTCACACTCACACTTTCAGGAGCCGTAAACCATGGGTGGCAGCTGCCTGTAAATCTATCAATCTATACACAGACTAAAATAGAAAAGCAGACCGCGAACCTCCGCCAATGCATAACAGCTCCTACGATAGACATTATTTTGATCAGAATCAAATCAATACCTTTACTTGGGAACATGCATATTTTTCAAATAATTTATGAGTCATCGCCAACTTCAAAATCTATCAAAAAAGTCACTATTAAGATAATTTTATACATTCATTTCTATACATTCATTCATACATATTGAACTTTAAGTGGAACCAATACATACTGTTACACTAGTACTATGGAATCATCAGTTACCGCCGATCTTCCATGTGAACACGGTAACTCAAAAAGCATTTTAATGGATTATTCTCACACTTAAAATACATATAGACCTAAGTGCGAAAAAGAACTGGATTTATTTGGGGAAAAGTTGTATATTTCCAACCTTAGGGTTAGCTTTATCTCCAAAAGATTTTGTGCCATAAAATATCAACAATGGTCTGATTTAGTCCAAATTTGGTGCATATGAAGTCTATCTTATATAAGCCTATATAGTGATAGTTTTCTACTCTTATAGGTCATATTTTACTCACTAAGGGGAGCTTTTATAATGAAATTTCTATTTCATGGATCAGTAACAAATTTTATACCCACATATATACCCAAAAACCAGCTGAGTCCTTATTTACGCTACGAAAGATTGTATTATATAGGATGGGTCGCTATAATGCCAAAACTATGTGAACGATCATTTTCAGATTTTATACCCACATAGGCATGTGGAGAAGTAAGCCCTGGCCAACACAAACAAAAGGAGGGAGAGAGCTACAAACCAGCCACGCAGTTGGCCGTCGGATCTGAGCTTACCCCCTGACCTAAAGTCCCGGTCTTAACTAAAAAGATTATTAGGGCAGAAGACGGGATTGGTTGTTTGGACTATTAAAATTAAACACATTGTATACAAGATAGATCTCTTGAGTTGATTCATATGCACCAAATGTGGACTAAAGTTGACATTTAAATTAAATGTATTATTATTATTATTATTATTTGGTTGAGAATATTGGCCCCAAAACTTTTGGAGATATAGCTCCCGCTAGTGTAGAAAATACATACCCAACCTTCCCCAAAATGATCCCAGTTCTTCCTCCTACTAAGTTGTGAGTATCTTTATTAAACATTGGTAAACTGAAGCATTTGGCGGTATTCTTTGTGTTATGGATCCCTCTGAGCCAGTTCCGAATAAGGATTGTAACAGTTGTCAGTTTGTCTGTTTGTCACAAATTTCCCTTGTCTGATTCCTAGAATTGTTATATGTGCCGTAAAAATCACGATGCCAAACCCAACTATAACCTCTTTGGTGTTTTTTGATAGGTAGAATGGTATACTGGGGAGGATGAACCTTTAACAAACAGAAAATTACATGTCCGGTTGTGGTTTGAAAATCAAACTATAACTGAGAAAATACATAGCAAGCTTTGGCTTCACATCGCAGACGATTGAAACGTATGATACGAGTTGGAATTAAACAAAAATATAATGACGTGCCTTAGAAGCAATATTTTGAGACAGGGACCATCCACAAGCAAAAAATTTGCTTAACTTCCCCTATATTTGATAATCTGGACAAAATAATTACTCCCATTTAATTTATGTCCAGTGAATCAATTGGCCCTGGGGGGTTTGTTAATGTCACCAGAAACTTTTTTTATTTTTAATTTTAAAAAAAACTAGTGTCCTTGGGCTACACTGACTCTTTGTCGGGGTGAAATCTGTTCAAACAAGAAGAGACCGCCACACCTAACCACTTCACCAGAGTTCCTCCACAGTTTGTTGGAGGAGCTTACGGCTACCCAGACAGCCAATCTCGTTTCGTCCGAGCTTATGGGGCATGTAAACATAGTTGATAACTGCAGCGGAATTCCTGCATGGCGGGACTGTGAGCTGAATCACCGTGCTCCGCCTCGCCACCCACCCAGATATGAATGATCTAAATATGTAAAGAGCAGAAGACACATGTCTGCTTATCTGCGGACTAATTTTACATGTGTTCATATGACATGCCGTGTTTGCTCTTCACACTGTCGCACACTGATGGAAACACAGCAATGAATTCTTAATGATTAAAAAGTTACTTTGTGGCTCTGATGTTTGAGTTTTTACTTTCATTGAAACATAAAAGAACTCTGAAATTCGTATAGGCATCTTGATGCCCCACCAACAGAAAAAAAGCTCTTCTTCAATTACAAAGCATGTATAACAGTTCATAAATTTTTTTCAGATGTTTTTGAGGAGATATAAATAAACTATTCCCTCTTACATATGACATATAGAAAAAAAAGAAAAAAACGTCTCAATGGCTCGGATGTGTGAGGACGAAGGCTTGTCTGTCGTCGCTTCACTATCCCCAGCAAATTTTATTTATTTCTTTTCATTCTGCTTAACTGTGCTTTACACCGCCAAAAGATTGATGTGGACTGTCTCCACCAACTTTATCTTAATACTATCTCTGTGTTGCAACCACAGTGTAGTAGTATTCAGTGTAGTAGTATTCAGTGTAGTAGTATTCAGTGTAACGCCGTCGATCAGTGGCTTAGCCCGGACAGCTGTTAGCCCGGACAGCTGTTAGCTTTCACTGAAGATTTGTAAACCGGCCTTCTCATTGCTGGTGTCGTGCTTTGTAATTAGTTTTGTTTTCATATTGTTTCCTGATTGCTTCTCCACTCTTGATTGTTAAAACCTGGGTTACCGCGTTACCATTGTTAAAGAAACATAATCCCCACATTAACTGGTGTACTGGAGAGATAATCTCTTGGGGTAGGAACTGCTTAATGTCCTGTAGACCATCTATCTCCCAGCTCTGTCAGCCCCTTTCTCAGGTCACCATGGTTGAGAACCTCCCTGCCAGGATGGCCGGGGTTGCAGTCAACCCATTTCCAGGGCCAACTGACCCTAGCCTGCTTAAGATCCCCTCGTGTTACTGGGACCTAGAAGAAGTATTCAGCAAGACAAGAGCCAACTCGTTGCCACCTCACCGGACCTACGATTGCTACATTGACCTCCTGCCAGGAACCTCACCACCAAAGGGTAGGCTATACTCTCTCTCAGCCCCGGAAAGGGAGGCCATGCAGACCTACATTACTGATTTCCTGTCAGCAGGGATCATTCGACCATCCTCATCACCTGCCAGTGCGGGGTTTTTCTTTGTCTCCAAGAAGGACAAGACCCTACGTCCCTGCATTGATTTCAGAGGATTAAACAACATCCCCGTTAAGAACAGGTACCCCCTTCCGTTACTCACATCTGCATTTGAGTTATTAAAGGGTGCCAAGATCTTTACCAAGCTTGACCTTAGAAATGCTTATCACCGGGTAAGGATAAGGCAGCGGGACGAATGGACGACGGCTTTTAACACACCTACAGGCCACTAAGAGTATTTAGTGATGCCCTTTGGACTTTCGAATGCCCCAGCTGTGTTTCAAGCCCTGCTGAATGACGTACTCAGAGATATGCTCAACTCATTCGTGTTCGTCTACTTGGATGATATCCTCATTTTTTCTCCGGATGAGAGGAGCCATGTTCAACATGTCCGCCAAGTTCTCAAGCGCAAAGAAGTGCGAGTTCCCTGCAACTTCGGTCTTGTTTCTTGGATTCGTGGTATCTCCTAATAAGGTGCAGATGGATCCATCTAAGGTCAGTGCGGTGGTCAATTGGCCCATGCCCACCAGCTGTAAACCGGTGCAGCGTTTTCTGGGATTTGCAAATTTTTATAGACGTTTTATCCGCAACTTCAGCTCAGTAACCGCTCCCCTGCATGCCTTAACTTCTCCTCATGTAAAGTTTGAGTTGACTTCTCAGGCTTAAACTTAAACAGAGGTTTACCTCAGCTCCCATTCTCACAATCCCTGATCCAAACCTTCAGTTCGTGGTGGAGGTGGATTCTTCCGAATTAGGGGTTTGAGCCATCCTCATCACAAAGGTCTCCAGAGGACAGAAAGCTTCATCCCTGTGCCTACCTGTCAAGTAAACTGTCACCCACCAAGAGGAATTATGACGTGGGGGACAAAGAACTGCTGGCGGTAAAGACGGCCCTGGAGGAATGGCGCCATTGGCTGGAAGGGTCAGAGCAAGCATTCCTAGTCTGGACGGATCATAAGAATCTGCAATATATCCGTGCAGCTTAGCAGCTCAACGCCAGGCAGGCCAGGTGGGCCATGTTTTTCAATAGATTCAACTTTGTTATCTCATTCCGTCCAGGATCCAAGAACATTAAACCTGATGCTCTCTCTTGGCTATATGACCCTGACCCAGTTTCTAGGATCCCCTCGCCCATGTTGCCACCATCATGCATCATCGGGGCAGTAACATGGGGCATAGAGAGGAGAGTGAAAGAGGCAGGTAAGAATATTCCAGTGCCGGACGGTTGCCCTCCAAATCGGCTGTTTGTCCCGGCATTGCTACGATCTCAGGTCATCAATTGGGCTCACACCTCCCTCCTTTCATGCCATCCGGGAGTCCGTAGGACCTTATTTGTCATCCGACAGTTTTTCTGGTGGGACTCCATGACCAAGGAGGTGGAGGAGTATGTAGCTGCTTGTCCTGTCTGTGCACGAAATAAGATCTCAACGCTCTCTGTGCCACAGCGTCCCTGGTCAGACATCTCTCTGGACTTTGTTTCAGGCTTACCTTCTTCTGAAGGTAACACCACCATCCTCACAGTCGTGGATAGATTAACCAAGATGGTCCACTTTATTCCTCTGCCTAAAATTCCCTCTGCCAAGGAGACGGCGGAGGTAATGTTGTCCCATGTGTTCCTTCTCCATGGTTTTCCTAGGGATGTGGTGTCAGACCGGGGACCACAGTTTGTCTCCAAATTCTGGAGGGCATTCTGTTCACTACTGGAAGCCACAGTCAGCCTCTCTTCTGTTTACCACCCTCAGTCTAATGGCCAAACTGAACGCCTTAATCAGGAATTAGAGACTGGACTTCGTTGTCTCGTCTCTCAGAACCCAGCTTCATGGAGCAAGCACCTCATCTGGGTAGAGTATGCACACAACACTTTACCCTGCTCATCCTCTGGTCTCTCCCCCTTCCAGTGTGCCTATGGTTATCAACCGCCGCTGTTCCATGACCTAGAGAGAGAGGTCAGTGTCCCCTCTGCCCATGCTCTCATTCGCCACTGCCGCCTGATTTGGGCAGAGGCCCATAATGTGTTAATCCGAAGTAGCACTCGTTGCAAGAGAACAGCAGATCGGCGCAGAAACCCCGCGCCCATCTACCGTCCAGGACAAAGATTCCTAGTGTTCCCCGGGATTAATTCTTATCATCTCTGCTAGTAACAAACCTTGTATTTTTGCCTGCCCCCTTGGTTATTGTTTGCCTGCCTTTACTAGTAAAGAGTTTATTCACCAGTCGTTGTGGTAGTCGTGCTTGTGGATTCTAATTGTGGTGCCGGCCTGACAGCTGGACTGTTAACCGGACTCCTTCCACGACTGGACCTCCGCTGGTGTCTACACTCTTGGCTTTACTGACCTGATTTTGTCCCATCCCTCCATTTAGCTCCTCTGCTGTTGCCAAGTCCTCAGCTTACAGCCTAGCGGCTAGCGGCTAGCCGCTGCCATGGTGCTCTTCAGATGCACCGCTCTGCAACTCCTGAACCTCGCCTGTCGCCTGACTCCAAACTCCCTTGCCGTCATTAAATCCAGCGGACGCCTGCGTCCGCGCTATGTCCACAGGGCAGCCCATTGCAAATTGATTTATTCCAATCAGACCATTCCCACGATACAGTCTGACCGTCGCTCTGTCGCACCGCTACAATGTCATCACAACAGACTCCACGTGCAACCCAGCAATCTGAAACCTCTCAACTGTGTGGACAATCTTGTCCTCTCAATCGCACTGCCACAGTATCCACACATCACAACTCTCCGACATTCATGCTGCGGAATGCTCGCTCCCTAAACAATAAAGCACTTCTCATCCACGACATCCTTACTGACAGGACAATTGTTTAACTATGTCTTACTGAATCTTGGCATAACCAACAGGACTATTTCTCCCTCAATCAATTCCTGGTCAGAGAGATTGCGATACCCATTGTCACCTCTCTGGAATGTCTCGTGCTCTCTTTGGCTGGATTCCCTCACCTCGAGGTTGTCCTTATTTACCGCACCCCAAAAGCCTCCTCGACATCCATGTCAGAGCTACTCACCACTGTCTGTTCCAGGTCTCCATCTACACTCATCAGCGCTTTCAACATCCATGTGGACTCCCCCATAGCACGTTTGCCCATGACTACCTCTCACTACTGAACTGTTTCAATATATCACAGCATGTCCAAGATCCCACCCATTCTAAAGGTCACACTTTGGACCTGGTTTGCTCCACTGGCATATCTACCTCATACCTGCAGTGCCTGGACCTTGCCATCTCTGACCATCAAGCCATCCTCTTCACTATTCTTGTACCTCAGCCCAGGCAGCACACTAAACGCTCATTCACCATTCACCCTGTCAAACTTGTTAGCCACCCATCTGGACTCTGACACCACGGTTGATGGCCTGGTAACCCTCTACAACACTACTCTTTCCCTCTGCCTGGATTCTCACGCCCCCCTCAAAACTCGGACTGCTTCTTTAACCCATCCTGCTCCATGGTTCACTTCTGAACTCCGCTCCATGAAGGCCTCCGGTTGTCAACTTGAGAGGCTTTATAGGAAATCTGAGGTCACCATCCACCTGGAGGCCCACAAAGACCATATCCAGTCCTACAAGGAAGCTCTCTCAATCACCAAATCACTGCACTACTCCTCTCTCATCAGAAACCAGCAAAACAACCAAAGGCTGCTGTTCTCCACCATAAACCACGTGCTCCACCCCATCCACCCCCCTGAACCTCTGGGTGCCTCTGACAGTGCCGTCAAGTTTCGGGATATCTTCCAGGCCAAAGTAGATTCCATCTACCAGTAGCTCCTAGCACCTGCCACCACCCCTCCACATGCACCTTTAGATGAGGACACTGCTCCCCCCCACAGCATGCCTGCCTTATCCCTGGCTATTCTCCTTCGTCCCTGTGGATGCCCTCCAAGTGACGAAGCTTGTCACTAAGGCTAAGGCCTCCACCTGCTCTTTGGACCCAATGCCCACAGCACTGATCAAGGCCTGTCTGCCCGCCCTGTGCCCTACCATGGTCACCCTCATTAACTCCTCCCTGGAATCTGACACAGTCCCTTCCTGCTTCAAAACAGCATCTGTCAACCCAATTCATAAAAAGTCAGGTTTTGACCCAGAGGATTTGAACAGCTAACGGCCGATCTCTAACATTCCCTTTCCTTAGTAAAATCCTGGAAAGACTAGTTGCCGTCCAACCCCCTCAGCGTAATTCCAACCATGAGCTTTATGAACCCATACAATCTGGATTTTGACCTCACAACAGCACAGAGACTGCCCTCATCAAAATCACCAACGACCTCCTCATAGCAGCAGATTTCAGCCACTTCTCCATCCTCATCCTCCTTGACATCTTGGCAGCTTTTTATACAGATCCCCTAACGGACCAATTAGGACTCACTGGTACAGCCCTCTGCTTGTTTAAATCTTATTTATCCAACAGAAAACACACATTACCATAAGTGACTCCAGCTTCTCCCCAATCCCAGTCAACCAAGGACTCCCTCAAGGTTCTGGGCTTGGACCCCTCCTCTTCACCTCACCATCTACCTGCTCGTCTTTGGTCAGATTATCCGCCATAACGGTCTCAGTTTCCACTCCTATGTCGACGACAAACTCCCCAGTCCCTAGTCAAAAGCCTACAGGAAATAAAAACATTGATGTCATCTAACCTCCTCAAACTAAACAGCAGCAAATCAGAGCTCATGGCTGCGGCCCCTAAGGTACTGCTCTGGAAGGTTGGAGATCTCCTCCCTGATGTGGGTAGTTCCTCCATCTGCCCATCCTCTGAGGTCCGCAACCTAGGCGTCATCCTGGACTCCACCCTTTTATTTCAATCACACATCAAATCCATCGCAAAATCCGTCTTCTACCACCTCAAGAGCATCTCTTTAGCCCAAGTACCTCACCAACCTTCTCCAACCCTACTCTCCTTCTCTGAGGTTTCGCTCCTTCGACCCTGATCTGCTCTCCACCCACACACCAGGCCCCGAATATTCGGTGACAGAGCCTTCCGTTTCGCAGCCCTGCCCTCTGGAACTTTCCCCCCTGATATCAGGAATTCTGCAAAATTGGACATTTTAAAAAAACTCTTCAAGAGCCACCTGTTCTTAAAGGCCTACGGTCTCAGTGTCCCCTCGACACAACCCTCCATTTAGAGTTTATTTATTAGTATGTTTTCGACTACTCTCTTTGTTACGCGTCCTTGGGTTCATAGAAAGGCGCTATATGAGTCCAATTTATTATTATTATTATTATTATTATTATAAGGACAATAAGTGGGTTTACATGGGACACTTACCCTAACACCACCATGCTATTCATAATAACAATACTGATTATTTATGATACCAAATACGATTCAATAATCCATATTTCTTTGAGGTTATAACAACAAAAGAATGAAATATTTATAGAAAATATGTCTGGCATCAGTCCCAGTTGTTCTGTGAGTTGTGTTTTTTTGAGTAAATCTATGTCGCTGTGGTTGAAAGAGAGAACTAAATGACTTGAATTAAAAATATAACCTAATTATCAAAGACATAAATGTTAGAAACAGTTAGAGCTTAAGGGATAACTGTCTATTGTGGGGTGTTGGTTCTGTCATTACACTCAGAGTTTCATACAATGAGCAACAGTTTAATGCTCATGTATTTTCAATGAATGTTCAAAATGAAACAGATCTATGCTGTCATCCCCGACTGCCAAGGTATATCCCCAAAAAGGCCCAAGCCCCTGCATTGTATAAGCAATCCCCCTGACTGAACTCCTCATACTAAATGTGAAGTTATGTGCACAGTATTTTTGTTTGTATATAGATATGAAATATACATCAGAGATGTCCTTAAGTCGATTCATATAGTTAAGAAATTGTGTCAAAAACACTATTGGGGGTAGAAGGTTTCATCCAATGTAAAATATGAAATCAGAATATAAATCGGACCAACTGTTGCAAAATTATGGCCAGAAATCCTTTGGCGATAAAGCTCCCCCTAGTGTCATAAATAACCAACCTACCTTTCCCAAAATCAGTCCAGTTGTTCCTCTTACTAACATATATATTGGTATATGATTTAAAAATGATCCATCAAATAGTTTTTGAGTTATCGCGTCAACTAAATGGATCTGTTGCAAACGCTTTGACGATAATATTGCTGACTTTTCGGGGATATTATGATGCAAATGTTACTTTTCTTTCTTTTTCCTCTGCAGTTAAACTGTACCATACAACGACCCCGAAGGTCATATTCAGTCCACCTCTGGGGTATCCTGTACCTCAAACAGTGTTTTAAATGATTTTAATTGTCTCAACTGCTAGTTTAAACCTTTGAAAAAATAGATTTTTCCAAAATAAATTTTAGAATTCTTCATAAAATTTTTCTAAAACAGTGTTAACTCCCAATTACAAAGTTTCCATAAAAGGATGAGGGAGTGTCCAGATGTTACTTTGACTCCGGCTGCTGACGACAGCCTTCTTGTGTAGTGAATCTCACGCTGGTACTGCAGATGCCTTTTGTTGGCAACTCTTAACTTGATACACCAGGAGTCTGACACTTAACAATCTGGAGTGCATAATGTTGCAGGGGGGATGAGCGCTCATCTCCCAGCATGCTCTCTTTCTCATGTTCTTTTCTGCTCCGGTCCGTGCCCTGCAGGAACGGGATAACGATTCATAAAGAGTCGGGTCGAAGTTCTATTTTTTTATCTACTTCATAACTGAACTGCAGCGCTTGAGAAAATGGCAAGATGCTTCCCTACGCTTGGTTGCACATTTCTTTCAGGCGTCAAGGAAGTTTTACAAGTTTCTTGACAGGGTGAATTAAAAACATGTCCAGAGTTGCAGCTGAATTGCTAAACAAGTCAGAAATGTTGATTATGGTTCGCTGCTTTGTGCAGTTTGATGGCAATCACACTAGTGTCTCCAAATTTTCCTTTTCTTTTTTCTTTTGCCGGGCACCAGAAAATGAAACATTTCATCTGTCAGCACATCTGTGCATCTGTGCTGTTACAAAGTCTGAGGTTTGAGCCGCTCTAACGCACCCTAACTGAGAAAGAAAAAAAAATCCTTTGAAAAGTTGATGACATGTTCAGCTCGCTTGTCTTGGTGAATGGCAGCTTCAGATTTGAAGCCGTCTGGTTGTTTTTTCAAAAGTCAGAGTTCCCTATTTGATTTTTGGAGAGTTTAGATCATCAGGTGACAGTCTGTCACCTCCTCACTCACAGGCGTCGTCTCCTGTTTAGATGCAGTCAGATAAAAACAATGAGGAGAGGGAGAGATCAACAGCTTTTTTTACATAATATTATTTTTATTAAAGGAACAATTCAACCCCAAAATTAAAAAAAAAAATCTTCTGTAGTTCTATTTAACTATCTAGATTTTTTTATTGTGGGTTTTCTGAGTTTTTAAGACTCTGGTCTTCACTTAAATGCAATGGAACAAGGTAGCTTTGGGCACTCAAAGCACCAACATGGAAAACAATTATAGGCATTGGCGGTTCAGCGCCAGAATTCTCACCAGCTGTGTTGGCATCGCCGGTCCGATTACCAAGGAATGCAGTCAACTATCTTTTTTCCTGGAGAAGCTGTAGCTCAGTGAGTAGAGCTATCATCCCCTCATCAGAAGGTAGGGGGTTCAAGCCAGTATGCCCAGCAGAGCTGCCCATTGCTCCTCAAGGATGGGATCATATCCACAATGTCCATAGCTGTCTGTGATTAATGATACAAATAATATATCCTTTATTAATCTGGAGATTCTTCCGATTTTTTTTTCAATCAACATGTATTTTCTTTCTGCTGTACCATTGTGGAGAAAGAAGCACACATCTTCTCCTGAGGAGGTTTAGGAAGATGACAGCTCATTCAGGGAGGATGCTATTTCATCTCATCCTGTCATGATCACCAACCTCCTAGAGTAGGTACTCGTGCTCCTCAGTGTTAAATGGAACACATTCCCATTTAAATTGTTCACAGTGAAAGTATGCCAATTTGTACTGTCACGGTCTTTGCAATGGTCATGTCTCTCAGTATGTAGATAGATTAGCGTAGTTTAGCACAACAAATGGAGTAGGGTTGCTTTTGACTACCAAACCCCATTACATTTCTGCAATTAGCTGTTGCTTGCATGAAATAGTGCATAACTGCCAAGAGACAGCACAAATTGTTTAGACTCTTGGCTTTGGCGATGATCCTGATGAAGATCGAGAGAGTGGGAAAATACTTGGTTCTCCTCATGTACGAGTAGACTTAGGGCACCACCATATCCGCTTTCTGATGTAGGATCTATGTAAGGATAGTGCCACCGTATCTTAAGTATGCAACAAGAGTTGTTAGTCAAAAAAAAGAATGACCAGCATTGTAGAATTTCTGTAGATTTTTTATCTATCACTCAATGTCCAAAATTCTGGCTTAAAGTGAACGTGATATATATATCTATATATATATCTATATATATATCTATATATCTATATATATCTATATATATATATATATAGATATATCTATATATCTATATATCTATATATCTATATCTATATCTATATCTATATATGTATATATATATATATATTTGCAGCTTTGTTTGACTTATTATATTAAAATTATTTTGTAAGCTATGTCAAATGTCATGACCGTGTGAAACAAGTCATTTTTTTTCCCTGATAACGTATTTCTCTGTAAGGTCTCTAGTGAATCTCTGGAGGGACTTTAGTTTATGGAGTTTGCAAGCATTGCTCAAGCGTTGATGTGCATGTGTCGCCCATAACCTCATTTATAAAAAAATTTTTAACCATTAACAAAACGTTTTTCACTTGTCCACTGCTTTATTATTTCTTTGAATTCAACTTTAATGTAGTCGGTGGGTCACAATTTTTGCCAGGTTTCCAAGTTCTTGTTCTGACTGTGGGCCACGGGCACAAACTGTGCGGATCATCTCTATTACAATGCCAACATAATAATTAACTTCAAAATAAATGAAGCAACTGAAAACTATGTATTTATCAAACTTTTGAAGTTTTTTTCATGTCTCCCTTCTACGTACTGCTCTGTGGTCTGCAGCACTGCCGAGCATGCATTCTTCATTATTACATCCCTCTTTGGAGAAGGTTGGTGAGGAGAAATACGAAAAACCCTAGCCGGACTACAGCTTAAGGATTTTTTGTACCTCGTAATATTGAGTCTTGAGTTGAGCTAAAATGTATTTCAGATATGGTACAACCAGAAGTATCATGCTTTAAAACTGAGGTTTCGTTGAACAGGTTGTCCAGAGTAAAGATCAAGGAAGTAGCTGTATGTGTCTGGTTTACTTTGACCTCTATTTTGGCCTGTCAATCAAGGTAATGTCTGGTCCTCCCTTTGGTTTGGCTTTTTGTAAAGCAAAAAGTATTAATTATCTCCTAATTTAGGGTTCCATCTCTTTGGTTTAAACCTACTCCCAGTTAATTTCCACAAGTTTTACAGATCTGTTCTTGGTATTTGTTGACAATCTTAACTAATTTATATTAATTACCAGGTTAAAATAGCAGAAATTATGAATAAATTTGACATATATTGACATGTCAAAACTAACCAATGATCTAATTTTAGAGTGTCTCATGGAAATCACATAATGACATATTTTCTACTCCTTGGTGTCTATAGACGCTATAAATTTTACCAAAATGGAACCATTTATGTATTTCCATGGTAATTCATTGAAACGATGGTCTTCTTTTTTAATAGAAAACAACATGAAGGTTTCTATAAATATTTTATATACAGTGCTGTACATATTTTATCCAATGTTTGTATACCATGCTCAACTTCATCAAACCTTCAAACTAACTACAGCATAAACCAAAAACCGTATAGGAAAAGTCAGGCTCACCTTTTGGGTGTCCCCTCCTATGTTGTAGTGAGACCTTTACCCTTGATTGTTGGCCGACACAAACAAGACACAGCGGCATTAAATGGTGTTGGTAAGTGTATTTTAGAACTGTCCCTCTTCTTTTAACCTAACTGCATATTGGCTTCATAAATGGAAATAAAGTGCCATCAATCCTCTTAAACTCTCTGTTAGACAGACATTCTAGAGAATACAATTACCTCCCAACTATTCCTTTGAAAACCTGGGGTAATGGGTCACAAAATGCTCCTCAGGCTGTCTTGATATGGACAGAAATGGATTGAGAGAGGAGAACTAATCAACATAAATCCATTATATGTGTATTAACTGTGAGGTTAGTGTGACAAGTTTTTACCGAGAAGCATTTTGCCCGAGGAGTCTTTTCTTCTCCTTAATGGTTGATTATTTTAATATAGCATAAAGTTCAGTTATCTGAGATCTTCTCCGTTGAATGCAGCAGTTACATAAAGAAAAGTAATGCCGTTTGAGACGCTGCAGAGCCTCCTCACTTTTGACATTAATTCACTTCTATGCAGAAAGCGGTTTAATGGCTTCTTATAGACTCCCCGAAGATGGCGCTCGGTGCCGTCCACTGGAGACATTAATCCATAAATTTGTACAGTATGTAATTTTACGCTTCAGAGTCATTGCATGTCTCTGTGACTTTAATGGCTCTAAAAGATAAACAGCAGTGCACACAGCTTTTCTCAGAGCTTATGGAGGCTTGAGTTGAAGCCATTTGTGGATACAAAGTTAAACCCAAGATGTTAATGCTCATATAACGAGAGATAAGACTGGAAAGATTATTAAGGATTTTTCTTAAGGTAATTAAACAATCGCATTAGTCTTAGAATCAGGTTAAGTCAAGTGCTTTTCATACCACTTCAGGGATTCATTTGGAAACTCACAAACTGTGTTTTGGGCGATAAATAGCGATTCATCGCTGTTTAAACCGACTCCATTTGCCCCATCTGCCACCAGACCAAAGAATATGCAAATTGTAGTGTTTTTTGTTTGTTTGTGCGCTCGTATGTTTTTGTAGTTTCAATCTGCATCAAAACACTGATTTAGCTTAAATTATTCTTTTAAGAAAAGGAGATGCATCATATATTTTATCAGGCAGTACGGTCACTGTTCTTCACAGTCTTAAGTGCATTCCAATGTTTACATTTTGTGCTTCCATAAAATTGTGTCACTTGAGAGGGACAGAAAAAGAAAGAGAAATAGTTGACAGAGCGGCAGAAAAATCGGAAATATCCTCACTTTAAAACCTAAACTTTTATAAAAAATCGGTTTGCATTAGAGAAATGAGGACAAAACTTCAGCTTGGTTTTTCGGTGATATCAATCATCCACACACCTAAGAAGCTGAATATATGATAGATCACACTCTACAGGATACTATTAAACTAATATGGTGCTAAAAGTTTCTGGAGTTTTGCTTTACAATGACTAACTAAAACTGTAGCTTGCCTGATTTTGCACACTAAATATCATTTAGTGTGCAAAACTTTTTTTAACATTTTTTTTTTACATTTTTTACTTTAAAAAAGGAAGTTGAGATGATTCATATTTGCGACTGTAATATTAGTCAGCAGTGTTAGTACTAACTCTCATTGGCTCCTATAGTCAACCTCGCAAGTACTGATCGTCCGCAAGTACTAATCGTCCATATTTTACACCCTAAATAGAAAATATTTATGATTTTATATAGGACGTCCAGATGTTTCTGTTAGCACATAGCAATATTTAAACCTGTATCTGTAACGCATCACATTAGCAGATACTATGTGCCAGACATTGGTTCTGTCCAACGTCCCAGACCAGATGTCTTCTAGTGGAGGCTTTGAATTGAGATTTAATCGGAATTAGTTTTTAGTATGGGATAAGAGCAGAAGAGTACTATGTTTAAACCTTATCTTGACCTACATCACAAGAATTTTAATTTAATCCACCCACTTGAGAGTATGACAGTCTGCTTCTCAAAATCTGAGACCTTGGTTTTTCTGACAGTGGATTGCCACTTCCAGGTTTTGTGGTGACTTGCTTCCTCAGCGAAGGAGATTAAGTTTTTTCGTGTCTTTGTTCTAAAGTAAAGGGAAAATGGACAGTGAGACGGTTTGAGGCGGCATCAGCATTAATGCGGACGTTGTATCGGTCTGTTAAGGGGTAACTCTAACACTCACAATTCACCAGTCATTCTCAGATTCAACCCTCACCTAGATCTGGAGCTCTGGGTAGTGAGCGAGAGAATGGGGTTAAGGATACAAGCGGCCGAAAAAAGCTTCCTACAAAGCCATTTGGAGGTTTTCCAGGCTTAACCAACTGGGAGGATACCACAGTGTAGTCCCAGAAATCACTTGAGGGATTATTTATATTATCTGGCCTGGGAGCACTTCGGGTTCTCCCAGGATGGGCCGTAACAGAGTGAGTGAGTGAGTGAGAGTGTTGTTGGGGAGAGGGAGGTTTAGGAAACCCTTCTTCGCTTGCTGCCACTGCAACCTGACCCCGAATAAGCGGTAAAAAATGATTGAATGATTGAATAAAACATTGAATGTAGCACAATCTTGAAGCTCCAGTGACATTAGGGTAATTTATTTTGACAGAACTTTCTTCAGACTAACGCTATTTAACTGCTTTTACAGGTTGAGTAATAACGAAAAGTGGCCAGTAGCTCTGACGAAGTGTCTTTGTCAAAGATTCACATATTCCGTGGGCTTCAACATGAGAGCCAGAGACAGGAAGTCAGAAGCTTTTCAGAGACTGACAGTTGTGCTGGCTTGAGTCAGCATGCGGTTTTGACATCATCAGCAACATTTCTTTACAGTGACAGATTCATTAATTCAAACACATTTTCATCCTTGATAATCAAATTGACAGTTGAATTTGCCAAAGCTCATGTTTCTCTGCTACCAATAGACTATTAAATTCAGGGATAGAAGACAAATGGGTTTTTATATATAATAATATGAACAGGTGCTGCTTTAACAGACTGCCAAAACTCAAAATATAAGAGTCTGAACTCCTGGACCTGAGTGTTCGCTGTCTACAGTGGTTTGGCCATGCAGCTGCCCAGCCGGCGCACCATGGCATCTGCGGCCAGCTTTCCCATTAGAGCTGGTTGTTAGTGAGGCGACGCCAGTGGTGAGGGCTGCTGTTGGCACCGCCATGTCTCCTGTCACTTTTTCAGATGCACACGGGAGAACAGGGAATTCAACAGGGGGTAATGTGGAAAGGAATGTAACTCGTCCGCAGTCAGAAATAAGTTACAAAAATGTAAGATAAGATTAAAAAAAGAAAAACATTATGATGTACGGGAAAACTTGCATATATTGATATTTTAAATCTATCAATCCATCTATCCACCTCTGTAGGATACAGGTGCTTATAAAAGCTGGACCGGCTGTGAAGACAAAGGCAAAGGCCTGAGCAAAAGAGGAGGGGCTGAATGGTTGCCTTCAATTATTGAATTTCCACTTGCTTTACAACACGGTGCTAAGCAGGGGCACGAACAGCAGAGGCACGAACAGCCTGAAGCTGCTTACAGTTCAACAGCAACACATCGGACCCCGAGCGTGGCTTTCTCACCAGAGAGGGCACTGTAATGAATTGCATCAGTTTGTCTTTAATATCAGCCTGGCATGATTCTAACCTTGAAAACAAATCAATAAATATAATGGTAAATTGTCACAATAATGCTAACTATAAGAGCTAACCTTTAGACAAAATGAGCATCAAAATGATGCTTGCTATTGAAAATTAAAACTAGGTCTACGCCGTCCTTCCTGACAGCAAGGGTCCAAACCCGAAAAGTTATTATTCTATTAGCATAAAATACACTAGATATGAGATAAATATCCTTTACGACATTTATATGTGCCAAATTTGGACTTAATCGGTAAGGAATTTATACACAAAAAGAGTTTTTCATACAAAAAACTCCACTAGTTTGTGAAATATGATTTAGGCAAGATAGATCTTCCCAACTTGAATCATATGGACCAAATGCGGACTAAATTCAACCAACAGTTTTGAAATTAAAACATTAAAAACAGTTGGAGATAAAGCTCCCCCTAGTGTCAGAAATATACAACTTATCTTTCCCAAATTCAACCCAGTTCCTCCACGCTCTAAGGTTTGCGTGGATATGTAATTAGAACAGGATCCTTAAATAATTTTGGAGTTATCGTATTAATACAAAGGATCTGCACAATTTAGGATTCCATAATATCCCTGATTTTTCAGGAGAAATTATGGGATCTGGCTTCTTGGTACGTAGGTGGAAACTTCATTCCATTTGTCTTCTGTCCCTTCTACTACATCTGTGCGTGTTCCTGCTCCAGCTCCAGCTCCATGATGGAGCGGGTGATGTTGCTCAATGGTGCGCCCAACCCTGAGGTGCTGGGATTCTACCTCAGCCCATGCTGCCAGAGCAAATCAATCTGCAGCAACAAACCGCGCAATGAGCTATGTAAGAGTGTAGTAATTTAGAAAAAAAATATTTCTTGTGGATTAGAATAAGGTTATATCATAATGTTGAAATAAATATTTTCATACAGATTTAATTTGCTATTAGTTTATACCTCTACCAATAGTTTGAACAGCAGCAGCACTGCCTTGACATTATTAATGGGCAAAGAGAGGGTCTTTCATTTAGCAAAGTCTATAACACATTTCAAACACAAGCAGACATACAGAAAGTATTTATATATGAAATATGCATCATATAGAGTATCATCAGATCATATAGGTGTTTTCAATTATTCTCTCATTCATCCCAACTTAGTAGATATCAGTGAAATAAAATATATTATTTATGTACCAATCAACCATTACATTATAACCACCTGTCTGTGTTCTTTGGATCCTTTGCCAACAAAGCAGCTTGGTATTTTGAAGGCATTGACTCCCATCTCACAGTGTGATGCAGGACTGGCCCTGAAAGACGAGGATCAGGGCCAGTTGTTGACATGACTAAGTGGTGACTGATCACCGGATGTTTCAGTGGCCGACTCCGGACTAGGAGAGATAGAATCAACTGTTCACGTAATGCGGTTGGAATTATTAGTGGGAATATGTTTAGCAGAACCTATAACTGTAATTAACATTAATGCTTTTGGTCATGTTTTTATATAGTTATTATTTTATTTTTTTATTGATGCTTTTATCTGCTTTTGCTTTGTAGCACTTTGAGATTTGATCCAAAAGTAAAGTGCATTATAAATTAAATGTATTATTATTATTATTATTATATGAGTCTCGGTGTGATTGTGGATTGTTTCTCTGCTGCATTATTTTCGGAATTGTGATATGGTAAGTCTGAGAACTGAGCGACGGTTTTCATCTATCTCCATGAACTTGTTTGTCCAGCACATCCCACAGATACGTGATTTGCTTGAGGTCTGGAGAGTTAGGAGGCCAAGTCAATGCCTTGAACCTGTTAGTGTGTTTTTCAATCCATTCCTGAGCAATTTTGCAGTGGGGCAGGGCGCAATATCGTGTTGAAAGAGACCACCGCCATTGAGGAATATCATTTCCATGAAGAGGTGTATATGGTTTACAACAATATTTTGGCAGGTGGTACATATCAAGTAACATCCCACACAATGGCAAGACCAAAGGTTTCCCAACATCACACTGCCTCCACTGGCTTGCTGTCCTGTCATAGTTCATACTGAGACCATCTCTTATGCAACCAAGCAACAGACACGCAACTGACCATTCACAAAATGTAAAAAAAAAAAATATATATATCTATCCTGTATAGGCCATAATATCCGAATTTTCTGACACATATAGACCGATAGGTGGCAGTGATGAAAGCGAGCAACCAATCGCCTCAGAGCACCTATTTGCACTCAAGCTCAATCGCTGACAGCCGCCTCCATCACTGTTGATGCGAGGTTGTGAAAAATCGTGCAGGGCACGCTCTTGGCTCCGATGCTTTGATTACCCCGAGGCTTGCAGCTACCGCTCTGTCCAATTAGTGTTATGGATGAGCTTGGTCTCATCAGAATGGCTGCCTCCCCTCTTTCCATCAACGTTGGCCTCTGGCCAGCTGAATGGCCCCTGAGCTCTGGGGACCTCAGGGACCTTATCTGAGAATTAGGCCGAAGGAGTCGACCTGTTGGGTGTCAGATTGTAGATGTGGTGTGTTGAGACCAATGAGGAAATTGAGAAAGCAGCATGTTTTAACAGAAACATCTGTCAGGAGCCAGCAGCTCTACAGTCGATCTTATTACATCAGTAATCCATCTGCTCCAAGAATCATTACAACAAGGAAATTACCAGATCAAAGTTTCCGGTCGGATTTACAAACAAAGTTCAAAAGTTAGATAATGTAACATGCTTTGGACCATCAATCGATTTGTGCCCTGAAAAATAAAGATGTATAATAGAAATGTATATTTGAGTAGGGAGACTGCAGTCTTCTCAGAAGGATCAACTAGAGGTATTTCAATAAAAATTAAGCTCTGGGTAATATTCTGTCAGGCAGACTGTTCTCTGCACTCACCGACCATATTATTTTTCCCTCCTATATCTCCTGTCATTTTCACCTTTCACACATGCACAGTCTTAATATCCTGCAATCATGGTCCGTGGCTGTCAATAGATATCAGCTCATCCCATCGGCTGGTCACATCTATCCAATAACATGGTGACACATCTTCACTGTAAGCCTTTGATCTTGCTGCTGTCTTTTAAATATGATTAATTCTCTCCTCATCTAGTTCCTTCATACGGCTGTTATGTGCTCCCTCATTTCCTGATCTCCATTCAGTCTATTAGATACATATGCTCCATCACAGTTATCATGCACCTCCACCAGAGTCCCCCCAAAGGGTGGATGCACCTTGCGGCTGCTTTGGGCAGATTGCCAAAAAAAGGCAGAAGATTTTCTGACACTATATATCACATATTGTCTATTGTAGTAATCATTAATCGTTACTTCATACTCTGTGTCTCTGGATTCAAACTTCAACTAGTTCATGGCATGAAATCCCTGCTTTGCTGAAGATACTTGCTTGATACATGGAATGTAACAGCAAGCAATCATCCTGATTGAAGTCCTCAAATAAAATGTGAAGTTTTGCCTGAAATAATGTTTTTTGCAAAAAAAAGAAAAAAAGAGAAAAGAAAAGCTCCCTGTTATGAGTAAAATATGAATTATTTGAAAACAATATGATCTGTACAAGATACTGCTCTTCAAGCCAATTCTTAGGCACCAAATTTGAACCGCATTGGACCAGCGGATGAGAAATTACGTCCGTGCAAATAATCAGAGCAGAAAGTTTTGCACAAAAAAATGCAGTCATCCATCCTCAGTTCATCTTAAACCAATTATGTGTCATGGTGGCAGCAGGCGAACTTAGGTATTACAATGTCCCACTCCCAAGCAATACTGCTCAGATCATCCTGTGGGATCCTGAGGCATTCCGAGGCCAGATTAAATATGTATTACCTTTAGTGGGAAAGTGGAAAAAAAGGTTATGCAGTAGCACCCCCAAATCTACTACCTTTGTTTATGCCAGTGTCATAACGCTGCCCAGTGTGTGATTTTAGAAAAACATTTCTGGGGGTTCCTCTACAAGAAGAGACATGACATATTATACAGTGGTATTGAATGATTTACAAATGCATAATTTCCTGTCCTGGTCATATGGCAGCTTATCCCGGCAAAAGTCTTCCGGACATTTTTTCTTTCTGAATTTTCTAACATTTTCAGTTACTTTCAGTGAATGACTTGCTTCACAAGCTCACTCTGTTTATACAGACATTGATTTAGTTTTTTACCCCCTTTTTGCCTGTGAGTTTTCCTTTGGTGAAAAACAAAAAAGGGTATTTGGAGACCAATGGCAGTCTTGGTGACATTTTAGTTACATTTTATTTATGGCAGAAAAAAAAAATCCCCATCCTCTATATTAGTAGGATTTTTTTTTGCTTTGAAGCTTTGCTCAGAGGTTCAATCAGAAAGACTATTCCTGCACACCAGGACCAAAGTTACTGCTCATTCCATAATCCACACCTTTCACACTTGCTTAGTCTCAATTACCTGCTTCATGATCTGGGGCATCGATTGATATCAGCTGTGTGTCAATCAAGCAGATACATCAGTCCAATCACTGTGTCACATCAGCTGCTGTCTTTTAAACCTGACTCTCTCCCTTCATCTAACTATTTAGTACAGCTGGTTTTGCAGACCCTCCAACTCCCCGTCTACACGTAGTACTTCCTAATCCTTTATCCTCTTCATTTGTCAGCTTCAGCATCAGCCACCACCACCAGTATCCAGACTTCAAATAGGTGATATTCCATGCTGCTGCTCTGGATGGACGACGTTCGATCACAATAGACTCCTTGACAATGACACATCACCTGTTGTTCATTCTGTCTTTTTTTTTAAATGTTTCAGTGGCAAGTATCCTACTACCTACCTTCAGTGTTGGATGAATAGATTTCCCCTAAAAGAGACAATTTTCAATTCTCTGATTTTTAGCATTTCTGTACAATTTGATATATACTCTCAGATAAAACATTTTTGACAAACAAAACATTCCTTTGAAACAAAATTTTACCAAATAAATAGTATGTTTCACAAACTATCCCTTTTCTATCCAGCCATTCCTCCATTTCTGGAACGATTCATCCTGCGCAGGCTTGCAGACAACTGGAGTCTATTTCAACTGACATTGGGCACCATTTAAAAGTTACCATTCCCCACACTAACATTCACAGCTACGGGCTATTAAAAGTCAACATTTTCCTTTAAATTCATGTTTGGAAGCCAGGCTATCAAGGAAACCTCACAAACATGGGGAAAACATGCAAACTCCACACAGAAAGAAACCCGCAAACATCTTGTTAAGGAAGTAAAACCGAGTCTTCATTTCTGTGAAACCACAAATCATGGTCAGGCGGTCAGGCACTTTCCTTGCATCGTAGAATTAGTCAATTTATTGACATTCAAAAGATAACCCAAAGCGTATCCAAAAATCCAACTAGTATCACCTGAGATATTTTGAGCACTAGAGCGATGCTCAAACCATGCTTTGGTAACTGTTTTGTGTTCCCGGTTAAACACTTGTCAAATACAAGAGGGTTCTTGTTTACAGAATTTTTTAAGGCCACAGGAGAATATGATATGTAAAATTAGACTTTTTTTAGAAAAAGTTTGTGAAATCTGTCCAGTAGGTTTTGCGTAAATCTACCAACAATTACACCCATCTAATATACGGACGTGGGCGAAAAGCTCCTTGGTGGAAGTAATGAACAGGCGGTCATAAAAATAATGACTAGTTGAATATAACAGCAGGTTAATGGAAGCAGAAGCAGAGAATTGCTTTAATTTCTCAGTGTGTCACAGTTGTATCATCAGTCTGCAGGCTGCAGCTGTATGCTTCCACATTAAGCTTGACAGCGCTGCATCTCCCCTGGGATCAGAGCTGCTGAGAACATTTAGCAGCCATCCCTCATCTTCTTTACATTGATTTTAGTCATAAGCTAGGAAAAAAGCTAAAAAAAAAAAATCTGATTCAGTGTCACCGACATTAGCCAAGTTAGTGTCTGGCAGCCTGTAGGTTACACGTCTCCCTGCCTTTCTTCCCTTTATCTGCAGAAATAATCCCTGGTCCAATCCAACTGTCATACAAATGAACCCCTCATGTTTTATTAATGAGTGTTTCATGAATAGATGTCCTCTGTCTTTTTGACACACATAAATCGCAGCTTATTCTCAGCATCGGTAGGGGAGGTGGCTTCAGGTGAGGTCAACCCTACTGTGTCCCCATATGAAAACTTGCGCCAGACAATAATGGAAGGTGTGAAGTGAAAGACAGAATACGTGACGATAGCGACTGTTTATGCTCCTTTGTCACTTTGCCAGTTGCGAGAGCCAAAAAAGAGTCCACACTGAAATGTGAGAAGTAATCTCACCAGAGCACCGTGTGAATACGACACCCAGAACAATAGAAAAAAGGGCAAAAGAACAAACTCATAGGTAGGAGGCGCGAACAAGAGAATGGGCCTCTCTTTGCTGTGTGTTCTGTCCATTAATGAAGTGCCATCCCTATACCTGTATTATCTTCTTCAGGGAAAAACAAAGTGCAGAAAGAAAATGAAGTTTGTGCTGGTATCTAATGTCTCATAACCAGCTTATCCGTATGAATCAGTTCAGAATTCAGTATGAATTTGAATTTGTATTCAATGGGATGTAAAACAAGAGTTTTATATCCTGACAGCGTGATTTATCCTCAAAATACCAGGTTTATCAGGATTCTTTCTTAATGAAATCATTCTGAAAGGATATTCCTGTAGTGACAGTTCACATGAGCAGTGATCTAATCAGAAAATTTGTTTACATTCGCCGACACATCAGTCGGAGGAGCTCGTCACAGCCGTGTGACGAGCGCAAAAGCAACCAATAGATAACGAGTTTAATCAGAGGATGGCGTCTACCGTGTGATAGGGAGAGTTTTTGCTGTGATTGTGATGCTTTTGATGAAAAAACTGCTGGTAATAACTAATTACTAGTTACTTTTACACTGGATGCATGAGGGAAGGAGAGAGGGAAGAGAAGGGCGTAATCGTCATCTTTGACTGCCTACTCAGATGGAATGAAAATTCCAATGGAAAGGGTCTTTTCTTTCGGGGTCTTTTCTTTCGGAAAGTTGTGTGTACTTTCAGCTTTCGTTTCTTTCTATGAGTCTTTTCCAAATCTTTTCAGGATTAGGCTGTCCATGTAAACGAAACTATTGACTACTAACGAAAGTATCTTTAATATTCTGGAGCTGAGATGTTTTCTCAACTGTTCCTAACCTGCTATGGTGAGTCAAACCTACATCCAGAGACAAAACTTAGATTGCACCTGGAAGGGCAATTATAGCTCATAACTTAACCAATACCCAAAAGCCAATTTCAATGAAATTAAGTTCTATCCAAATTCCAACAAGACATGTGTGCCAAGTCTGTGGCTGTTCACAGAAATCATGTACATCCAGATACAACAGTACAACACTTTGTGATTTCCACTATGGAACCTGAACTAGGATCTGTGTAGGACTTTATGCAATATTACAAAAAAATTCTGAATATGCTAATTCTTATAATTCTGGAAGTGTAGGGAGGAAAAAAAAAAAAAAGTCTCTTTGTCCTGCTTCACCCCAAAATGTTTTCTGTGGCTGACATGTCCGACCCTAATCGAGCTTGAACAAATCCTTTGTCTGATCACCTGTAATGAGTTCTTATATCATGTCTCATGAAAATCCATCAAGTAGTTTTTCTATAATTCTGCTAACAGACAAACAGATAGACACGAATAAAACAAAACCTCCTCAGTGGAGGTAATCAGGTATTTTCAATGGAATTGCTGTAATCAGTGGTTGATGTCTGTCTTTTAGAGATCTTGGATTTGTGAAAATGTATAATCAGTAAATCTTCTGGATGACAAGTGACATGTACAACAGAGCGGCTGGCAGGAGTCGTAGAAAAATACTGCAAGATATGGAGATGACATTTTACCACTGTCAAACCATTTAAATGAAGCTACTAGCAACTTAAACACCAATTTCTGTCCTGTGTGTTTGTTTGTGTGTTTGTGTTTGTGTGTGTGTTGAAACAGACCCTGTTTCAACCCAGCTCGTTGGGGAAAAGGGAAGTAACCTAAAACCAGATGGTAGTGATGAAATAAAGTTGATTTTAGTAAAATATAAGAATAACAGTGACAGGTGAATTACATAACCGTGAGGCTGAATCAACAAAGAGGAGAAAGGCTACAGGTGCGGCTTACACAAGGTAACTTAATAAAACCCAAACGAGAAATCTAACAAACTTTCGCTCTCGGGATCAAAACCGAATAGTAAACCAAATCTCATGTTTCTAATCCTATAATGTGGCAATAACAAACTTTGATAAAACAGGCACATCTGGCATATCAATAATGCCTCACAGATCCAACGCTTCAGTTATTTCACTTTTACAACACAGAGTAACCAGCCGCATAGAGAGCTGTTCGTGGAAGCAGTCTCTCCTGGACATCTGACCGTCGGCGCCCTTGAATCTTCAGCCAGGAATGCTCCACCAGGATTTGTTCCGTGTTGCAGGTCCTCGGACTATAAGGTGTTCCATGACGGCCCAGGCAACGCCTCCATCTGCGGGAGGCAATCAAAATAAAGAGGCCAAACTGACCAATTTATACTGCGGAGTCAGCTATACACCTTAATATTAACAGGGGAGTGGGCCGCTAGCACCTGTGGCCATAATACACACACCCACACTTCCCTTGTCTTGTGGCTTTTGCAGATAATTTTTTCTAAATGTGTTGTGGCTTTTGCAGCTGTGCTTGTGTTGTGAAATTGATGAAGATTCTTTCTTTATTTGCATCATGCGTATGTTGTCAAATTGATGTTTGCAAGGCGTCTGCCCCTGTCGGCCACCCTTTGTACCACTTACAAGGATCAATGATTTTACATGTTTGTTAAGCTCTTCAAAATAAATTAGCTAAATAAAGAATACACTATACCACACACAACTTCAAAGATATTATCATAAATATCTGATTTAACGTGAGATTTAACAGTTTCTCCTTTAATGGTAATTATTTCATTTGTTCAAACAAACAGACAGAAATAGACAAAAACTTAACCTCCTTGGGATAATGGAATATTAGGAGGTTTCTCTTAAAGTAATAATTTTATTAAGGGATTCCAGTTCCTGATCATGTGGCGATATTTTTTTTTTGACTGAAGAATGCAGATACCAGTGTAAGTCGTATTGCATATATACAGATTAGACCAAGGTGCACTGAAAGAAGGACTTTTCATTCCAAAACATACAAACCAATCCTGTAAATAGGCAATATTTTTCCAATAATGATCTATGTCTTATACCAAGAAAAAAAAAATCTTCTATTGGAAAAAAGCTAATTGCTCAGCATTAAAGACAGAATGAATGAAAAACATGTATTTACATTAGAATTAGCTTGTTTTTTCTTCAATCCTTCCTCCAAGTTCCCTACAAATCAATGTGGTAGTTTGCATAATCTTACTGATGAATAAACCAAAAAAAAACTACTCCATAAAGATATTAATATAAGCATTGTATTTTGTCTGTTTTGAAAGAGCTATATAGTACCTAAAAAAGTTAGCGTAAGCTTACCATATCGTTTTTATACACAAACTGGCTGGTTTGCTAAATGTTCATGAAGTGTCAGTTAATCCCATGTCCTGTAGATGGGAGGGAGGAGAATAGAACTTCCACTAGATCTTAGCTAGCGAATTAGCTATAACAAATTAATCACAAAGTTGTAATGGTGATTTCCTGCCATTTGATGGACCCAGGCCAGTAGATTCCCTTTGTCTTTTTTCTTCATTGTGCTAAGCTAGGCTAAATATGTCCTCCACCCTATGTTGATGACACAATAGTTAATCTTCAAAGTCCAGCCGTCACTTGCAATTACGTCTTACATCCATTCTGTGAGCCCGTACGTCAGGGATAACTCAGACAGAAGAAAATATAAATAATTGCAATCTTCAGTAGTGAATAAATGTCCTAAGAAAAATAGTCTTGTAGGATAAAGTGCAATTATGGGAACTGCCAAGGTATGTCCGAGGCATATGGTTATGTTTCTCGCTGGATGACTTGTTTTCCACAGGGTTTCAGGGAAGAAAGTCGGCGGTCTTTGTTCTGGGATTTGTGACAACAATAAGTGACTACTGCTGTTTTATTTATGGCCGTCTGTTTTTCTTATTTTCTAACTTCCTTAGTTCTCTCCGCCCCCCAGGGGGTTTCAGCTGTTGCCAAAGGCTCTGTCCCGGTCATTCATCATTTAAAAGTGCCAGTCAATAAATTATGTGAGTGAATGACTCATTCATCAAATACTAAGTGCAAACAAATACAGTGTAAGCTGCTGTCCATGTTCATGTTCAAAGGAGGAGCTTCCTCTTTAATTCATCAGCCCGTTTCTCACTGAACACTCTCTGGATACTCTTCATGCACGTAAAAAATACATTTGCAGCATCCAGATCAACTGATTCTAACACAAGATCTAAGCAGCATATTCCTTGGTCAGCCAGGACAGGCCACTCCTGAGAAGTATGCATGAGGGGACTCAAAAGAAATGGCTGGAAAAATAAAACTAGTATAAAACCTATCCGCAAACTTCAACTATGGTTTCTGCTTAACTGAGTACACCTGCACTCCATTTGGATCTCTTCTCCTTGTGTACCCAGTACGGCATGTACACCTATCTGTTGTAATATTGTATGACTTGCTTCAAATTTTGTAGGCCCAATTTCTGGGTCGGGGCATGGACTCCACAAGACCTCGGCACCAAGACATAGCAGCAGATACTTCAAGTACTTAAAGTGGTGAGGTGGAGGGACTATCTGACGTATTTGTCCAATATAACCCAAATATGCTGAAGTCACCATCAAGAACTTGTTGTGTTCCTCCATCCAGTCCTGAACCATTTTTTGTACAGGTTACATTGTATTGCTGAAAGATGCTACTGTCATTAAGGAATACTTTTAACACTAAAACCTTAATGTGAGGAAGAACGGCATTGATTTTGGTAAAGGTCGGTTGTATATTTGAAACACCGGCTGGAGCTTTATTTCTAAACGTTTTGGGGACATCATTTCTAAACCATTGATCTGATTTAATCCAAATTTTGGTGCATATGAATCGTGTTGAGGAGATCATATTTTTCTCATATTTTGATCTAAAAGTTCATATTTTACTCCCTTTGGAGAGCTTTTTCAAATAAAGGGACAATAACTGCATTTAAATTGAGATGTTCAATCTGAGGGATTTCTTGCACAACGAATGGGAAGTTGGACTTTCTGAGGATGTACCCTTATTGTCGGGGATGACATCATAGGTCTAGTTTAATGAAGGAAGCAACATAGTTTAGGTGTGTGGGACGTGTCAAAGTAACAAGCACATGAATGCCGCGGCTGGCCTGAGATTTACTAGCAGAATATTGTCTGAAACATCACACCTCTTCCCACTGCGTGGCCCTCCTTCAATAATGGTTCCTGTTACTATCATGTCCGGCAATTCAAATGATGTAAAAGAAAATGTTATTCAAAGACCGGTGCACCCTCTTAACTGGTTATGATGCTGAAAGGGCTGTTGAAGGTGCAGTGGACAGGAGTCAGTATACAGAGTTCTATATTCTGATGCTTTTCCATCTGCATACGGATGTTATAATGTTGTGGCAGATAAGTGTTAATGTACTGTTTGATTCAGCAAGGATGTTTGCAAAGTTATACAATGCAGTGCACCTTATAAACACAGTTGCTGTAGCAAATTCATTTCTATGACCCTATTTTCAGTAAACGTGGTTGATTAGGGCCGAGATTGAAGATAACATTATTTTATAAACCAATACCATGATCTTTGAATCTATTCTGATGCAGGCAGGTAGGTAGGGAGATTTTCACAGTAGATGGGTTTACATTGGACATTTTTCTCATTTCCAAATTGCAATGTCGATCGCCTTTTTACATGACTTGTGATCTTTTCCGACCTGGTGTTTACATGCATCAATTCACCTAATCGGAAACTCTTTCACTCCTGCGCAGACGATACACTCTCCCATTCCTAAGGTGGTGATAATGCTTGGGTGAGCTTTGTGCTGACCGCCCAGAAGAAGAATACAACAAAGACATGGAGGACATGAAGTGACTTTTTTCGCCCATCTAACCGACCAAAAATATTTCAGCTACATTGTCTTTCCGATTACACGTCTTTTACGAATGTAATCGGAATTAGGCTGTCCATGTAAACCCACCTACTGATGTAATGTGCCTTCTCTTTCTGGTGCTAGTAGACAAATGCAGCCGAGAGTTGTAACTGTAAATCCTGCTGGGAAAAAAAATGCAGTACTGTCCCAGTATTTGCTTGAGAGACAAACTTTGACACCCTGGTTATTTTTTTGAGATGATAAAATGCTTACTTATGTTTCTAGTTTGGGGTTCAAAGCTCTGATCTGAACAAAAGGTAAATCCCCTACAAGGTTACAAGGTTTAATATTAGTGCTTGTAGTTAGAAATAAAGTGCCCTCATTGACATCTATGATTTCTCAGAGCACCAGTTTGTCTGACTCAGGCTCCCAGTCTCAGTGCTTCATAATGACTATGGTTTTTGAACCTGGAGTGCTGTTAAATATTCCATCAGGAAGGCAAACAGATCCAGCATTTCCTGAAAATATAAAAACATATGGACATGGGAGAATAATGTGAGAACACATAAGTTAGTGGTGAAAAAGGTTGTGCAAAGCCTCCCTGAGAAAAACAGTTATTTCTTGTGAAGTTTTAACAAAAGGAACTGGCAACATGGTTCTCAGTCAGTGTGTTTGTGTCATCTCCTTGTGGTTGCATTAGATCCATTCCTGGAAAAACATTAAGCAGCACAGCAATCCTCTGTTACTGCAGAAATGGTACACTTCCGGAAGTATTACACGATTCATGCCTTAACAACAGTAGAAATATACAGTGCATATAATGAGTGAACTTGAACAGTATTACTTAATTCTCCTTCGTCTCCATCCCACGTGGAAGTCGGCATTCTCATGCATGAAATTAAGCAGATGTTGGCATGGGACTGGACCTATGTAAACAAAAGGTCATGGTGGCGCCTTGGCAATCCTCTAAAGTTAAAAACCTTGACAATTCGAAGAAAAATACACACCATTACGACTTTCACTAGAATGTATTGATTTTGTTGGGGAATCTGAAAAAATTGTTCTTCACTGGGAACAAGCGACTTTGACATCAGAAACATGAAAGATGATAAGAAATGTCTGGTTTATGGTTAAATTTATTTTTAAGTCATGTTTGTAGTCTACATTCTCCCTTACTCCAGATTTCTGTATTTAGCTTATCCAAGGCATCCAAAGTGTTTCATTGGAATTGGTCAGGTTGTTTTGTTTACTTAAAGAGACTAGAGTATCCTATCCAGCATGGTTATAGAAAATAAAAAATACTGGATCCATCACTCAATTAACCAACCGACCGAGCAGTTGATCGACCGAACGGCAAACAAACCAGCCAACTAGCTGAAAAATCAACTAACCAGTTGACCCACCAAGTTGCAAGCAAACTAACAATCCCACAAACCAACTAGTAATCAACCATCGTTCTAACCAAATAAACAATCATTTAACCAACAAATCAACGACTGTCAGCCGTTCACTCTCAAAATGACAGAATTTTCTTTTTTTGCTGCAGCCTTCTTTAGTAAATTAATGAGAGTAACCTGAGGAAATATGATTTTTTTTTTTATCACCGATGGCAGATAAGGGAATCATGACTACGACATAAAATGAATATTCTGCCATTTTATCTTACTCCTCTTCCTGTTTTATCTTCAGCATCTTCTCCTTCCCCCTCCTCTTCAAAACACCTTCACTGCTCCACAGAACATGTAATTAAAATGGAGATTGTCTAGCAGCGCAGTGGCTCATCGGCTGCTTTCAGTTGCTCGATGCTTTACAGCCAGTTACATAATTCGCAATTCTTTGTTGTCTCACATTTTTAATAGTGCAGAAGAAGATTCACTTTCATTTGTCACGGTTTTAATATCTGCTGCTGAATGCTCTGCAGAGCGGCTTGGAGGTGCTGCTTGGCGACAAAAGCCGACTTGGTTAGCTCCAGTGTTTGTGGAATAGAAGCAACAGAATGACAGACAGGCGCTCCTCACCCTAGGCCATAATTATCCTGTTTGTTTCAAGGCCTCCGTTTTGTTTTATTCAAATATCCGCAGGGCTGACAAGGCTCGGGAAAAGGCTCATTTTACGGTCGTGTCAGGTTCGTAAGCACGGAGACGCAGCTTTAGCATTAAATGTCTTTTGTTACAGTGCATGAATGAACTACAGGAAACAATAGTGTTTTCATTTCATTTTCCCTATTAAAAAAAACAACAACAACAACATTCTTTTAATAATTATTCATTCTTCTTACTGGCTTCCTCTTCCTTGTGATAGATGGAGAGACATTCAGGGGCGTAAATATCGGGAGGGGGACAGGGAGGACACGTCCGTGTGTCTCCTGCCTCAATAATACCTGTATAACTGTAACGCAAAACTATATAATATAGTATACTTTTGAATACTATAATACTTTGTATTGAAAGTACTTAATAACATTAATCGACGCAAACAAAAGAACTGTTGTGTAGTTTTAATCACAAAAAGAAACAGGGAAAGGAAAGATAACGACATCAATATTTGTTGTGAGCATTTTAAATGTCAAATTTTACATGTCAAGGCTTTTTTCTCTTTTTGAACTTCCTATGGAATGCAATACATTACTTACAGAAAATTCCCACATTGTACAAAGAAATAGACTTAGTAGCGATGGTGTTGTAAAAGATTGCCTTATGGATATGGCTATGGCGTGCAATGATAAGCTTTGAGACACATTGTTGAGCTTTTATTTGACAATTTAATAAATGTTTACTAGTTTAGAGTTCGAATCTAATCTTTTTTAGATGTGTTGTTTTTGTCTCAGGCATTCAAAGACATTTCAAAGTCTTCCATGTGAACATTAGTAGGTTTTTAGCAAAAGCCAATAGTCAAGACTATCTAGAGAATAAAGAATGTATATTAGCTCATTTTAGTAAAAAAATATATATATTGTGTGGCTGTGATGGTCCTCACATTAAAACATGGCTCAGAGAAACTAAAAACATATATGATCCACCAATCCTGCAGTTCCAAGTAAATTTGAAGAAAAAGTAATTCATTTGAACATACCCAAACACAAGGTAGATAAGAGCCTCAGTCAAAACAAATAAGAGCAGGAGAAGGCCTCAACCAAACAATCCGGTTGGCCATCGGATATGGGCTCCTCCCTTTACATAAAATCAAAGGCAACCTTATAATTATTAGAAGACTAGTGCTACGGTCAATGCATTTTCACATTGATGTAAAATGTAAGTCTCTGGTTCACATCCAGGCTTGTTTCGTGTGGACGCTCCACTTTGTACCAGAAAAAACGCTTAGAAAGTCCCCAGGAGATCATCACTGTTTGAAATATAAAGCTCTCCCGCCATTGCCAATGTCACCATAAACCCAACAATAGGACAATAGTTCCCAATGTCAGAACAAAAATCTGTAGCAACAGTTTGTCTGCATGCTCATGAGTTTGCGAATTATGTATATTGCATTGCTTTGCTGTGAAGAAATCATGAATTGTTGAATCATTGCACCCCATAAGAACTCCCCAGACTCTAGTTGGTCCAGTTCACGGTTCATGAGTTTGTGAGGTTCCGAAAAGAGATCATGATGCACATGTATTCACAAGAATGCTTGAAAATGCTCTAGTATACATAAATGGATGCATACTAGAGCATGGTTTGTAAATATATCATTTCCAACCATTGCCAGTGGTCGGAAATGTCAGTGAGTAACCCCATTTTTTGTTTTTGTTCTGTTCATGCTTGGCTAACTGGCAAAAATGTCATAGCTATGGGCTGAGTAGGACCATGTCGTCACAGCTCTTACATAGAGTTCTCAAATGATTTCATTTTCAGGCACTCAAAAGCTGTTGATATTTGTATGAAAGGACTCTTTCAATACTTCCCGATAATTTCAGACTATTGTCATTGGAAGCGTCCCTTAATCACAGCCAAAGCAGAAAAGTTGAATTTGAAAAACAAATAAGACAAAGATAAAAACCAATGCAAAAGTACAGTCAGTATGAATTACGCTGCTTGTGGAGGGTGTGCTTCTTGAAATGAAAGCACAAATACTTTGTTCATGGATGAAATGACTCTAAGTGTGAAATAACTCCACTTTCCACGTCTAGCTGCTGCTGACATGATTATTTTATGTGATAACTTTCCTTGGAGATGATTCTTTGTGGATCCTTGCACGCTTTCTTCCTGCCCGTCTTCTTCTTCTCCTCTCTCTTCACTCCCTGTTAGCTCACAGCTCCATGGTGAGACATTGATGACTCTCTTATCCTCTGCTCTCTGTGTTTCGTTGTCTTTAATGCTCCAAATCACACTGCATGGCAAGTAAAACAAGAAAAGAGAGTTTTGTGATGTGGGTGATGCTGCTGCGGAATTCTAAGAAAGCAAAAATAAAAATGATCAGGGGATGAGGTTGCCTTTAAAAAAAAAAGCCTATCCAAAAATAAATCAACGGTTGGATGTGCCACAATGTTTAACCACTTTATCTTTGTTGACTCCACTCAGACAGAAGAGACAGTACACTGTCACAAAAGCCTTTTACTTTAAAAACATTCAGTTCATTATTGTGCCCCAAAACTGTTTCTTATGATCTATCTATTTACATGCCTGAGGTGAATGCATATGGACACCAGCCTTGTATGAAAATAAAGACAATGTGCTCCTCTTAACACAGACCACCAAAGATTTTTAATTTGAGGTTTGGTAAAGAATTTTGCACAATTACGTTTGATAATGATGAATGATAAGTTAGGATTTAGAGCAATATACTTTTTACAAAAATTGCCCCTAAGTTTCCGACTTTATCTGTTGTGGTTTCAGATTAATGTAGTTTTGTCCTGTTTTACTTTGAATGGACATTTCACTCTCTAGTGTTACATTTCTCTAGTGTTACATTTCAATCTCTAGTGTTACATGAGGTGAATAAAACTTTATTGGGAATTTCTTAATTCCTGTCCTTAGTCTTTGAAAGTCATCTGAAAGAGGGCTCATGTCTCCTAGCTTAATTACCTCGGCCAAGGAAAGAGGTTATGTTTTTACTTCTGTGCGTTTGTCTTTTGGTACATCTGTTTGTTTGTTTGTTTGTTTGTTTGCCTATTAATGTCCTTGGGCCTTTCATTCCTTTGATGTTTTTTGGGGGACGGAGCTGGGGACCTGTTTCAAGAGTTCCTTTGATGTTCCTTTTGGGTAGGAGCTGGGGGGAACAGAAAGGTGAAAGGCAATTATTTAGGAGATACTCAGAGAGTTTGTTGGAGTGGTCGGTAGATATAGAACTGGCAATAACTCAGACATTAATGGAGGAATCTGCAAGACATTTTCCCTTAAACCTAGGGAACTGTTATGCCTTGGCTGGGGTCTTTGAGTGCTTTTTTCTAGTTCATTGCTGGAGTTGATTGTTAGTTTTAGTTACAATGCATTTTTGTAATATTGGAACATGGAAAAAATAAAAGCTCTTAGCCCCAGGAATCTTTTTTTTTTTTAACGCAAAATCTTGTGTGGAAATTCAGTGACCTGATGCACCTAGTAACTTCACATTATGATCCATAGTGTATTTCATCGCTTCATTACTTTTTCAATTATTCTGTTTTTGCTCTTTTTGCACCCTATATATTTGCATTCCCATACATCAGTGAAGTCAATAATGTTACATTTTTTGCATACATGTCTTCATTACTTGATATAAACCATCTAGTTGGCCCCAGCTTTATTGATACGAGCTTCTCTATTAATATGTATGACCAAACAACAGGCCATGCATGTTTCCTTATGAATTGGTTATGGGAAGGTTGGAAATTTGTAAATTGGGATTACTGAGTTTACCTCTGTCTTGCATGCATGGAGTTTGGAGACAGTGGATGTAGTAATAGTAACAGAAATGGAGACAGACATTTCATTAACATTTATATAGTGTGTTTGTGTGAGTGTGTGTGTGTGTGTGTGTGCGTGTAGCCTATTATCATGATAATTGAAATGCTTCACCTTCACCTCCTTTAATGCTAATGAATGTTCCATTGTTCTGTCACATTCAGAAATGCATCATTATTGTCCCCGAAAGGAGGGCAGTATTTTTGGGACGCATCACACACAGCTACTGCTCTTGAGATTGCCAATAATTTTAAATCAAAAAATGTTGTGGTTTTTTTTTTCCCAAAAAAATCAACATTTTGAATTCCACACCTGCAAGCCTATAAGCAACATTCTGTATGTCTGGTTATCATGTCAACAAATCCCCCAAAGCCCACAGGCTCACCCAGAAACATAAATCTCTAATTCTCGTAGATATATACGTAGTTTTATTTAAACATTTACTGGAATGACATTTTATTCAAATGTCCCGTGTTTAAGATTAAACGGCATCTATCAGAAAGTTTCTGATTACAACATGGGATACTTTTCTCCATCCCAAATAAACCTTTCCGAATTGCAAGGTCGGTCGCCTGTTTACAAGACCTGGGTCTTTTCCCACTCGGTGTTTACATGCGTCGAATCATCAAGTCGGAAACGCTTTCAGACATGCTCAGACGATCCACACTCCCGTTCATCAGGTGGCGATAATGATCGGTGAGTTGGGTTCCAACCGCCAACATGCGCCCAGAAGAAGAATACGACAGAGGGCATGCGCTGAAGTGACTTTTCCACCCATCTAACCGTCCAACTCTTTCAAAGTTGCAATGAATAAATTGCTCTCTGATGCAGACCGGTACTGTTTTGTAGTCATCGTATTTAAAATGTGTCGAGGTGTTGAAAAAAAACTTAGCGGAGCGTTACGTCACGACACTGGGATTGCGCAGATACAACTCAAACAGAAAGCTTTCCGACACAGTGTTTATATGCAGCGACTGGCTATGGAAAGGCTTCCCGAAAGGATTTAGACAACCTCCTCGCCAAGGAAAGAAATCTAATTCGGAAAGGTTCAGGTGTGTTTACATGCAGCATTTTATTTCCGATTAGACGTCTTTTCCGAATCTAATCGGAATTAGGCTGTTGATGTAGACCAACCTACTGATGGCTGCCGTTTCTGGAGCGGTTGCTCCCCGGGAGGTGAGATGGTGCGCTCTTGTCATGAGGCAATGAGGTACAGGCAGGGATAGCAACTTGTAGCGAAAGATAAATTTTATATGAAAGTCAGGTATATTTTTTTCAGCTGGTAGTATACACCAAAAAGTCATTGAATATTATATACAATCTATTCAGAGAGATGGCTCTAATTTTTACCAATAACAATCATGAGGGTACTGTTAGGACATGTTTTCATTGTTGATTTACTTTAATTTTGTGGCAGTAGGACAGTGTAAATAGAATGTCCTGACTGTCGGGACAACAGGAACTGGAAATAACCTCCATCCTCCTCAGCAGCACTAGGACAGTGAATGTCCCCTTCCATACACAGCAGGTACTCCCCCAGACAGGTCATCCATCAGCTTCAGCAGGGTGGGGCTCTTTCTTTCTCCCAGCGCCCCTGAGAGCCAATCAGCACGTCGCTTGGTGCGGAGGGAGGGACAAGGGCAACAAGGAAGCCCCAACATGTTCCGGAGACATTTTTAGAAACAGCGAAGCAGCCCTTAATAGCGATCCGGATAAAAAAAGAAGAGACATACAATAAGAGTACGGTCAGGACGCCAACACCAGGCTGATAACAGCAAGGACACAAAGGGGGGTAAAACGGCGTCCTTCCAAGGACACATTTAGCCCAGAGGAGCAGGTGGATGAGAGAGGGACAGAGTTGAGCTTTCCCGCAGTCCACCGATTCTTCCTGTAGTGGGCCGAGTTTATTCTTGAACTCTCTAAACTCTTTTCCCTCTGACTTTGACTGAATAGGATCTCTGTACAGATGATGCACACATGAGCGCTGCTCCTGCTATTCCAGACATTATTTACCTACCTATCATTAGTGGATGTTCCCCTGTTATCATCAAATTAATTTTGGAAGCAAAAATTAGCCTAGAACGCTCATTTTCAAGCAAGAAAAACCTTTTTTAATGGAATAACAATGATGCGTACCTCCCTCAAGGCCAAACGCTCCTACATGCCTGGTTAGCTTGTCCCAACCCTCCGCAAAGTTTAGCAGTAATGGGTGGAATAGTTTTTATATATTTATCTAAATGATTGAAAATCATGCAATTAAGCAATATTAGAGAAATATGAAAATATTCCTTTACGTATACATTTCGTCAAATTTGCACCAACAGTTTTTGTCTATTTTAGTCAATTTCTCACCCTTTTACCAAGTTTCTTAGTTTTTGCTTAATTCTGCTGACCAGCAAACCAATAAACTACCAATGGCTTCCTCTTAACCACCGTAAAGCAATACAGTGAGAAGACAGATTGTCAGTGTGGTAAATAGCTAAATAATGCTGGTGTTAGGTAATGGTGGTGGATGATGTTGCCAAACTGCACAGCCATGTACTATAGCAGTATTAGTGAAAATGTCTAAAACAAAAAACACATTATCAAACTAATATTGGTGTAGAGTCTGAACATGGAGATTGACATGCGGACAGCCAACTTTTCAGGAGAGTGGATTTAAAAAAGTCTGGCCGTATAGTTTCCCAGACAGTGAAGGGAATTTAATTTGTTGTAATTATTTTTTAGTTTTCTTAGGTCACTCTGTCACCCACTCGGTTGGCTGCTGTTAGCTGCTAGCTAGTGTCATCTGACACTAAAGATGGATTAAATTAGTGTTTCTGAAGATTCTGAAGAATCTTGCAGTCTATAACAGGCTAAGGTATTTGGGTTATGTCACAAATAATTGAAGTCTATTTACATGAAAATATATTCTGGAGGAGTCTCTCAATGTCAAAATGTATACATAAATAATAAAATAAATAATACAATAATCAACGTACTAAAATGCATTCAGCCGTTCAGGACAAGCAGCTGTTTCCAGACATTGCCTCTGTTAAATGCAGCACCTGAATGCATCATGCTCCCAGACAAATTGATGATTACTCCTCCCACATGAATGCTGTGTCAGTATTGGATTCGGCTGCACCTGTAGCTGCTGACAGCGCTGTGTTATAACGGAGGCTAACAATGCCTGTGTTTCTGTGGCACTGCTTGGACTGTGGCTTTCCACCTGTCAGCTCATAGAGAAGAAAACAGAGGGGACACCTTGTTTGAAGACAAAACAAACGTGATTGGAACTTGCAAGGATGTCGCCAATGTAATTATGACTCAGGCGTTCTCTGTGGGGCCTGGCAACCAGACAGTGAAGAACATTGTGGGAAATATGTGCCCATGTAGTGCAGGATTAAACATTTAGAAGATGCTGATTGCCTGGATAGTCAGCAGCACTTTTGTTGTCTCTGAGATAAAAAATTATAGCGTCATTGAACAAAATCAGCATGTATGAGGCGTCTTAAGTTCAAGTGACTGCAGAAGGAAGGTTATCCAAGCGCTCCATGAATATTGACAGCAAACTTCCCTGGGGAGGACAGACCCAATTAACAAATTCCATTAATTACTAGACTATCAAAACTGATTAGGATATGGACGTCTGCTCGTGGCTCACTGTGGCCCACATTTTCTGCTTAATGCTTAAGAGTTGAAGAAAAAAATAAAAATAAAACTACAGGCTGCCACATACAATTAGATGCTGCCTGAGTGGCCTCCCTAACACAAGCTTGTTAATACAGAATCAGACTACGACAATGGAAAGGATGGCAATAGATTAAAACCCAGACAGGGAGGAGAGGCCGAATCCATCAGTTTCTTCTGAAGCTCCCAGTAAGAAGTCAGCACATGAATTTCAATCACCAGGTTAGAGATCACACAGGTGATGATAACTGAGAGAATTATTTCACAGTGAATGCAACGTGTTCATTTGATGAACTGTCAAAAAATAATCTCAAAAAGATTCACCGAGCAACTTGCATGAGATGTACACAGTTAATTATAATGTATGCTCGGTTTTTGATGTTGGAATGGGCTTCAAGAGGAGGAGATTGTGAGGGTAAGATTGAAGGAATACTTTGGAGAACTGATGGATGAAGAAAATTAGAGGGAGAGAAGGTTGGAAGGTGTGAGAACTGTAAATCAAGAAGTCCCAAGGATCACTAATGTTGAAGAAGAAGAAAGAAACCTTTATTAGTCATATAGAGTTATTCACAGTACAACATAGTGGAATTATTTCTCTGTATTTGACCCATCCCTGAGGGAGCAGTGGGCAGCCCCTTGTGGAGTGCCCGGGGAGCTAAGGTTTCAGGGACTTGCTCAAGGACCCTGGTGGGATTTGAACTTGCTATCTTCTGATCTTCTAATTGGGAGAGGGCCGCTCTACCCACTGAGCCACAGCCGCCCCAGTGAGCCCCACTGAAGTGAGCAGCTTTGAGTAGAATCAAGAATGGAAAGGTTGGTCTGTCCTGAAGACATACAGGTGGACGTATGGAGGTGTCTAGGAGAGAAGCGAGTCGAGTATTTAACTAGATTGTTCAACACTATCTTGGTGAATGCATGGATGCCTGAGAAGTGGAGGAAGAGTGTACTAGTGACGATTTTCAAGAACAAGGGTGATATTCATAGTTGTAGCACCAACAGGGGTATAATAATAATAATAATACATTTAATTTATAATGCACTTTACATTTGGATCAAATCTCAAAGTGCTACAAAACAAAAGCAGATAAAAGCATCAATAAAAAAAAAAAATATATATCTATATAAAAGCCTGACCAAAAAGTGCTGAGCTTAGTCCGGGGAAGGAGGAAGCAGTATGAGGGGGTAGAACAGAGGGATCTTGTCGTGGTCAGTGGTGTGAGTAGTTCTTTTAGGTAGGGGGGTGCGTTACCATGGATAAACTGGTGAGTGAGGAGAGAGATCTTATAATCAATCCTGGTGAAGATGGGAAGCCAATGAAGGGAATGAAGAACGAGGGTGATGTGTTCATGTTTACGAACTCTCATCAGGATCCTTGCAGCACTGTTTGGAACATACTGCAGTCTTTGAAGACTTTTATCAGGGATCCCGATGAGAAGTGAGTTACAGTAATCCAGTCTGGAGGAGACAAACGCGTGGACCAGCTTTTCAGCATCACTCAAGGTTAGTGAAGAACGGAGTTTCGAATTATTTCTGAGATGGTGAAAGGAGATCTTGCAGATCTGTTTGATGTGGGATTCAAAAGTGAGTTGAGGGTCAAATCTTACACCGAGGTTGGTGACTGATGAAGAGAGGGGAATGTCATGACCAGAGAAGGTAATACTGGTTATGGAGGAAGACTGGGTCTGATGTGGGATGCCAATTAAAATAGCTTCGGTTTTGGAGCTGTTCAACTGGAGAAAGTTGTTTTTCATCCACACCTTTATCTCCTCCAGACAAGCGCGGAGAGTTGACAGGGGAGATGATGATGACGATGAGGATGGAGAGGCTGTGGAGGAACATGTGTCAGTTTTTATGTAGATTTATGTGTCATCAGCATAACAATTGAATGAGAGTCCATATCGACTGATGACACGGCGAAGGGGGAGCATGTACAGTATGAAGAGAATGGGGCCAAGGACTGATCCCTGGGGGACCCCACAGTTGACGGTGTGTGTCCAGTAAAGTATAAAGCTAATGACCCACACGACTAAGATCTGGGAAAGAGTAGTGGAAACTAGGTTAAGAAAAATGGTGACAATTTATGAGCAGGAGTATGGTTTTTTCCCAAGTGAGCACTACATACATGATGTTTGCGAGGAGAGTGCTGATGGAGAAGTACAGAGAAGGCCAGAAGGAGTTGCATTGTGTCTTTGTGGATTTAGAGAAAACTTACGACAGAGTGCTGAGGGTGGAATTTTAGTATTGCATGAGGAAGTCTGCAGTGACAGAAAAGTATGTTAGAGTTGAACAGGATATGTATGAGAGCAGCATGACAGCAGTGAGGTGTGCAGTAGGAGTGACAAATGGATTAAAGGTGGATGATGGACTGCACCAAGGATTGGCACTGAGCCTCTTCTAGTTTGCAATGGTGATAGAAAGGCTGTCAGACGAGGTTAGATAGGAGTTCCCATGGACTAAAATATTTGTCGATGATATTGTGAGCTGTAGTGAGACTGGGGAGCAGGTTGAAGATAACCTGGTGGGCACATCAGAGGAACAGCCAAGGTTAGACATCTTGGAGACAACGTAAGAAAGAATAGAATAGAAGAATCGAAAAAACTTTAACTATTAATCCCCAGAAGAGGGACATTTAGTGGTTGCAGCGACTCCAGCATACAGATGTTCTATATAAAAAAAATACACAATACACAAGAGAAGCCAGATCGAGAGGGTTTGGACACGTGAAAAGGAGGGATAGTTGATCTATTGGTAGAAAGATGCTGGAGGTGGAGCTGCCAGGTAAGAGAAAAAGGTGAAGAGGAATGGCTAAGATGGAAACAGTTGACTTGATGTAGCGACCACTAAAGGGAACAGCCGAAAGAAGAAGAAGATACACAGTTACTGTCCACTAGAGTCAAAATTACAGTTTATCCCAATGTGTTCTTTTTCCATTCCTGCATAAAAACCGAGTCCTTCCATTGATTTACAGTTGCATCTAAGTCTGCCCAGAATCACAACAAATAAAAATCAATAACTTCCATATGGAAATTGAAGTAGGGTCATCTCCAAGCATCTTCACCATAATGGTTTTCATCGCCGACAATAAAAGACTGAATAACTTCTTATGTGTCAAGAGAATCAGGTACCCTTTCCAGCAAACATAACAATAGATTTGACATACGGCAGTATATTGTATTTAATTATATAAAATTACATCCACCCAATTTTTTTTTATCTGGAAAACATGCAACAAAAAAAAACGTCTTAACGGACAGAGAGAAATTCCTTTTGAGCAATATGATGTATCTATTAGAATAAAAATGATCTTGTCTGTTGAGGAGGCAAAAGTATACACATTTATACTCAAGTAGAAATGGAGTTACTAGCGTAAAAAAGACACTGGTAATAGTAGTAGTATCAATTTAATGTCTTTACTCAAGTAGATGGGAAAAAGTCCATAGACTAAAATTAATTCAAAGTATGAAAGTTAAAAGTAACCCTGTGAAGAACATTTTTACCTGCTGTATTTCTGAAAACCTAATTGAGCCTGTCATGCACAAGAATATTTTCACAGTGAATAACTATAATGTCGAGAAAAATATCGTAGATAAGAATAAAAAAATGGTTGAAATAGTTTTTTATTTTTACCTTAATTTAGCTTGAAATTGGTCTTGATGTCAGGAATGCATGCGATGTTGCAGAATTGAAATAATCTACTCAAATTACGAGGCCTGTTTTCAAAATATAAAGAAAAGAAAGTATATGTAGGGAATAAAAGTAAAAATTTTTAGTATGAAATCAATCTGCTTGTCTGTAACCTCGTTTTCTTTTTCTCGTCTGTATTGGACCCCTGCCAGCTGCTGGAAGCTCATGACTATGATCCAATAGAAATCCCAGCGGTAGGTCTCAGCCGTCACATTTCAAACCCAGCATAGACTGAGATGTGCGATTTGGATCGATCCGTTGGTTCAGCTAGGAAGGTTTTCTTACGCAGGGACGGTTGTCCTCAAAGAACATAACATACAATCCTTTTCAAGCCGGTGAGTGTTTTTTTTATTGAGGTTAAATCATTTTAATTATGTCAGCAGTGGAAATCAATATGTTGTCTGTACGTGCATTCAAACACTGCGGGACGCAAGATATCCAATTATGCTTATGTTATCGCTGTGATTAACAGTGAGCAGTTTGACCACACAGGAGCTTTAGTGGCTCGTCCACCGCAATAAAAGCTCCAGCTTAAAAGCCCCGGTCAATCATGCAGATATAAAAAGTGCTACCCCATTAACGGAAGCAAGAGTAACAGTGGTCAATTTTAAGTCAAGTCAATTTTATTTGTGTAGCCCCAAATCACATATCACAAATTGCATCCTCTGTCCATCGGTCCGGGTAAGGAACTACTCACCCTCTTAACAGGGGAAAAAAGGAAATAAAACTCAGGAAGAGATAAAAAAGGGGGAATCCCTCTTCCAGGACGAACTGACATGTGATAGATGTGGGTTGTACAGAGTAGATAACATACCATCATCATTGCTAGAACTGTATATAATGTGTTCATTTTTGTTTGTGATGTATTATAGTACTAATAGTAATTTAGTAAGTACTATGGTACTACAATATTCATATAAACTATTAATTTATTCATATAATTATTAGTGATTGCAGTAAAAGATGGCTTCTAGCAGGGCCTCGGCAGGAGATGTAACCACGATCCGGGGCTTGGTACCACCAGGAACCAGGACCCAAAAAAAGCACCATTCCTCGGATCCTGCATGACAAAAGAACACAAAGACTCCGGGGAAGGAATAAAGTCAGTGGTGCATTTATGGGGCATGAATTTAGCAATAAGTTATATTGAAATACAGTTAGTCTAAGCCTGTGGCAGCATAACTAAGAGCTGGTCCAGGACCAGCATGAGCCAGCCCCTACTATAAACTTTGTGAAAAAGGAGCATGCAGTGATGTCATGTCAATACATAGAGAGTGAGTGAGTGAAATAGAGAGAGAGAGAGAGAGAGAGAGATCATGGGACTCCCCCAGCAGTCAACAGTTTAGGCCTATAGCAGCATAACTAAGGGATGGTTCATGCGTGACCATAGCCAGTCCTAACTATAGGATTTATCAAAAAGGAAGGTTTAAGTGGAGCTGTTTTCAAAACTTTGTAACTGAGTCCACTGTCCGAAGCCATGAGAAGATAATTAGAGACCTCAACTAGTGCTGTTTAGTGTGCTATCATGGGTACTAAAACCTGATTGAAAATCCCCAAACATGGCAAGGTTTGGTATGGGTCTATAATTAGCTGAAACATCTGGATTAAGGGTTGGCTTTTCAGGCAAGGGTTTAATCGCTGCTACTCTAAAAGCCTGAGGTAGATAACCTCTCTTATATGAATTAACGATGTCTAATATTGGGAGCATTAATTGTCAGAACATCCTTGAATAGCGTTGTTGGAATTGGATCTGAGAGACAAGTGGATGGTTTGGACGCTGAAACTGTTGAAGTTAACTCAGCGAAATCTATAGTGGAGAAACAGTCCAGGTATACGTCAGGTGTTAGAGTAGGTTCTAAGGCTACTGTACCAGACAGCGCATCTTGTGTAAACTGATGAATTTTAACTCTAATTGTTACAATCTTATTTGTGAAAAAGTAGAAAAAAATCATCACTATTAAAGGTTAAAGGAATATGTGGTTCTATACAGCTGTGATTCAGTGTAAGCCTGGCTACAGAGCTGAAAAGAAATCTGGGGTTATTTTTATTCTCTTCTATTAGGGTTCAGTAATAATTTGTTCCGGCATTACGCAAGGCCTTTTTGTAGATTAGTAGGCTATTTTTCCAGGTTTGGCAAAATACTTCTATGCTGGTAGGACGCCATTTTCATTATTTATAATTAATTTTAGTTCTGGAATTTACAAACAAACTGGAGTTGAAAAATGGCATCGACACACTCCTCTTCGGTCTGTGTTTCCAGGAATATGAGAAGTCATATGATTAGGGGGTGTTGCTTCTTTTAGGCTAACATATTCTTCATATTGCAGCCAGGTCACGCTAAATTGTCAATTTTATTATCAGGAATAAAATTGTTGAAGTAAAGATTTGGATTAGAGTGACCTGATATTTAGTAGTCTACATTTAATTGTTTTATCTTTCGGTTCTGTTATAATAGGTCTACTGTTAATTTTATCAGCTTTCTGTGTAAGACCCCTCTTTTATTGGATATTGAGGAAATTCATTTTGGGGATCTAGGGATAGAATAGAATCTCTGTATAGAATGTATCGATTTTTGGGTAGGTGACTGCTCTAACAGATGTTCAGAGAAGCGTTCAAGACCGCAACTCTACTTCTTGGTCTTAACTCTTAATTGTCTGGGTTTAAGTAGGGTGAATGCCATCTCTTCCATTCAGACCACATTTCCCTAAGAAAGACTACCAATTACTTAGGAAGCCCGCATTTCTCTGTGGACACCACCTCAACAGCCAGCGGTTGAATGATAACAAGCGGCTATACATACTAGAGGATATTACGGACTCCGACAGTGCTAGCAAAAGAACACACCGGCTCAACATTGATTTTGGTGACTTCCAACTGGCAGAGTCGGTAGTCGTTAACGCCAGCATGAATGATAATCTTATAAAATTTACGCTTACTTTTAGCCAGCAGTTTAAGACTAGCCTCTATGTCGCTCGCTCTGACCCCAGGAATACATCTAACTATGACCCCTGGCTTCGCTAATTTCACATTTTCTAAGAACGGAGTCAACAATAATAAGAGTTTATTTCTCAGTGGAGAGTTGAGAGCGGGGAGAATTGTTTGGAAACGTGAAAGGTTGGTCGTGAACCTTGGGCTGCTGAGGGCACTACGCTTATTGTTTTCAGTGTCATCCAGTAACCCCTGGTTGCCCGGGCTGCACAGGAACTGCTGGGGGGTATCTGAGCTATGTACGCTCGCACCACCTACACGATACTGGCTAACTACCGGAGCAAAAGCTTTGGTTTCCATGGTGCAGACACGCACTTCTAATTCGCTGAGGCTCTCCGCCAAACCGGAAATAAGCTACATTTATTCCATGTACCGTTACCGCTAAAGGAAGCAGAGGAGTAGCTAAACATGTGGCACAGTGTACAGTAGAGAGAAGGAGAGGGTGAGCGAGAAGCAATGGCTAACAGCTTAAGTGGCTACCAGGAGACTAAAAAGAGATTAAAGAGTAGTTGAATTCGCTAGAGCTGTTGGTAATGTACACCAACTAAGTGTGCCTTAGTCCAAAACCTCTGTATAGATAAACTACAGGTAAATTGCAGCTGAACAATCATATTATGCAAAGTTTACTGAGTCAGTGAGTGCTGTAGGGCATGCTACAATTAGCACAACACAGAGACCGGAACTGACAGCATACACTTACCGCAAGTAAAGAGCGTTTAGATACACGAGGTGGATACAATGCCTAACTTGGGGTTATTAACCTTTAAAATTGTATTTTCATTCCTTATTATCGTTAAGAAAAGGAAAACAAGTTGAAGTTGTTATCAATGTCCAATAAAAGTCAAATTCTCTCTCAAACCAGAGAGAAACATCCTACATGTTCTTGAATGTGTAGGCTCTTGCTCTGAGCCCCAACTTGATTCTTTTTTTAGGTCATACCAGCTGAGGGTGCACGTCTGCAACGGCAAAACTGGATCATCTCCTCTTACTATGAGGCTTTACTGGACTTGGCGTTGGCTTCCCTTCCCTCCTTTAGTCAGTCCTTGGAGAACCCGCTCTATTACCACTCAGCCCACATAACAAAGACTGATGGTGAGGACAAGATACACGCTCAGTGAAGGCTTTTATACAACTGAAATCCCAAACCTAAAGCTACGTTCAAGCCAAGGTTTGTGTTACATTTGATCCGGTTAGGCTCTGTTTCACATTGCAACTTTATCCTCTAAAGAACCCACAACTTATTTTCATCCCGTCGTTATCATTTGCGGCTTCTCCTCAGACTTGATGATTCATTGGTTTGTACATAAGCATCTTTCTGATGTCAGTGTTTTTCTCTATTCAGGCCTCTTTTCCTCTTGGCGGGATGACAGAAGGTCTCATCCCATCCTCAAGTAAATGGAAGGTCCCTTTTTTTTTCCCAGTTGACTTTTTTTTATTTGTTTTTTTTGTTTTGTTTTGTTCTGTTTTGTTTTTTCGTCAGACCAAATTGTTATCAAAAACCTAGTTTCTTCTTGTTATTGTGGCTCATATTCAATTTGTTCTTCCACTTCTTTTGTTCATCTGTCATTGGAAAAAGTAAACCTTTCAAAATATATTTTCACACCATAAGTGATCCAAACCATGATTTAGTTTTGTACAGACTGACACCACCTACCTTTATTTGCCCAAAGTCAGTGTCTTTGATTCAGAGATTTCACAACTGCAATTTTGGTCCAGATAAACTAAAAAGTTCATACTACTCTGAAAATTCAGAGTAGTATAAAATAAGCCACAGAGAAACTCTGTGAATTCTGTGGATAAACAGATACCAACTCAATCGAAAGCCTCAAAGGAGTTACGTGTTTAGCCTGTGACATAAGACGCAAGAGCCAGCTGAGCAACAGAACTTTCATTCAGTGTCTAATCTTCTTGGGGACATTCATGCCGGTTGGATGTCAGACATTATTTATATATCCACAAAACCTTTTTTGAGCCTGACAGCTAGACATTGTTGCAGCATTCTGCTAAAAAAACAGAAGAAAAATTCTGAAAACAAGTATTAAATTACTTCATACTTTGCGTCCTGCTTCAACAGCGTCAGCGACTGAGACTTCTTGAAGGAATGAATTATTTTTCATATATTACTCAAAATAACAAGCACGACATGACAAAATAACTATTCTAGACGGAGAGAGCATTTACTCCAAAGAGTCCCTTCTTATACTCCTATGTATGTGCAGCATCTTTATTTCATATGGTATACATGAGAGCATTTACCTTGAACTTTTATTTGACTATAACTTGTTGTTTCTTTTTCATCTTCTTTCAACCGTTCCCTATAGGGTCGGCACATCAGATCATCTATTTCCATCTTGCCCTGTCCTTTGCATCTTCTTCAATGAAACCATCCAACTGCATCTCCTCTATCACCACATACACAAACCTCTTTGATCTTCCCCTTTTTCTCCTGCCCAGCGGCTCGATCTCCATTGTCTTTCTAACAGAAAGGGTAAAAATCAGGCAATTTACAGAACTCACGCTTTCATGCCACACTTGCATTTTCTCACAATAATTGTTTCCTCTTTGTGAATGAATGACCGGCACTTATTATATCCCCAAAAATTAGGGGATATTATGGAATCACCATCGGCGGAATGTTAAAGCTTTTTCTTGTTTGTGTGTTTCTGTTTGTGCTTACCACGTAGGGTTACCAACACTCCTGAAAATTCTTACGAAACGGTCAGTCAGAGGCTGCACGGATGGTTTTAATTTGTTGTCTGATTTGAGTTTCTTTTGCCACTTTTTGGTCAAAAATAGCTATTATTTAATCTATCTAAGGAGGCTTTAACTGCTGTTAGTTTGTCGTTATAATTGATTTCTGAGAGTTTGGAATAAATCTCCAGGTCTAAGTCACAAGATCACATTTGTTTTTCTTCAAGTTGTAGACCAAATGTTTCCATTATCATAGCAGCTGGGAACAACATGCAGAATTTCCACAGTCATGGAAAGTTGGTGAAAAGTTCATTAGTATTTAGTATTAGTATTAGTATTAAAAATTTTGATTTGAAAGGTAATAAAAGAAACGGTTATCAGTCAGACTAGGGGCGCCTATGGCTCAGTGGGTAGAGCGGCCGACTCCCGATCGGAAGGTAGCCGGTTCGAATCACACCAGGGTCTATTTGTCGTAGGGTCCTTGAGCAGAGCAAGGGGCTGCCCACTGTTCCCTCAGGGATGGGTCAAATGCAGAGAAGTAATTTCACTATGTTGTACTGTATGACTATGTGACTAATAAAGGATTCTTTCTTTCTATGCATCATCCCCACATCAAAAAAAAAAAAATCTTACTCTAAGCGGAGATTAAAATTTGGCAGCCCTGGTCTAGCCTGGGCTATCTCTATGATGTGCTTGCCTTTAATCCTGTCCATACTGTTCACTTCCAAATAAATTCTTAACATCTGCCAATTCCAGCTATTCCTCCTGTCTTTTAGTCAATGCCACCGTCTCTCACCAATTACATCAGAGCTGGTCTAACTGCACTCTTGCAAACGTTTCCCTTCACTCTTGCTACTCTTTTGTCACAGATAACTCCTGACACCCTTCTTCACCCATTAAACCCTGCTTGCACGTGTTTTATTACCTCTTCTCCACACTAACTATTGCTCTGAACCAGCGAACCCATGAACCCATGATCCACAAACATCATTGTCCACGTAGATTCCTGCGTAACCTCATTAGTCAAGCTGTCCGTCACCATAGCAAACAAGGAGGGGCTCAGAGCCGATTCTTGATGCAGTCCCATCTCCACCTTGAACTCATCTGTCACTGCTACTAAACACTTCACCACTGTCATACTACTCTCAAACCTATCCTGTACCACTCCTTATTACTTATCTGTCATTCCAGACATTCTCATACAATAACACAACCCCTCCCTACCTCCCTACTACTCTCACTACCACACAAAACTTTCCTTTTTTTTTTTGCTCTCTTTGGGCATGTTTCTCCCTTCCCCATCAGTAGCATAGTTTAGTCTTTATGACAACCCATTTATCTGGGCTTTGGGAGCACCAAATAAAGTACACTGGCTGGTGACCCCTGTGTCAAAGTTGATCTGTCCATAACTTTTGTTGTTGCAAAATAAATTTTTTCAAAAGAATTAGGATTTCTTCACAAAATCGATCAGCCTCTATATCAAGATATGCTAAATTAAGGAGATTCTTCGTTGCTAATAGCGAACTCTCTCGCCAACCAACAAACAAATGAAATACCTCCTTGACAGTGGTAATTCATTTTATGGTGTATATTATTTTATTGTGAGGTGACGTAGGCTCTACAAGCCATAAAAACATCTTGGTGATTGCTCACTTTCCTGTTCATGACTGCACATGCAGTTAAACACACACACAAACCTCACTCAGCAGAGACACTATGGTAAACTGTCACTACATGTAGGCATTCGGACTGTATTAAAGTATGTTTTATTTGTATATGATTTTTGTAAATAAGTCATCTGATGTTGATATGTTTGTCATGAGAAGCGGTGTACTTTTACCACTTCCTCAGATTCCTCAGGAGATGAAAATCAATGGTCACTTTTACAGCTATAGAGTGGCTGTTTTTAAGTTTATTCACTTGATGTGTTGACAATTCCATTCTCAACACCTAAGATAAAGGGCCACCAGTTTCTATGAAGGCTTTTTTCTTGGCCTACATCAAGGGTCTATCATTGCTTAGCGACCAGCTCTCCTTTGCTCCATATCAAATCAAAGCTAATGGTCAGGATAGTTCATGCTGCCACATGTAGGCCTTTCAACTGAAAATGATGGCCATGTTTTGCACAATGTTAAACTTGGACATCTGGTGTGAAAACAGGAAGTGCCTGAACGACCTAATCAGCTGATGAGGGGAAATAGATGACGGACAAGTCAAAAAACTGTGCAACCCTTGAAGATCTGATCTCACTCATTAACTAGAAAATCCGTGGAACTGTGACATAAAGGTGCAAGAAGGCGAGTAAACAAGAAATTGCTACTTAGCAATGGAAAAGCTACAAAAACTAACCAGGGAGAAATTGACAGGTGCATAAGGAAGCACTTTTGAGTGGCAAAGTCGCTGAGATTGCGGAGCCTCCAATTTTGACAGGATGGCTGGTTGAGTCTGCCTGATTTTAGTATTCTGGCTTCTCTTTCTCAGTTAACCTTGACAAAATAATGCCACCTGATGTCCATACATGAGCCTGAGGAATGATTCTGCTCTGTTTCATTCAGTCCCTGAATTTCATCTCTGTACATTAGATTTGCATGTTGAGTGTGAGTACAGAGTTGGATCCAGCTGCTCAGCATGGAGGCAGTAAAACTCCACAGTAAAATAATGCTAATCAGGACAGTGAAGCTGACCGGCGCTCCTTACAGCCAGAGAGGTAATACATTTTTAATTGCTAGTGTGATTGTATGGCACGAGGAACCTGCAACGGCTGATTAAATGCATTTGGGTTAATATTAGAGGCCAATCATTCGCAGTGACAAAGCCTCTGGAGGAGGAAAGGTAATTGCGGAAGCACAATTATAATCCCTCATATTGTAATAACGGAAAATAATGTCCTCCAGGAGGCTTTTTTTTTTAAACAAGCGGACAAGAGATAAATTATTTGATCGGTGTTTATATGAGCAGCTGGCAAAAAGAAAAAGGTGAGACTCATCAGAAACAATGATTGGACGCCTATGTCAGCAGCAGTTAGGAGGCGACTTTACACAACAGAACTATTAGAGGGAGATTGGTTGCTGTTTATTATTTCCAAGAAGAAGAGGCGTATTATTGTGTCATTTAGTCTCATAGTTAGCCGTTATTGTGCCAGCAGAGTGAGATTATATCACTTTAAAGAAATGCCTAAAAATATCAGTATCTCACAAACAAAAACCTCCTCTAACATCTTTCTTTGGATCGGCAGCTCCTGTTAACACTTAATACTTGGTTGGCTGCTTACTCTGCAAACAATGGAAATAGCTCCTCTTTATCATCAAAAGAACTCACCTAATCACACCGAACTTTCCCACATTGAGAACGTCTCTAACTCATGAATGATTGAGTTGACTCAATGTATTTTTACATGTCGTGTTATCAAGGGTCGGAGAGGTTCTGTCTCATGTTGGGTATACAGTATCAGTGTATTATGGTCTTGCGATATTTTTTCATCTGTACTGCGACATCTATTGCAGCATATTGTGATCTTAATGTTTTGAAACCTCACGAGCTGGAGGGCGTTGCTGGACATCTGGAATACCATTCTTTCTTCCATTCTCTCCTTCTCTGCTATCGATCACACATTAGCAGAAGAAAATGAATGAATGAATAAGTGAAAGCAGAGATGGTTGAAATACAGCACGTATTTACTATTTGGAGTACTTTTGGAATGATTCATGTGAAACTTGTCACAAATAATAGTAGTGATTTTAATACTTTTCTTTTTTTGTTTTGTTTACGGCAGCAAGGGGAGTATCTCTGAAAAGCCTTTATGCCCTGTATTGTACAAGCAATCCCCCTGATTGAACTCCTCAAATTAAATGTGACGTTATGTCCTTAAAACTGTTTTTCCCCTTAGTGGGTAAAATATCACCTATAAGTGTAAATAAAATAAACAAATATATATAAATATATATATTTATATATATATATATTTATTTATATATATATATATTTATATATATATATATATATAAATATATATATATATATATATAAATATATATATATATATATAAATATATATATATATATAAATATATATATATATATATATATATATAAATATATATATATATATATATATATATATATATATATATATATATAAATATAAATATAAATAAATATAAATATATATATATATATATATATATATATATATATATATATATATAAATATAAATATAAATATATATAAATATATATATATATATATATATATATATATATATATATAAATTAATCTCAACCGGTATGGCTTTCGTAATTTTTGGTATCACTCATATCTGGGGTAGGCTGGTAGCATTAAGCACCTTCATGAGACAAACTCCTCAACTTGATTGATGACAACGACAAAAAGAGGGCCGTTGTGATAGACGGGGCAATACCAGCTGACTGTGACATCAGGAAAAAGGAGCATGAAAAGATCGAGAAGTAACTGGGGCTGAAGGGGATAAAGCTCCCCCTAGTGTCTAAAAATATTGAACCGACCTTTCCCAAATTCAATCCAGTTTAACCTTGTACTAAGGATTATGTGGGTATAAATTTGACAAACAAATACATTTTTAGTTATCACTTCAACACAAAATCAACGACCAACCTGATATGGTTTGTCAAATAATTAAGGTCTTCGTAAAAGTTTTTAAATTACAAATGTTCAAAAAGTTGCCTATAAAGGCCACTGCCTGCCGCTCAGCCAGTTAGTTCTCCATTAACTGAGTCCTTGAGTTCATCATTTAGAAAAAGGGAAGTTACCTTTAGAATACATTTGTCATTAAAGATTAATCATATTTTAATTGAAAGGCTCATTTCTAAAAACCCGAGAATTTAAATGAATGTCTTTGCTGTCTGCTGAAATCAAGCATTTACTATTTAGATTATTTAATTATTATTAATCATTATGTGATTTTCTCTCAATTTCTCAAAGTGTTTCTCTATTAGAAACACTGATCATGCATTTCCAACGACGAAGAGGCCAACGACTGTCAACAGCGACAAAACTGAGTAACCCTTCACCAACCCCGTGGCCCGACGGTTGCTAAGAAACAGACCATGTGGGCCTGCTGCACTCTGAGTCACAGGTTTAAAGGTAGAACAAAAAAGTCACGTCCAACAGCGTGTGGATTATTATTCTCTGCTCTCGTAATAAGGCTGCGGGATCGATACTGTCCACTGTCAGGCTTGGCCTGCTCATAATCAGGGCACAATTGTGGGCGGCTGTGCCGGAAGCCATCTGAAACCAAATTATTCCATTAGAGCTTTCATTTGTTGATTCAGAGAAGATCACAGTTGCTAGAGGCAGTGGTTAAAGTTCTCACAACTACTTAACCAATAAAGGTCCTGCATTCAAATAGCTTATTAAAGGATCATCTGCTGACTGAAATGTGGTTTTTCATTCCAGAAAATATCTAGTAGAGAGTTGCTGTTGTTTTTTTTCATGTAACAAATATTTGTACATTACAAATAATACAAATGCACTACAGGATACATACTCATATTGTTGACATGAACGCCATCAATATGAGTGATTGGTTTTGCATCCCGCTTTAGGGAAACTGACACAACCAAGGAAAATTTTTAAATAATCCTGGATTCACCTCTTTAACAGAATGCTCATAAAATTAAATGGGTTCCATTCAGAGCCCATACCTTACTCTCCAACAAAGTTATATCTCATAATTATAGAAAATATAAAAAGTTATACAAATTATTCCTGCTTGCAGCTCTTTATCTGGATTTACAGCAAAATATTCTTTCTCCTTCTCCTATCCTTCTTCCAAGTTGAATGGAAATCTGTCAGTTAGTTTTACATCTTGATTGATTTTCATGAAAATCATGACAGAGTTTTCCCTTTTTGCAGAGAAAAGCTAATTACATCTGGGGATGGAATAAGATACAGTGGTCAGGTCTATTCTATTCACTTATTTACTGATAGGGCAAGATGGGGCTTTTTAGAATAGAATAAAATATAATCTATGGAAATGCATGTGACTGTCCAGCAAATTAAATTAAAAGGGAGTGCTACCCTAGTGAGAATGGAAATGTTCCACTCAGTCCTTATTTGCTAAAAACCCCTCTGTAACTAAAATTCAATTTGTTTGCTCTTTGTAACAACATTTTCATTCATTTATAGAGAGGTAGCAGAAACCCTTTCATAACTGATCAAAACTCAATTGTTTCACTCTGTAAACAATGTAACAGATTTGTTTTCCTAACTCCATTCTCCCTGCAGATGCCCTCTTTCTTGAAGTAAATCTAAGAATTCAAACTGGAATTGGACCAAAGGAGCAAGTTTATATGTATACTCAAAAAGTTTTGAACTTTATTAAAGACCAGCACGGTACGAGCCAAAGAAATGATGAACTATACACACAAGCAGTGGTGGATTTAGGTATGGGCGAAATGGCTGGTCGCCCATAGTGGTATCGGGAGCGACAAGAGAATGCATCAATAAAAGAGAATAAAGAATCTGAATGGTGACATTGCTGATCAGTTTCCTATCGCTCATTCTGCACGTCATGTTCATTATAACGTCAACGTGTGGCTCAATTAAGTGGTTCAATGCGGGCGCCCCTCTAGTTTGTAAGCAAACAGGGATTCCCAGTCTAGAGGTTGGAGATGGGGTAGGGTGGCGTAAGCAGCAGGTGAATTACATTACGGTCATTAACGACCTCTTAACGATAATGTACTGTATACATGTCCTCATCAGATGCTCCCCCTTAAGCTGAATCTGTTAAAGGTTGAATGTTATCATTAACCTAGCAAAAAAAAATCACATTTACCAAAAAGCTGCACCTGCACATCCTGAACTTCTGTCGACAGAAATTACACTGACCAACCTATTTGCCAGACTAAAATACTGCTTTTAATTTTTGGTTTGGTTATTTTCCAGTAAGAAATCAAGATTTTCTGAATGAAGAAAATCTGTAAGAATGAAATTCTGTGAGACCTAACATGCATGGCTTAGGCATAGTATGTTTCTAGGCCTCCGAAGGGTACAGTCTTCTGTTATGCTTATAACCTTTTTGGGTACCTTTTTTTTTTCCCATACCTTCTTAAGATTTTGAGCACAGCAGCAGGGATGCTATTAAAGACGACGGCCCTCTAAACAAACAGAAACCAGTGAAGACAGCTGTTGCCGCGGCATCCGAGATGAACTGACAGCAGATCGTATTCAAAAGCATCTCATGTAAAACATCCATCTATCAGTTTTCTGGAATGGCTTATCCAGATCATGGTCTCAGGTTGGGGTTGGAACCACTGCCAGCTGATATTGGGCGAAGAATAGTTTGACTCAAAGTGGACTTTTAGTTAGAGAGCTCCATGACTCAGATAATAATACAAAACAAAAAGACAAGAGAAGAATTCTCTAATTAACTTGAAAACAACTTTAGGAATTTCTTAAGGCCCCATGTTTACAGCAGCACATCCTCCACTACTATTACCCCCCTCTCTTCCGAGAGGTGAATTTCCACTGCTTATATAGCATGATCAATTTCACACCTGTGAATAAATGAGACAATACCAAATCAAAAAGCGGTAGATAAGTTCCCTCACTGTTATATTTAATACTAGAAGTTAAAATGGAAAACATTACCAAATATGACTTTGAAAGATTTGTACTGCTTTAGTAGAGGGAAATTAATGATCAAAGATGTTTCTACCACAATTATATAAACCCAACTTAAAATATAATAGAAAGTAAACCCCTGCATTTGGATGTAACCAGTGATGTCATAGATGACAACAACAAAACCCCTAAATGACAGGAAATTGTGGGCGGTTCCCACTCAAACAAAATCTCTTCCTGGTGTGAACAAAGGGACAAACAAATTTGAGTATTTGGCAAAACAAATAAACAATTTGTTACATAATCATACCCTCAAATCAATAAAAATAATTGAGAATAACTTTAATGTGTTTTACTTTAACTTACTGGTGTGATGTGAATCGTAACTAATTGCAAACACAAATAAACCTGGGATAATAAATAAAAGCAATATTACTTTAGCAATTGTAAATTGATCAAAATGAACACATGTAAATGAATATTGTGTTTTGTGATGTATTAAGGGAAAGGGACCAGTGGTGAGTAATAAGGAGGGCTCACCCACTTTGTCACATTGGGCGAGACGCAGGGTATAACTTGGACATGCCGCCAGTTTATAATAGGTTCAACATAGATATAAAGAACCCTTCAATCACAACCACACATCAACCATACCAATTCGCCGGGAAATTGGTATGGTACTCCGGAGATAACAGGTGTACCGGCATAGAACCCACGCAAACATGGGGAGAATATGCAAACCCAAAGGTCCCATAGGTGGTCAGAGATGAATTTAAACCTTTTTGCTATGAGTCAACTCTGCTACAGAGTTCGGAATTCAACAAAAATTTTAACTTAAACGTCAAAGATCTTAAATTGGAATAATTTCAATAACAATAAAATAAAAGTGTGCATGTCACAAAAGCTATAATGTGAGCCAGAAAAGCAAAGAAAGATACTCTTAATAGAAAGATTAAAGACTATTTTTCTTATTGTAATAGAAAGAAAATGTTTTGATACACTATTTAAAATGCCCAAAAAATAGCTGAAAAAAAATAAATGAAGGTTTCAAAAGTGGAGGAGGTGTTCAATAATAAAGGTGTAAAATTTGAAATCCTCAGTCATCAGGTTTTGTATGCTACTTGTCTCTTTCGGCCCACAGAATCCATTCGTCCCCATATTATAGTGTTTGCTTTAGTGTAATGACAGAGGACAGACGTCGCTGAGGCCTCCATGCTGATTTACAGCGTGTGTAAACAAGCAAACGCTGCGTCATCAAAAACTATACAGAGAAATCTTTCCACAAGACTTCACAGGCATGAGACATTGCATCATCTGCTCCAAACCTGAGAGGCTTCATTATAGAGGCAACATCCGAACACGTGGATCCAGGTTCATGATCCAAACACCTACTCTGTCAATATAGATTAATTTACTTTACTGTTGGAGGATGATCAAGACAAATGCATGATTACAAGAAGGCTGCTTCAACTCAGACAGCGAAGATATAAGATGACAGGAAGACATTAAATAACAGTTCCGACAGCATTTTCATTTTTTTGTTGGTGTGCAGTTGTAGCACAGTACAGTCCACCCAAAAATGAAAAATGCAGCCATTATCTATTCTCCCCCATGGCGATGAAATGTTTCATAGTCCACAAAATATTTCTGGTGCTTCACAGCAAAACAGTAATCTAAGGAACAACTAAAGAAGTTTGGGACTTGTTTACAAAAGCAAACACACTTAAAAAAAAAAAAAAAACATTCATACAGCTTGTTGGCTAAGCCAAGCCTCCAGAACCCCGGAGGTCCCACATTGACTTAAAATATTAAATTAAATATACATTATTTCTACCCACATATGGCAGTGTACATATGCAGAGTTGTTGCTAAATTAAAATTAAATGTATATAGTTATAGTATTCATTTCATAAAACATGTTGTATAGTTGTATGACCACAAAAGGTTATGGTTTGGGGTTTTAGTTCACTTACACAGACTATAATATAACATTGTTTATTAATCCCCACATGGAAATTCAGGTGTTACAGCAAATACAACTTTTATAAAGGAACAGCAGAAGTTATAAAAATAGGATGAAATAGAAAATGTGAAAGATACACAAACATACTAAAAAATATTTTGTAAGACAGATAGACATATATATGTTTGTACATATTATAGACATCATACACATGTAAACCAACATACATACGCATACATACACATATATAGACACAACACTCACACTTATCCGAATGCGTACACACTTATGAATAGATATACTATAAAAAAAAGTTACATATATAAATGTGGGGAAACGAGTCCAATCTCTTATACCAAATACTCTATAAGTTATAAATTAAAATAATCTGTGGTCAACGTGAAGTGAGGTTAGGTAGATGGATTTACGAAGAGTCCAGATTTCAGACACAACATAATTTCACAGTGATTTTTTGCACATTCTCTCTGCAGTCGGGACAAAGTACATACGGTAGCGCTCTGTCTTACATATACATATTGCAACCCAGGTCAATATTAACCCTATACATTACACATATAATACCTCTGGAAAACATTGGGCAGAAGTCCGGATGCTGTGTCTGACATTTCCCCACAAGTAATAATAATAGAAATGATAATAGTAATACATTATAATCATATAGCGCTTTACATGAAACTCAAATATACTTACATCCGTGCATCAAAATATATATGCTGGATTTAATCCAGACTTGACAGAGTGTTTGGTTTTGTGACAATATGTTCACTAAGGACAGTATAGCTGATTGAAACCTGGCAGTTTTCAGAAGTATGTATGAAGTTGCCTGACAGACGCAGTGAGTCGTCATCAACTGAGAGTAAAAGCACAGGAAGGAGAGGAGGATTAAACATGGTGACACTAACGGGATACTTCCTGCTAACATATCTTCCCAAAAAACACAGACCCTGACAAACAAAGATGAAGGACTGATATTAAAGTTGGTCACGCTTAGGTTGACTCTTTTGAATTTTAAAATGTTATCAATTACTGGACAACAAACACTTAACTTCATACAGGAAGTTCATGGTGTGATTACAAATTATAAAATTGAGAAAATAAGTTTAAAATTATTCAAGTGTGAAATAATTAATATTTAAATAAATAGTTGTGTTGTTCCTTTCACTACCTGCGACACCTTTCACAGAGAGAAAATGGAGCGAGAAAACTAAGACGTGAAGCAAAGTCTGACCAATAGGAGTGAGAAGAGAGAATGAAGCTAAAGTCTCTTTAAGCTCTGTTGTGTTATCAATTCATATTTATGTCTACCATAAGTAATTTTCTTTATTAACAAAATGGCAAATTGACTCACTTCCCTGTCAGTGCTCTGTTATTGCTCCTGTTTACTTCTTGAAGTACTCGTCTGAACCTAGCCTCTGGTTCTAGCTAATCTGTGAACCCTGCAGGTGCTACATTTAGTCATCATTATTGCACTCCCTGACACAAGGTTAGAAGAAGATTTACCTTATTTCCTCAACAATTATGGGCACATTTCAGGAACAGTGGAGGTAAATGTCTCCTGGCTCCTCATACCACAAAACTATAGAGATAGCGATTGAAGCTGCGCTCAGAGCCATTGAACGTAAGCTGCCCTACAGCTACGAGAGCCAACAATGAGTCACCTACCAAATCAGAGCATATTCAAGTAAATTTTGTCCCCAATAAACCTATCTCTACCAAATCAAAATGCGGAACATGAAACTGATTTCCAAAATGGATCAGTTGGGGCTTGGGCTAACACATAATGTCATTAATAATGTTAGCCAGAAGGGTATCGGCGGTAACTATGGACAGAAACAGATGATCCAATATAAAAAACCTGAAAAAGGATGGCCGAAAGATGAGAAGAGTCAAGTAAATTCAGCTGTAACCAAAATCTCTGCCCTTGGGACCCTTCTGTGTTGAGTTTGCACTGGGCTACCCCGTACAGTCCAAAATATAAAATAAAATATATAATCATACATAAGGGGCAAATGTTAAATATGTACGGTGTGAGTGTGAATGGTTGTTTTTCTCTTTCGGTCCTGTTGTGAACATTCGCCTCTCACCCAATGTCCGCTAGCAGAGGCAGGAAAATCCTCCATCCCATACCCAAAGACCGAGGTATCTCAGGTTTACAGATTCATGTATAATTCTTGACGGCCGTTCTTGCCATCGTCAACAAATGTAGCGAAGCCTTTAGGTCCTCATGTTTCACACTCAGCCAATATTAAGCTGCAAGATTCAGCTTTTGGAACTATTTGGGCAGCTTTTATGGTGGCTGTTACTCCGTAGGTAGAGTGGTGGTCCCCAAACCCCCGAACCCCTAATATCCCATAGGTACTGCCCACTGGTCCTCAGATATGGGAAAACTGCAGAGAACCAATTTCACATCTTTGTTCTGAATGTATGCGTGTGACAATGTGGAAATAAAGAGTAAATATTATTATTATAGATGCTGGTGATGACCTTTCCAAAAAAGTCCTACACGCACTCCAGGATGATGGAAAGAAACCACCCCATAATGCAGCATATAAACAGTCCTCTCCAAACCATAGAAAAGAGTAAATTTTTCAGCCAGTGTAGCAGAATGACACATTTTACAAATTGGGGTGTCGGGACAATTTGCCATTGCAGACTTTCATCTTGAGAACAAAGAGACAACCCACCTCTATTCTCTGAGTTACTGCTACAGCTATCTGCCATTATATCTGGCCATTCATATTTCTTTTAAACTCCTCATTGCTCTTTCTTCAGCCAGCGCTGTTGAACATGACACCACATAAACTGGTGTCATATATACCAAACTGGTGTTTGGCATATATAAACTGGTGTAATATACCAAATGATATTTGGTACAAATATCATTTGTACCAAATGATATTTGATACAAAAAACATGAAGAGAGAACCTTTGGAAGACAAATCATAATATAAACAATGTCAATGTCTATTCTCATACATTTGGCCATGTGTGAATAAACGGATATTTAATTTTGTTAATCTCAGGAGAGTTCTTGAGTAGTAGAAACTGCGGTGTTAAAGAAGCTTGAGTGACATTGTGGGCATCCTCAGAAGCTGAAAACTTGTGTGGCCCATAGAGCAGCTCCGTGGCCCATAGAGCTAAGACAATGACAAAGTCAGAATTTGTCAGAGCAGGCGCCCCATCGTTGAGCATCCACCACAGGTTAGGGTATAATAAGAAAACAAGTCACCAACGGCAGTCAGCTCAGCCAACTCAATCAACTAACGGTAAAGATCACACTATGAGACCTCAAAGTAAGCCAAAAAACCTGAAAGGTTAGATTAAATCTGCTCGCTCCAATGACCCCAACTCATAATTGGTGGTTGCTGAGAGAAAACGGTTAAAGAGAGGCTGTCTTTTGGATATAACTCTGTCCCTTATCAGTCTTGAAACAGGAACCAGCCCTCTTTGGAGAGCAAATGAGAGCTACTGACACTGAAACCACAATGCTTATCCATTCAATGAACTGCTGGAGGAGGCTGCTAATGGTCAAAATGAATCCTTTTCCGACTTCATAAGTGTTACCGTCACCTTTTGCAAAGGCCTTTTTGGCTCTGAATACAAGGTGTCCGTTTTGTTATTAGTATTTCCCAGACACATGCTCTACTGCAGGCAGCACTCTTGGTTGGAACCAATATCTTGGATCTTGAAAGCCTTGGATGTTGTCACCTGTCCAAGGCGCTCACCTGTTACCCATTGTCCTTTTTACTCAGTGTATTTAAGTCTGTCTTCCTCCCTGTCTTTGTCAAATCTTTTGATAAAGTGGTCTGCGTCTCTGTCTGTGTTCCCTGCCTTCATTCCCACTCATATTAGCTCTGGTGCTTCTCCGTCCTCCTTTCTTGTGTTCCATGAATGTGTACTTGATTTTCATCTTCATTAGTTTCGTAAGTATTGAATTTTGCCTCTTGTTCATAGTTTTGTAAATCAGTCTTGCTTATTAAACTTTATATTTGAGCATTTTATTTTTTAATGTGTTTTGCATTTGGATCCTGTATTTTGAACTGAAACCGTAACAAAATTAGACTTTCATTTTGGTGATTCTTAAACTCCAGCTCAATGGAAAAAGTGAATTGTGAGGTTCCAATGTGTGTTTTTCTTTCTTTCTTACAATCTGGACAAGGTTAAGCTCCAGAACGAATTGAGTCACAAAACATCTTTCAAACACTGTTGACAAGATGTACACACTAAGCAGAGACTTGCAGGAACACAAAATGGAGGTCTTACAATATGACTTTGAGGTTACGCTTGTTATTACCAGCAGCTCATTCCAGTACTTAATAAACTGAACGTGGACTTTAGACTTCTGTAGACACTGCAGGTACCAAAATATGCCTTTATCTGGCCATCCCCTTAATTTCAAAATATATAAAATTCGACTAACATATAACCGAATTCTATATTCGTTCTATACTGTTACACCGCACACACATGATGCGGTAACGGCAGCCCATTCAGGTGACAAAGAAGGTCCAGCTCCTCCAGGATGGAACATGCATACTTGCCAACACAAGAAGTTTTGTTGTGTTTCTCCGCACCATCGCAAGAGCATAGAAGAGATACCAGGAGATGGGCCGTTAGATGATGACGGATGGAGAGGGCGGCAGAGGGAGAAAACCCATCAGCAGATCCGGGTATCTGCTCCTTTTTGTGAGAAAGAACAGGAGGATCACTATCACAGCCATATAAAATGACCTCCAGCCGGCTATGGGATTGCGTGTTGCTAACCAAACCATGGCTCGTCCTTGTGCCACCTAGGCATGAGGACAGGGTCAAACACACTACTGATATCATTATTAGATGTCCAGATGATATTCACACATGTAGGATTGGCCTGTGATTTCAGTTTTTCACTTTTGGGAGTGATTTAGAACTTAGACCTCAATGGGTTAGTAATTTTAATTTCCATTGACCGTTGACCGTTTGTATCAAATATCATTTGGTACAAAAAACATGAAGAGAGAACCTTTGGAAGACAAATCATAATATAAACAATGTCAATGTCTATTCTCATACATTTGGCCATGTGTGAATAAACGGATATTTAATTTTGTTAATCTCAGGAGAGTTCTTGAGTAGTAGAAAACTGCGGTGTTAAAGAAGCTTGAGTGACATTGTGGGCATCCTCAGAAGCTGAAAACTTGTGTGGCCCCTAGAGCAGCTCCGTAAACTAACAGACGGAGTAGGGCACGGCCTGACACCGTTAGGCTGACCATGCGTGACGCTCACACTGCTCATATTGCCGGGGACAGCATAATTGGACAAAGTCTTCATGTAAATTTCCCGAGGCCACAGAATTTAAGGTGGGTTCTGTTCATTCATGCACATGACATATTGAGCTCCTGCTTTATCCAGAACAATCTGAAGGAGAAAGAAATGGTGCTGGAAAACCAAGTAGAGAATCAGGAAGGTGACAGGAATTAAAGAGCCACATGTTCAGCTGAAACAAGTCAACAAACAGACGGCTTTAGAGGAGACAAACATGTCGAATCAAATCCCTGTTCAGCCATTAAAATCAGATGCACTCCGATGTCTGCGGTGGGCTGACAGAACAGAGACAAACAAAGCCTTAGAGGAAAGAATAAAGGAGTTTCTGAATTAGTTATGCAGAAGAAATGAAAGGGAATAATTAGGCAATCATCAAAAAGGGCACAATTTGTTAAATTTCTCAACACTAATGAAAAAAAATGCCGATTGAAGCAAATTGTTTTGAGAGCCATGAAAGCTATGAGAAACAGGAAGATGACAGGAAAAATAGAATGTTTGTGATATCCAGATGGAGGCTGGTGTTCTGTTGTTCATAATTCATTCCGTCAGAACGTGGTGGTCCGCAAAGGAGATACATTGCTGAAGGTGAAACAAAGCTTCCAGATTTTTTTCGCTCTTGTAGAAGTTCCTTGGAGACGCCTGCTGCAACAAACTACAGAAGTACAATTGTCTGAATGCAAAAAATGTACAATCGCCTATGTGACTGCATTACGAGGTTATTCAGTCAACACTGCATTCAATGTAAAACTGGGGAAATCTGGGGAATGGCTAATTTTTATTTATTTTTGATTTTTTTGGAAACTCACATAAACAAGTACCGAAATCTTTGTTTTTGTTATTTTCTTTTCTTTTCATGGTTTGAAGTAGAATACAGGCTACTTCGGGGATTCATCTCTGATGAGAGTTGCTCAGGCATAACTTAAAAACTGTTCAATATGTTTTCCAAGAAATGTTACGTATTCCTGCCCACATTTCTCATGTACTGGTGTCAATGCTTTAAATGTCAATACACAAAAGGCTTAATTTATTTTAATTTGAATTATGATTTATTATATTCTATATTAAAAGTTCAACAGGGATTGCCGTTAACACAGACTGCTCAAATAGCTTTGACCCAACTGTACAACGAAATGCAGCGACGATGCAAGTTTTGACTTAATTATGTGATTAAGTTTGGTTAGAGGCTATTTTGTTTTACTATTGCGTATGTTGCTTGTTTTCACAATCCCAATAGACGCTGTAGCTTCTATAGAAAACCTCTGTGTCTCAGTACCATCAGCACAATGTTGACCTCAGGTTACAGAGATCTTCTTATATCTGTATATCTAAATATTTACATTTTTAGATGATAATCATACTATTTGAAAGTTGAGTTTGCCACTCTTATAATTAGAATTCAAGAACTTACCAATAGGAATTTTTGATGAGCAGTTTTACTATTTGACTTAACAGACTGGAACAACAGATAAATAAGGAAAGGAATGGGTGGGGGAGAAACGGAAAAAGAAAAACAGAGAACTGATACAGAAAATAAGGAACTTAAACTTCTTTAAATATTGATAAACATTGACACAGGGAGGAACCAGACGGTCCTAACCGCACGTAGGGTGCTGGTTGATCAACTAAATGACAGATGAATTAACTGTCACTCTTAGGTCAAGGCCGCATCCATTATGGCACCCTGTTATTTGGAAATATGTGTGTTACTTCCTCCCTTGGGCATGCTCATTATCGAGACATATCTTTGAGATCTTCTTTTCTCTTCCGGCAGGAAGAGGAGGAGAGAAGGACAAAGGGAAAGCCTGGCCGTTAGCTGCTTCACTGTTCATATTCCTTCATTTTCCTGCACCTTTGAAGGGGAAAAGTTGTTTCTCGCACAGGATATGAGTGAACATTAGACGCCCCGAGCTGCAGAGCGTGACAACTCATTAGGGCAACAACAGCTGGAATAAAATAGTATGGACATCAAACTTCCTTTTGACTGGGAGTCTTTAGTGTTTGAGGATTCAACCAAGAAGGAAGTTTTGTGCTGCAGAAGATCCAGTTAAGTTCTGCAGTTGGCAGTCAATAATGGAAAATAAAAGGTGAAGGCTAGCAGCCAATGGTTGGAGTTGGTGTTGGCTACAGCATGATAATGACGACTTCAAGTCAGTTGCATCATCTTGCGTCAATACAGAATTGTTCGTAACAACAACAACCAACCGAACAGCAGAGGGAACTTACTGAATGATGAAAATGATAAATAAGAGACAGTGGAAAGATGAAAACTAATGCAAGGTGGTTAAAGGTAAACAAGGATGGATTGCATCGGAAGGCTGCAACTGTTAAGACGGCAAACTAAACAGGCCGACCGACCGACCAGCAGGGAAGATGGATCTAATGAGGATGGACCCAGAAGTTACTGGTTGGTCAAAACCTGCGGGGTGTGATTGGTGCTAAGAATGTGTAAATCACATGAAAGAGTTTCCATGTGTTCGGTTTCAGCCAGAGCTGCTGAGGAGATCTTGTGCTCCACCAATGTTATGCCAGCATATTCAAATTGGATAACTTCAATACAAATGTATCACTGGTTAAAATTAAGTCAAACCTGTTATAATTTGAACATAATAACCAGTCAGCAGTCAGAAATGCCCCCATTCACCTATAACAAAAATGTAAGATAAATGTAATATTTCACCACTTTAAAGTTACCTACCATTTGATATTAAACTGGTGCTCATTAATGATGAGATCAGATAGCAGCTACTCTGCTAGGAGTGGATAATTAAATTAGCCGCCGGTGCTACTGACTGATAACTTTCCCATGGATGTCTATTGGCTTGAACATGGCAAAGTAAAAAAAAACACATATTGTTATTAATAGCATGATTACAATAAGAGTCTTTGCTATGGAACAGATATGCAATTCCATCGGTAACAATAGCTCAGAGTTCTTTGAGCAGGGTCTTTGAGCAAGAACCTGAACCCAATCAGCTCCCTGGATGCTTCGCAGGGGCTGCCCACTGCTCCTCAGGTTTGCAGTGGTCTTATATCATAATATTTTACTTTAGGCTGCATGTACTGTATATTACGAATCATAATTAAGAGTATACAATTATTTAAGATTTGTTGGTTGCACTTTTGGTATAATTCTTGCCTAGGTAATGAAGGATCACAGATTCATATCCTGGACAAGCACTCCTTTCTGCTTCAATCTTGCCTATGGGGATTAATAAAGTTTCTGTGTAAGTACGAACAGGCTTTCAGAGCGGTGTTGATGGTATATTGCGAGTGCTTTCAATTTTTTACATATTTTGTTGCAAATCTTGCTGTTTAGGGTCTCGTGCAACAATCAGTATCACAACAACTGTTGAAAAAAACTGTTTCAGTATGTCAGTCTGGACTCCATGGTTAATGTATTCTCTGTGGGGCAAAACTCATTAAAATGGTAACTCTCTGGTAAAGCTCTGGTGAAGCTTTGTCATGGTGGATTCAGAAGTTGTGTATTTTGGCAAATAAACTATCCTGACTGAAAATCCAGATGGACTGCAGGGACAAGAGGATTAATAATGTTTGTAGAAGCTTCACTGATGGCTTCCTGTCTGTCTTCATCACTTCACAAATCACTATCCGATATTTTGCGATGACATTCCGTGCAGATGGTTGATTGATCATTGCTCCCAGAGAATAAATCCTCCGTTATTTGATTATCTACTTTTCGTCTTGTTTATATTCAGTGTCTGTTAAATGACGTGTTACGTGAGTTCAAAGGACTGACACAAGTCAGATACAAAAAGGTGCAGAACACCCTGATGGCCAGACAAAATGGTGAATGCTGCACTCAAGCCTAATAGCATGAGGACGGAAGGGACCCCTCCATCATGACTTTGGTTTGTCTTTGCTGTTTCCTGGTTTATGTTGTCAATTTCTTGTCTCATGTTCATCACAGTTCTGGGTTTTGTGTTTACATTTTCCTGTTTTATTTTGAAATTGTATTTCTCTTGTTGTGTTACACTTCCTATTGTTGCCTTTCAATATGTCTAATGTTTAGTAGATTTATTAGTTCCCCTTTTTAATCCACCACGTTTTCAGCACTCCATTATTTCCATATGCACTTGTTTACCTTGTTTTATTTACGTCACTGGTTTCTCAAACCTGTCTTCCCCTTCAACGTTTTACCTGAAGGCTCCTTCCGGTGTGGTTGAAGTGCAAACAGATAAAAACTAGGCCTACGCCGTTCTCCCTGACAGCAAGGGATGTATGCCCAAAATTCCACCAAAACATTTTGTTTTGGCCAAAAGGCTCCTCCTACGGTAAGATATGAAGTATTATAGTAAAATATGAATTATTAGGCTAAAATATGAATTATTAGACTAAAATATGATAATTACTAGATAGATCCCCTAATTTGATTCATAGGCACTAAATTCGGACTAAATCGGACCAGAAATCGGCTGAGAAATTAATGTACAAATACTTTTTGAGATAAAGCTCCCCCTAGTGTCAGAAATATATAATGACCCTTCAAAAAATCACGCCAGTTCTTCCTCGCCCTAAGTTCTATGAGGGTATTAAATTGAAAATCTTCCATGAAATAGTTTTTTTCGGTTATCATGTTAAAAAAAAAGGATCCGCAGTCGTTGAACCGCGATGATGATTGCATAACGCCCAATTTGTTAGGGAGATACATATAGACAGGTTATAACCTGTATATTCCCTACTTTCTTTACCTTTTTTTTTAACAGTATTTGTATTTTGCTCATTTTACACACTGCACGCATGGAAAGCTGCTGAACTGATTTTCATTGTCCCCCAGATCCTTTGTGTTAATGGGATAATACAAACTATTTAATGGATCGTTTTCAAATTTTATAAAGACAGAGACCATATGGCGAGGAAGACCTGGATTGAATTTGGGAAAGATCAATTACTTTAATTCCAACACTAGGGGGAGCTTTATCTCCAAATATTTTCGGTTTTATTTCAGTCTAAGTCTGGTACATCATCGATTTGAGGAGATCTATCTTGTATACATTGTGTTTTACTTTAATATTTCTATTCTAATCACCAGGGGGAGCTTTTAACAAAAAACACAGAAAAAGACAGATTTTTCTTTTTGTTGTACAACACAAGGGATTGGATACTTTTATACCCCTGCTGTCATGCCTGAGGGTCTCGGTCTAGTTTTGTACTTGTGGACCTACCTGTGTATCAAACCTGTGTTTCGGACTCTGTAGCGGATGTGCCATATTGATATTGGTACTTTGTTTTGGATTATTTACTTGAACCCTGAATAGATATTGGTCATCGTGCGTAATCAGAACAGTTGTTGGTCACACAAACACTGACAGTCTTTGGATCAAAAACCAGACTTTGGACTGCTAAAAATGATTATATTGTCAATATGTCAAGTTGAAATAATAATATCATCTTTATAGAACACCTGTCAAAGTGTTTGTAATGTTTGTAGTGTCTGTAATAATATAGCCTCTCCCGATTTAACTGGAATTGTCTTTTGTTTCTGAGAAACAGCAGGAACAGGAGGAATTGCCTGCATATAACGCTCCAAGCTGAAAAACGAAATGACATACTTAATGCTTCAAAATAGGCCTATGAGTGTGTTGCCATGGGGAGTTTTGTTGCAGCTGCTCATCTGCTGCTCCCCGAAGAGTCGAAACATTAACGCCAAAACACAACAACTGTATTTCCATCATCATCCTCCTGCTTCTTAAACTCTGCAGCTCCTGTCGGGATGAGAGAACCTGGCAGCCTCATTGTGTAAGGCTTTTTTTTTCTATTCATGTCTGCTACCTTTCAAGGAGGATAGAGACATATTTAATTCCTGCCAGAAATATTTTCCCTACCCTCAAAAAGCACTTTACAGCACCTGCTGTGATTGTTTTGTTTCCTCTGAGGACTTTTGTTTCTGGAAACCTGCCTCCACATGCTATGTGACTCAGACCCAGTTTTTTTTTTTTTTGTTTACGTACTAACATTGTTATCAATGTTCTTTTCACAAAACAGGTCATGTTTGATTTTTGGAGTAGAAGATGGACGTGGAGCAGAAGAACAGACGGTGGCAGGTAGGTGTCATCAAGCAGCAACATTATAACTCACAGAGAAGTCATAAAACAGCAAGACACTGAGAGGAGACCTGGCAGCTGAGAGGAAGAGGAAGCAAGGAAATATTTTAGATAACTCCTGCTACCTCACTGCACAATCCTGAAACATAGAGGCGCCCATAGCAGATTGTGTGAGTTCCATGATGGTCCCCAGAGATCAAATGCCATAACATTATGGCCACTGATTTGTTAACAGTAATGATCAAAGTTCGCTCTGCAAAAAGAACACTATTCTGCAAAGAAATTCAGAATTTATGGCCAATCATCACCGCCACAGATGAAACTTCTGGCAGTCATCTGGAGCTCAATGCTGGAGTCTTTTGCTACTGCTGGAGTAACTGTTCCAATACAATACTAAACACACTGTGTCCTGGTGTGATTGTGAGAGTAACTGATATGTGTTTCAGGTCAAAAGTTGCCCAGAGTTGTCCGGCAAGGCATGTTTTCTTTTCAATGATGATGTTTGCTAATTTGATTGAAATTTGAATGACTTCTTAGTTCATTGCTGTCTGCCTGAAGACATATTTGAACAGTCAAAGACAGCTGTTAATGCAGATTATTGCCTCTCTGCAGCACAGAACCAGCTGATCCAGCTGTTTTAGATCTGCTGTCCTGGAAAGCATCATCACAAAACCAGCAGGGCTGACTGGATCTGCACTGGAACCTGCAGCTTATGCTGGTTTATGTTGGTGTCAGTGTGTCGGGGTTATAGTGTAGTTAATGGAGACTGAAGGAGTAGGAGATCAACCCTGTCAGTGTGTGTGTATTTGTGTGTGTGAATGTGTAAATTGATGTTTTTAATTTGCTCTCCTTCTTCTGCTTAGCCAGCATTCCGAGCTGATGCTGCCTGTTAGAGTGCGCAGTGATGGATGGGGGGCTGCCACATACATAAACACACACACACACACACACAAATCCTGACTTGCTGGGAAACTCATTGGCATAAAACATTCCTAAATTCCAAGGATTGTGATTTTATATATGAACCAAATCTATATCCTCAACTGAATGGCAAATTGTAAAGTGAAAGGAACAAAAACAAAACCTCTGCCAAATATCTCTTCATCCTTGATGGAAAGTCAGATGAAATGACTTAGTCTACCAAATATTTTTGGAGTTTCACAGAAAAAACGAAATTACAGCTAAAACTAGATAAGAACTTGTTTTTAAAGTAACCAATGTCAATAGCAGTCCCAATTGATTTGTAAACACGCTATTTTTACTTTTTTCTTTTAAGCAGAAATCTTCAATGTAGCCTCTAATCCAAAAGCATTACAATCAATAGATCAGCAAAACTTGCCATCTTTCTCCTCAGGGTGGCATTTGGACAATAAAGTAAAGTGCTTTGGAAAAGACTATTTATACTAACATTGCATACTAAACTATTTTGGATATTCAAACAAAATGTCAAATTAAACAAAGGCGACCTGAGTGAACACAAAATGCAAATTTTACACAAAATAACTGTGTAACAGTTTGACAAGGCTAAACTTTATGTTGTTTTCTAATAAAAAATGTAAGTCCATGGACTTTCCAGTCATCACCATTCCTCAAGGCTCCGACACTGAATCTTTATCTCAGTAAATATATGTAGGTTATGTAATCGATGATGGTTTGACTTTGGAATTAAGTCTTGCTATTACTATTAACTCTGCTTGTTACTGTACTTTTGTATACTGTCTACCATGGTGCATTGAGGTTTATCACTCATTTCTCATCCTTTACTCAACCTAGCTTGTTGTTTGCCTGAGAATAATCGTATGCCTTCTCCACCCTTGGACTTAAACTTTGGCATATTTTAATGAGACTGTATGCCCGAAAAGTTGGGGGTGTTATGGAATCGTTATTGTCGGTGCTGCCGCATCTGAGACTGCCACAGATCCTCAACGGGATAACCCAGACACTACTTCATGGATAATTTTCAAATTCTATACCCACATGGATCTTAGAGCGAGTAAATTTCCGACACTAGAAGGAGCTTTATTTCAAAAGTTTTCTGGCCCTAATTTCACAGCCCTTGTTCCAATTTAGTCCAATTAAGATGCATATGAATTAATTCAGTAGTCTATATTTTACTTACTACGGGCATCTTTTTTTTTTTTTTTTATTTAAGAAAAACGCTTTTTTCCAGACAATTTCATGGATCGCTTTCAACCTTTATACCCCCATAGACCTTAGTTCGTGGAATGACTGGATTGATTTTGGGAGGGATTGGTCAGATATTTCTGACACTAGGTGGAGCTTTATTGCCAAAGGTGAATGAATCGACTCGAGGAGATCTTGCTTGTAAATATCATATTTTACTCACTAGGGGGAGCTTTTTACAAGAAATACTGTTTCTCTGAGAAATCACTAGAGACAGCTTAACCTCCAAAGGTTTTTTGGCCATCATTTTGGTGGTTAGAGTGTTTACTTTTGCCCGGCAGCAGTATTTCCTTCCCTTTGATGTGACCTTGCTTGAAAAGTATTGATTGAATCATCATTATGATAATTTTTTGTCCTAGAAAGACGCTCAATATCATCAGGTTAGCCATTAGCAGGTCTGGTGGTGTAAGGCTAGATCTGTAAAATCCTCATATTAAAAGATAATCTGAAGGTCAACATCGGTCCTGACAAATGTCTTAGAACAGATACCTCTCTTATTGTCAGAAGGAGAGAATCAGGGTTAAATTAGTGGATTCTCTGCTAGTGTTTGCTGACATTAGTCTGGAGGACGGAGATTTGTTTGGTCTAGGTTTTTATTATCAGGGTAAACCAATTAGAGGACGAATAAAGTAGCTAGTGCCCTCACCATCCTTGGAAAAAAAAGAATCCTCATATGTATAGAGACCCTGTGCGTGTGCTGCCACTGTCCAAGGTGCTGTTGCTCAGAGACAGAAACACATCAGTAGGAAAAACAGGTCATCATGAAAATTATGACAATAATGTTGCTGATGAAAATTACCACCACGAACATTACTGAGCTCACATTAGGGGTGGGGATGGTATTGATTACTGCGATGATAATAACTTTGTTGTTTATGACAATACTAACGCTGGCGATGAAGGTCATGATGAACATTATAGAAGATTGCATTTGAGAGAAAGATGGTGATTCTTGTCTCCCTTAAATATTCCTTTTCAATAATAATCTTTCAGTTATTACCGACTCGAGTTATTAATATATTTACATTTGATTATTTTCTGTTGATTATCAGGAAATTTTTATATTAATTCTGTTTATTTCACGTGGAAATGCCTTCTTTGCAATTCAAAATTTCAAAAGCAGAAAGCATTTTAAAACAGAATGGGGAAAAAAGAAAGGGATGGATGATGAGAAAGAATTGTTATTATTTTCATTTATTCAACTATATGTATATATATTTTATTTAACACATTTTTCCATGAAAACGAAAGCTCTACATCTGAAACTATTATGGACCCTAACAGTAATATACGTAATGATAATGATGAGGTCCATACTGATAATGATGAGCATTAATATCAGGATGATGAAGATGATCTCTTTACCCTTCAGCTCAGCTCTGCTGTTGATCTTCATCTCTCCTCTGTCACAGCTGCCTGTTCCTTCCTGACCTCTGATTGATTTCAGTTTGGCTTCCTGTCAATGCTCTCATTCTTCCACATTCATCATATTTCGAATATTAAATTCTACACCGCGGTTTTATATTCCGCGGTTTCGGCCTCATTTAGAGCCAACAATTAATATCGAGGACTCATCAATTCTTAATGGGATCCAATCCAAACAGAATACTACAAGCTGTGACTTTGGATTAAATCAGAGAAACTGGAGATTTATAGTGGAAAATACTTATCTTCTTCCTCATAAACCTTCTCTCCCTCATCTTCCTCTCCCACCTCCATTCATATTTCATTATTATCATCTTCTCAGTCCGTACATTCCTTTTCTTCAACTTCATTCTCCCAAATATCACCTCATTCGGATTTAATTCCAATTTCTTCTCTTCTGAGAGATACTCACCTGGACAGTGGATGGAAGCAGCCAGCTGCAGCCAACAGCAATGATGAAAGCCGGTGCTAAATGGGACACAAATACAGGAAATAATAAAGATTATATATTTCACTCGTGTATACAACTTGTAATATGTCAGTAGTATGTTTGTTTAAATAGGATTAGACATTATAATGTGTTTCTGTTTCGACTTTGAAATTGATGTTCACTCAGTAGAGAACATGTAGTTCCTCCGGCATGTTCCAACATCCCTAATCAATTTAATTAAACTCTAATCCAAACTGCAAATTCCATAAGAAATTTTAATATGTGCCTGATCTTTGGTGCATATCTCAATATTAATATTATCAATGCTAAGTCTCTCTTGTTTTTATTATTTCTGCCATTGAAAAGTTAGATCTTGCACTGATTTACCACACATTGCTCTACCTTTACTGCATGCTCTAAAAATAGATGGTAGAGGTCATGTGACCCAGCTGTGTGTCAGTAATCATCTGCATTTCAACAGTTAGATGAGAGGTGCAGCAGGTATACAGGAAAATTAGCAAAAACAAACCCCCTTTACAACTGAGGCTCTGCCACAAACTTTAGGTATAGTATAGGTAAGTATAATCAAATGAATGAATAAAATGGAGATATTAAGTTACGTAATTGTGAACTTTACTTTCAGAAACTACTAGTTCTGCCATTCACAGGCGAAACAAATATGAGTAGAGAGAAATTTGGACGTTATGCTTTATCCTCATCCCTGTCTCTTGTCTGCTTCGTCATCTTGTCTGCTTTACATGTGTCGTCTTGTTCCTTATGATTCTTAATGTGATCTGAGTGTGATATACCCCTTGATTTCTGTAGGTTATTGTACCTTCCACATGGGCTGAAAATCTTGTTGCACAGAGTATAACATGCAGATATTTTTGTTATAATGTAGGGAGTACAAGTAAAATATTGTCCATAAAATACATTTTCAAGTAATGGGAAATTACTTGTGCACAGGGCGAGGGATTCGTTTTTATAGTTACTTCAATAAAGACATGGAAAGATGCGACACAATGTTATTTAATTATTACTTTGCAGAATCAACAAAACGTTGAGTTTCGTGTAGACAGATAGAGTTGCTACAATTATCTCATCCTAGCTATATGCATTAACGGTGCCCCAATACAAAAGTCTTAAAATAGTACGAAATATCAAAAGACTTTAGTTTGCTATCTGAAATAGATAGCCAAGAGAATAACTTATTAGAGAAATGCACATAGAACTACAATTACAGAAATCTGGTGTCCCTGCAGTATTGGCCCACCGAAACATTCATCAGCAGTTTATGTTGCTAGAAATGAGCATGTTGACTTTCTCAGGGAGACTCTCTCCTCAATGATTGTCTCCTGCTGTCGAGAACTCTATCAGATGGTGCTGAAGACGCTTGATGGCAGAAGTAAGTGGTGGAGAGCTGAGAGAGAAGAAGAAGTGTGTCCCTCTTTTCCCACACACTTTACAAACAACAGTGAAAAATTCGAACAGTAGTTCAGTCAGACAACTCACGTTATCATTATTTAATATTGTGGCAAAACATGACGTTTGGAATCTAGGCTCCGACCTCATCGCTCGTAGCAGATCAATTACAACAAGATTTTGGGAAGTTATAAGTTATGTAACTCCATTAACTATAGGAGAAACTCTTAGTGGAAAAAAATTTCTCGTCCATTACTTCCCAACCATAGGTCCAATCATGTATAAATTTAACTCGTATGAACTCACATAAGGAAATATGTCTAGTTTTATTAATGACCTCTGAGAAATAACTGTATAACTTAAATGAATTTATCTTCATTGAGTCACCATGCAATCTTATAGCATATTTCTGACTCAAAGAAATAGTAATGTTAAGTCAATTTGGACTAATTGAGAATATTAATGAGTAAAATTAAATTTGAGGAATTCATTTATTCCACTTCTTTTGGAAACAAAGTAATTTTTTTAATAGCTTTATGATTTAGTATGCTTGTGTGAATTCAGGTAGTTCTGTTGTATGTGCTTATGTGTATATATGAATGAGAATCTTTATTGATATACATTTTGTAATCCCTGGTAAACTAAATGACATACAAACAGTGAATGGAAATTATTAACCCATTGAGGTCTGGATTCTGAATCAAATCCAAAATTAAGTGAAAAACGGAAATATCAGCATCTGTGAATTTTACACCGGACAATTCATATTGTGTCTTAATAGTCATTTGAACCAAAGCAGGTAAAAATGATTCACAAATTCCTATATAAGTAGTGTTATACTTTGATGATTTGGGTGAAAAAAAAACATTAAAAGATGCTTTACTATAAGCAGAAACTGCAAAAGCAACAACTTTAAGGATTGTTTGTCTTCTTGATGAAAGCGTTCCTTGGAGGCAGTTGGTCGGAGTATTAGCAAGGGAAAGGAGTGACAGAGAAAAGATGAGAAGAGTGGTAGACACGCAGGAAGGTGAGAGAGATGGAGGAAGCATTTGAATTTTAAACCCTTTTTATTTAAACAAATCAAGAAAATCATTTATATTACTACACAAGACTCAAAGCAGACGGCTCCTGCTGTCACCTGGTGGACATGATGAGGCTTTATTGTGGAGCAGCAGGAATGAGAACAGAAATATAATTCTAATGTTTTATATAATATAATTTTATGGGCCTTCATCACTCTTTTAGTGTTCAGCTGATAAGATTTATAAAAATGTAACTCCTACCGGAAGCAGACAGGGGGGATATATTTTAATTTTATATGTAGAATTCAGTCATGATCTAACTGTATAATATAATAATGACAATTGCATTGGTAAAGAAATAACAAATGTTATTCTGACTTTCCATATCAGCAGTTATTATGTTATGGCTGATAGTGTACACCCAAGCTCTAAGTAAACGTTTGTTGTTGAATCTAAACAGGGTGTTTTTTAATAAGGGACAGCTTTTCGATAGAGCATCAAATGGAGACAAAAGTAGACTTATCCTCTTCTCTCTCTGTCACCATTTCAATTTCATCCTCTTGCAAATCTGATAAATTGCTCTTTTATTCATGCCATTCAGCATTTCTCTATTAGTGCTAGGGTCGTCGATGATGTTGAAAGACCCACTCAAACGAATGCCTCTGAAAATACAGATTCTCTACCAACTACCATTACGCAATGCGTTTATGCAACAGGCAGTGATGACAATGATTTTAGATCACTCCAAAAGCGAGAGATGAAACTTCTGGGAGCAAAGAAGGAGTAAGCAAATTGAAAAAATGACTGGATAATTCGGTTGATTTAGTGAAGGCCATGCATGTTTGCCACATGACATGTCGGACAGTCTGGGCCTTCTCCCAACAGTGCAGACATCAGTGTCAGTCAATCTGAGCCTAAACTTCACCTTCTTTTAAGACCATTAAAACATTTAGCTTATTTTGAAGACTTTGCATGGCACTTGAAAATAGAGATGCATTGAACTTTACCAACATGCAGATTTATTGAAAAACATAAACAATTGCAATTGGGATCAGTGAATAGGTACATTAAAACAAAAAAAGATCTATTTTGAATATAAATCAAATACAAAAATGAAGTATGCAGTTCCTTTGGGGGTCCTTTTGTTTGTAAGTTTTACGTTTCTAATCGTTTCTTTCTTGATTGTGTTTGTCTTTAACGTCTCTCTTGCCACTTCAACCCATGTATGATAAGTTGTGTTAGAATGTTTATTCCTTATCTGGAAATCCTTTGGTTAAATACACATAGAAGGTTGAAACAGCCCGGCTACATTGGCTTAGATGCTTGGGAACGTTGGAAGCAGTCAATCAGAAAACCAGTCCACACATATAGTACAGAACAGTGCTTTTAAATATATTTTAAATATATTTAAATGATATCTCATCATATTTCTTGTATTCAGTCAAGTCAGTCAAGTTCAATCAAGTCTTGTAACAGATTTTACCTTATCGTATTTTAAGGGTTGGTACAGTTTATTTTGGGTTTTACTCTTAAATTAATCATTTAGTCAACCAAATAGTCAACAAATTAAGTTAGTCTTTTTTAGATCAAATTCCATAAACGGGAAACAAATATCGATTGAACTTCTTAGGAAATCCAACGATCCAATCAGTGTTAACGTACACTTATAATAATAATAATAATACATTTAATTTATAATGCACTTTACATTTGGATCAAATCTCAAAGTGCTACAAGGCAAAAGCAGATAAAAGCATCAATAAAAAATAAATAAATAAATAATAATAATAACTATACAAAAACGTGACCAAAAGCATTAATGTTAATTACAGTTATAGGTTCTGCTAAAAAGGAAAGTTTTAAGTCCTTTTTTAAATGTGTCAGTCATCTGTGGAGCCCTCAGATGGTCAGGGAGGGCATTCCACAGACGAGGGGCAGCAGAACAGAAGGCCCGATCTCCCATGGTGCTGAGCTTAGTCCGGGGAAGGAGGAGGTGGTATAAAACCTATATGTTTAATTCATATAAGAGCCCTTATGAATTAAACACTTAAGAAATATCATGAAATACTCCCAACTGGAAGTCGGATAGAATTTATTTTGTATTGAGCCATATATACATACATATATATATATATATATATATATATATATATATATATATATATATATATATATATATATACTTATATATATACATATACATATATATATACATATATATATATATATACACACACACACACATACATATATATATATATATATATATATATATATATATATATATATATATATATACACACACACACATACATCCAGTGGTGCACTTTACATTTGGATCAAATCTCAAAGTGCTACAAAGTAAAAGCAGATAAAAGCATCAATAGAAAATAAAATAATAACTATATAAAAACCTGACCAAAAAGCAGCAATGTTAATTAGTGTTACAGGTTCTGCTAAAAGGGAAAGTTTTAAAGTCCTTTTTTAAATGTGTCAGTCGTCTGTGGAGCCCTCAGATGGTCAGGGGGGGGCATTCCACAGGCGAGGGGCAGAAGAACACAGGGCCCGATCACCCATGGTGCTGAGCTTTGTCCGGGGAAGGAGGAGGCGGTATGAGTGGGTAGAACGGAGGGATCGTGTTGAGGTCAGTGGGCTGAATAGTTCTTTTAGGTAGGGGGGTGCGTTACCATGGATGCACTGGTGAGTGAGGAGAGAGATCTTATAATCAATCCTGGTGGAGATGGGAAACCAATGAAGGGAATGAAGAACGGGGTGATGTGTTCGTGTTTACGCACTCTCATCAGGATCCTTGCAGCACTGTTTTAAAGACTTTTATCAGGGATCCCGATGAGAAGTGCGTTACAGTAATCCAGACGGGAGGAGACAAACGCGTGGACCAGCTTTTCAGCATCACTCAAGGCGAGTGGGGAACGGAGTTTGGAAATATTTCTGAGATGATGAAAGGAGATCTTGCAGATGTGTTTGATGTGGGATTCAAAAGTGAGTTGAGGCTCAAATCTTACACCGAGGTTGGTGAATGATGAAGAGAGGGGAATGTCGTGACCAGAGAAGGTAATACTGGTTATGGGGGAAGATGTTGGGCCTGTCTGATGTTCGGTGCAAAAATTAATATTGCTTCGGTTTTGGAGCTGTTCAACTGGAGAAAGTTGTTTTTCATCCACACCTTTATCTCCTCCAGACAAGCGAGGAGAGTTGACAGGGGAGATGATGATGACGATGAGGATTGAGAGGCTGCGGAGGAACATGTGTCAGTTTTTTTGTAGAAATGTATGTAATTGAAACATGAAATTGTATGACACGCTATGAAGGCACTGGTCTTGTTGCCATACTTCGACAAGCTGGTCTTTTTCAATAACCCACTTAGCTCGTGAAACCGGTATGTTTGGGTTTCTGTTTGCTGTAAAAGAATCTAGCATCTGGTCATGACCCTTCCCAAACCTGGTTTATATTTACGATTCGAGATCAGGTAGGCTCCGACTCGATCAGGAACAGTAAGATAATCGTATAGACACCACAGACGTGACAATTATTTGGACAAATAGTCATTTAAGGTGAGTCTTGAATCCGGCCCCACCCGACTAACCATTAGGGGGCGCCAAATCAAACAATAAATTGGGTGTTTTATCCTCTAGTGTGTAGTCAGCTTTACCCTTCAGTACTGAAAGCAGTACGTTTTTTTTGTATTTCAGATCGTGATTTGTGTTCCTCCCTGTTGGTAAGTAGGTTGTTAGTTGGATTTTGACCTGTTTAAATATCTGTCTGATGCCTCTGAACCTGTGCCTGGTTATTTGGATTTTCGATTTTGACCTTTGAAACCGACTGAACTTTGCACTGCCTGAAAACTCACCATCCACCTGGGCCGTACTACCGCAATTACGCTGTCCTCAAATACCTTTGCCCTTAAGTACCTTTGCAGTGATACTGCAGATACATGCTGCTGTAGTACAACATAACAAGCACATATTCAAAGAGGAAAGAACCTTCAGCTACTGTAATATAGTGCTTAAAATGAGGTTCAACAACATATAACAACCAAGAAAAACAAAAAAATGCTGCTTGCATTTGATGGCATGCCATCATGCGTGAGACTGAATTTGGACTTCATTCAGTCAACCACACCGACAAAAATCTTCAACAAGCATTATCACTAGCTATTTAAGGTACTTAGAAATTAGTCTCATCGAAGCAGTTCCTCATCTGACGCTATAGAGTCTGTCCTCCGTTCTTCCCTTAAAAAATAGTCCAATAACTAGGGGCATATCAGTTCCTTTAGAAATTCCTTTTCCATATGGCAAGGAGGCAAGTGCTGACAAAATGTCAATACGTTTTAATTGTTGAAAATTAATGCTGGTCAGGAGCTGGAAACAGAGATGAAAATCTGCGCCCTCCAGACACATAGTACTGATGCAGGACAAAGCTGCCTTAAAAACACGTTCAATCAGCTGTTTGGGCAAGCTAGCTACCGCTAGCTAGTCAAGGAGCACGCCCTATATGGCAACTTTGAAATCCGATTGTTTAAAAATATGTCAATCAGCAAAATTTTCCAATGTATGTCGATGGCACAGGTTTTAGGTTTGGAAGCTACACAGCACGCAGACATTTCATCCAGAGACCCCAGTGTAGTAATCTGATAAAAATTGGATTAAACAAAGCTCTCTTTTATGAGCTCACTGGAAGCAGCCACGGAAAGAAACAATGAAATTAATGAGACATATGGGAAATAAACTATACAAACACATGTAGTCTCAATTAAAATATTTACTAAAGAATGTTTATTTTTAAATTTTTTGACAATGTCAGGGCTAGCAGAGAAGGCCTTACTAACCATGACGGTCTGCAACTGGTTTTGAGGTAAGAACAGAATCTACTATTATTACTATCTATAAAAGAGCGCTCTTACAATTGCTTGAGTGAGGCCATGTTTGTGAAAAACAACGGCTTGTCTGTTCAAATTCGACAGCAAGGCCACTACTTACACCACTAAATCAAGACAGCACGTTGGACAGCTGTCCATCTCCAGCAGCAATATCTCCACTTCAGAACTGCTGACATTTATTTACGTTTGGAGTCCGAAGCTTCACTATCTTTACACTTTCTCTTTTGGCATGTACTTCGTTGTTCTTCACCGCAATCTCGGTGGCAGTCGTGTGTATTTTGCACACAGACTACTATCGAGATTGCGGAGGGTCTAATGCCCTTTAGACCTTAGATAAAGAATGGGATTTATTAAGTCAAGAACCCAGGTGAAAAAAAAATTTGGCGTTAAAGAAGGCTTCATGAATCTGACGTAGGTTTCCTCTTCGGAGTCTTCCTAGTAACAAATTTTAGACAATTAGGAAGAAGATATTGGTGAATAAGTCCTATTGTTTTTGGTTACAGAGTGTAAACTTTTGAAATACATTAATTTCCCTCTTCATGTAAACTGCCAAAATTTCATTTTTGTGAAAGCGTTGATACTACAGCCTCCCTTCACGCATGGATATCATGTTTTTGCAGTCAAAACACAACCAAAACAAGCCATTTTATTTTTTACATTTACTGTATTTTAGCATGGTCATTTTCCCCAGAAAAGTCGTATTATAAAGCATATATATCTTAAAAGAACTTAAATTAAGATAAGCAGAAGCAAATAAAATCATCTTTAAGATGTTCTTTTAGATCTGAGGAATTCTGGGACTTGGATTACAGCTAACGGATTATTATTTTTGATTTCAGTTAATTTCTTTCTTTGAATTAAAAAAAACAATTTAGTTCTTTATTCTTTTACTGTAAAGCTCCAGAAACATTTTATGGCATGCAGCATACAAGACTGATTTTAATTTTTTTGAAGAAATGTTCCAATTTTCATTTGTAAAGGTTTTTTCTTCCCCTTTTTTCTTGTGCAATTATGATTACGTTCACCTTTTCAGTCTTTGAAAATTCCTTCAAAAGAAACAACTGAAGCAGGAGCTACACTTGTAGTTATCCTATCAGGAGAGGGTACAAGTTCCTGTGGCGGTGGGTTCCTTTACAAAATTTGTTTAGAAGAGGAAGGTGTGCCAGAAGAAGTGCGACCTGAAATCAGTGAGCTAAAAAAGGGAAATGTGAGAAGTCTTAGTGGAGGTTTGCAATCCTTAAGTGCTGTTTTGTTTTAAATGAGTATCTGAGTAACATTAAAAGTAATAATCAACTCTGGACAAAAGATATTTGGCAGGTTTTCACTTTGTATCAGCTCTTGTATGACTGTTTACTCAGGATTAAGGATGGAATATGGTCTAGTGAATACCAAATATCGCACTGATAGTTCACATGACTGTATAACAGCTTTCTGTCTTTAGAAGTGATAACAAAGTGAGACTACATGTTAAGTGTGGGAGCTTATATTTGTATGTGTGTGTGTGTGTGTATGTCTGTGTGTGTGTGTGTGAGCTTGTGTGAGTGTGTGGGGAGAGATAATGCGTAAGGAGATGCATGATTCTGAATATCTGTTAGTGAATTTGTATGGCAACTCTGAGTGTTGTGCGTGATTGACATTGTGTGTATGTGGTGAGCCCTGTGTGTGTGAGTGTGCATGTTGTGTGTTGTGAAGCGGCACAGCGCCTGGCTGCATTTCACTGATAAGCAGTGATGAGTGAGTGCAGAGAGCAAGCGAGGAGGGGTTGGACTGTGACGTCCAGCTAGGGACTTATTGGGGGCGGTGGGGGGCACCCAGGAACCCATCTCGCCACCTCCACCCATCACCCACTGCAGCCGCCACCCCACACCACCAACCACCCACTCTCCATTATTGAGTGCAGAAATGTGAGCCGCTGCACGGTGGTTGATTCTGACTGATGCCTCGCAGCTCGTTGCCATCACCGCAACTCGAAAAAATGTGAGGGTTTCAGAGTCCGCCATCAGATATGCCTCTCGGTCCTCTCGTTGCTGGAATTGAACACGTCGCCTCTTGCAGATTGTGAGTCTGACCGGTTGTTCGAGTGGCTGCGTCGCTCCTGGATGGATCCACCGTTTGGATTAAGGTGTTAACCTGCTTCCCGCTCCAGCGCTGCCACCATCACCGCGCTGACAGGCCGCAGGCTGGATTGATCAGGCGTGCTAGCTCTTCGGACCACCGCCACCAGGTGGATGGAGTTCAACGGTCCACCGGTTGTCACCAGGACTGGACTGACCTGAGATCAGAGCGAAGCATTGGAAATAGGTCTAATGCATTAATAATGAGTATTATATGTTGATCCTCTATTGGAAGCTGAACCAAAACTTTAGTATATGCACTGAGGCGTCAGAAGGGTGAGATAAAGAACAATCCACACTCCAAAGAAAGTACAGAAAGGCCAAAAGTCTCTCCAAGCCAGCTTTTGGGCTCTTGGTACATTTCCCGACTGGTTCAGTGTTACAGTGGAAAAATGGAAGTCTCTGAACACTCAGGTCTGATGATGAAGGCAAACATTGCCATTTATTGTTTAATTGCATTTTATTTAATTTTTTTCAGTCACGGCATCTTTTCAACGTACACTGAAAAAAATATAAAATATCACATTCATTCATTTTTATTATTATGAGAAACAGTCCCATAAAACAAGGTTTGATAACGGAAAACGAAAATGAAAATTACAAACTTACAGGTATATGGAATTATCTGAATACATTTATGTTGCATTTACTATTTATGTTGTAGGGTTTTCTTGATTTTACTTAACATGACTCGATCCTACTTGCTATGTCTGTGTGAGTTATTCAAATAAATGACATTACCTGAATATACAAAATACAAATTTAGGTCATATAAACGAATCTTAACATAATGTTTTTTGCGACATTAAGTTAACAACATATCAAAAGATCTTATATTTCTGTTCTTACAAAATCTCTTTCTCCATCTTTTTTTCTCTCTCTCTCTCTTGCTCTCTCTCTCTATCTTGGAGTGCATGCTGGGAGTGAACCCACTCACGCGACACTGATGTCTTTGTTTGTTAGTTGAATTTAGTGTTGTGTAGTTTGCTTGTCATATAGTCGGTTGTTTGTGTAGTTTTGTGGGTTATCTGGTGGGGGAGGGGGGTTTATGTTGATCACTCCGCTGTTCATTACAAATGAGTTCCTGTGTAAAGAACTGTCGAGACATGACAAAGTGATCTCAAACATCAAAAAGATCCCGTCAGGTCATAAGTCTCCCCTGCCGAAGCACGTGGTGTCTCACTTGGTGAGAGTTTGCCCCAAAAGAGGAGAACCGGTTTGCCTGGTTCTGGTGAGGTGACCTAAGCTGCAGGGAAGACTGGTCCCATTGCCGAGAGACCAGTTACTGCTTGGCGACGGGTCTATGCCGAGCACTCCGGTTCGTCAGGGTAGCGTGCTGCTTGGGGGCTATCCGGGTTTTCGGAGCGGTTTGTCACCGGGGTGCCCGGCGGCGCAGAGCGGCTTTGCTGTTTCCGAGCGATCCTGGTCCTCGGAGTGATCCGTTACTCCTCTTTGACCCTTGATGAAAGTTTTAAGGTGGTTCTCTTTTTTCTGGCCTGGTTTTAGAGGGAAGAAGAGGGATTTTACGAGTCTAAAACAGTGGTGGGACCATGGAAAGCCTGAAATTATACTCGTGTGTCAGAAGCACACCGTCAATGTCACACTGACATCAGCAGATCCATGAAAGATCTAGAGACTGATATCGTGGAACAATGAGTGAGTCCACAGGAAATCAAGGATATATTGAAATCCTCAAAAAGAATTTAATGGCTTTAGCCAACCTGCTGGACACGAGAGTATAGGATGCACTGGTCAGGTCGGGTCCAGAGCATCATGGAGATGGATCCTCCATCTAGTTTTTCTTTAGCCTGGAGAAAAGACAGGGACAGAAAAAGGTTGTACACTCTCTCCTCTCAGACACACGGCAGGAGCTGACAGGAGGATGACTCACTGTTTGAGGGGTTCTGAAGTGATGTACCTCAAGTATCTGCAGAGACCCATTCTCAGCTGGAGGGACCACAACAGCTAAAGGAGCTTCACGCCGTCTTGCAAAGCATGCTGGGACGGAAGTCTCCTCGCATTGACGGCCTCACTGTGGAGTTTTACAAAGCCTTCTGGGACATTTAGGCAGCTGACTTCCTTGATGTTTTTAATGTCTTGTTCTCGGATCTCTGGCAACGTCCTGCCGTCGGGCCGTCGGGCCATCATCACCCTCCTATCCAAGAAGGGTAACCTGCAGAACATCAGGAACTGGCGCCCTGTGTCTCTCCTCTGCACGGACTACAAGATTCTGTCCAAAGCTTTGGCCAACAGGCTGAGGGAAGCTATGGAACATGTCATCTATCGGGACCAGACATACTGTGTACCCGGCAGGTCTATGGTAGATAACATCTACGTAATTTGAGATGTTTTGGAGGTCTCCTGCTCATTGGGGATAAACAATGGTCTGATTTCTCTGGATCAGGAAAAGACGTTTGACCGCGTTGAACACGACTTCCTCTGGAAGGTCATGGAGAGGTCTGGGTTCAGCGCAGGTTTCATGGCTAAGATCAGAGTGCTGTACAGCGGCATTGAGAGTGTGCTGAAGTTTAATGGCGATATGTCTGCTCCTTTCAGAGTGCATGGACGCGTCCATCTCTGTCTGGTATGCTCTATGCACTCTCCCTAAAACACCACTTACAGAAGATACGCAGCAGCATCCATGGAATGATTTTACCTGGTTTTAATGAGAACATTGTTTTATTTGCTAACGCTGATGATTTTATCATTTTTATAGAAAAAAACAGAATGATGTGGACATTTTAACCAACATCACAAATCATTTTAGTACCTTATCAGCGGCGAGGGTGAACTGGAGGAATAGTGAGGTCCTGGCGGTTGGTGAATTGAGTGACGGTCTCCGAGTTCTTCCCCAGAACCTGTTCTGGAAAAAAGATGGCCTTAAATACCTTGGCATCTTTCTGGGGAATGAGAGAACGGTCCAGAAGAACTGGGAGAACATCATTGCAAAAATCAAAGGTAAATTGGAAAAATAGAAATGGTTGCTCCCTCAGATGTCCTACCGAGGTCGAGTGCTTCTGGTCAAGAACCAGGTAGCCTCACTTCTCTGGCATCGTCTGACATGTTTGGACCCCGCCTCAGGCTTACTTGCCCAGATCCAAACTAGATCTGTAAATTTCTTCTGGGATGGTCTCCATTGGGTTCCACAGGGTGTGTTGTTTTTATCCAGAGAGGAGGGGGGACAGGGCTCATCCAACTGGCCAGCAGGACAGCCACTTTGAGACTACGGTTTGTGCAGAGATTCCTGATGGCGTCGTTGGAGCCAGTGTGGAGAGAAGTGGCCAGCTGTATTCTCAGATTTGTACATAACCTGGAGTTGGATGCTGCTCTGTTTTTAACAGACTCTACATGTTTAAAGTTAAATGGGTTGCCTCCGTTTTATCAGGGTGCTTTTAAATCCCTGGATCTATTTAAATGTAAAAAGAGTGAAAACTGTAAATCTCTGCACTGGTTGCTAAAAGAACCCCTGATACATGGAGCGAGGCTGGATGTCTGCAGCACCACCATACCTGGCCTGATGGTGGCGCTGCTCTGTTAGGGACGAGGAACTGAACAGAATTTTGCACGTTTTCATTGTTTAAGTGTTTTGTCTTTGAGTTTGATTATATAGGAATATATATATATTTCTGATATATCGGCCTGATCGAACCCCATCCTATAAGTGTTGAAGATTCTCTGAGTGGAACGAAAACAAGAAGGAAATTGCTTGGATTCCGTAAGTCTTATTTAACCAAACAAATCCTCACCCTCTGAATTATATAAATCACACCAATTTTACCACATATTTCACTGATGTACAAAGTCCCTGAAGTCCCTTGAGAATTTTTTATTTTTTTTTGTCTTGACAAAAGCGGTTAGAATATGATTCTGTAATCTACTTTTTCTGTTTAAGCCATAAGGACTTGTTTATGTTTCCTGTTGCCGCATAGTGTATTTTAATTGCTCTTATTTTGAAGGATCAAAGCGGAAGTGAGATATGTCATATTGTGCATATGTTCTAACTTGATGGTATGTTTCTTAAACCAGTTGTATGACATTTTGAAGTGAAAATAAATCTTTACAAGCCCTGGTCAGTCCATTGTATGTTATATGGCTTTGACCATCAAGAGACGCTCATGGATTAATAGTAAATTATCTTGTGTGCACAGGTTATTATCTTGTGCACACAAGATAAAAAAAAAGTTTTCTCAAGGGATTTCTGTGGCTCCGTATTGATGCTTTGTAACAAGCATTATTTTTTCAATTTAGAGATTACACACCCAATATGTCAGACCAGGAATACATCAAAGTCTTTTACACAAGGGAATATATTTCAGTTCTCATAGATACCAAGTACCAGTAAGAGTACTTAATAATAACATAAAGGTTTACTCTGAAAACTTTATTTTCATCAAATGTCACTTACTGTACATTCTGACTCTAACAAAGTCCAGAATACAATGTGATGTGTTGGTATTACGTCACGTTTCAGAATTAATTTAAAAAATAAAAAAGTATACGGCACTACCATGTCTTGAAGTCAGTGCATGCTTAAGATTTGAGAGAAAAGCGCTTTTATTTTGATGAAACCTGGATTAAAAAAAAAATGGTGGGTTTTCTCTCTTCTATCTCTTGCAGAGTGAAACCGGCTTCAGATACAGACACTGACAAAATTAAAATCAGAACACATAGGAAAACACAGATCAGTACTGAGGCTCAAAAGCCTCTGGATAGGCTGCTGATGGTATTTGAGTTTTATGACTGTTCGACAGCAGTCCTCTCCGGAGAAATGAAGGTGTAAAACAGCTGGATGGGAGTTAGTCCATCTGGTGTTAAACATCACTCGCCCCACTGCTCCCAATTAAAGCCTTTGGGTAGATTGGTTAGAGCTCCATGGAGACTGACCTTTGAGTGACAAAGCTTTTGACTCTCATTAGCCGACAAAGTAGCTGGTGCTAAACACAATCCAGAATTGATTTTGGTTCTGACATGATCTATCTCGCAACGCCTGTTGTCTTCTGTGTCTGCTGGAAATGTGGGCTTCCTGCCTTTATATGTCCCATACTCCTCACCTGGCTGACTGATTTTCTTTATTGTATAGGTATCCTGAAGGCAATGATTTTTATCGTGGCAAGTTAGACAGCCCTACCCTTCATGGCTAATATGCAAGTTGCCAAGAAAGATCAAATAAATGCTCGATATGATTAATGTACAAGCTGTGGAAATCAGTTTTGCCTGCATGTTAGGCACATATAATATGTAAACAAAAGTAGATTTTAGTTGGTATATAATACATAGTAATAATTTATCCTTTATTTATCACAATCAGCCATACATTACATCATATTGAAATTATTTCTCTGCATTTGATCCATTCCTGAGGGTGTACCACACCGCTCCCCAAATGGCAGCTTGGATAAGCTCTAGCCCCCTGTGACCCTGAACAGAAGTGGTTACAGATCATTTAATCTTAATATTTTTTTCTGATATTGGCAAAATGTTAAATAAAGCTTTACTTGATAATGTGAATGAAAGTTAAAAAAGGATCTAGAAACCTCAACTGCACATAGAACCACTGACAATATGAGTAAATCTTTCCAAGTGGTAAGATCCAAGATCAAAACTTATTGACTAATAACCAAAATAGAAGCATGATTTGTTTTTGTTTTTGTGAATTTCTCCCTTTTAGCCCTCTATTGCAATTTTGTCACAATCTCTGAGCGCTAGAATTCCATGCAATGCATGAGTTTATGTGGTTTGGTCACTTCTGTGGCAGGAGAGACATTGGGGAAATTGGTCAAGGAAAGGTGTTCAGGACAGAGAGTGTAACTGCTCGATTCCAGTGGGAACGTCACAAAGTGTTAAGGCTGTGCAGTGATCACACAATGTCTATGATTCCAGCAGACGTACCGTGTCGCGTCCCAGCAGCTCCTTTCCACCAAATGAAAAGGAGCATTCGGGCAAATTTCTAAATAAACTTGACTGGGTGCTTTCAAAATAAAACTTGACAAAATAGTTTTTATTTATTTTTACTCCGGATCAGGGATACATCAGTTTAGAAAGTCGGCGGTCGGTGAGAGGATCAACAAGAAACCATGGACGAGGCAAAATGAATTAACTGTATTAACTTTGACTGTACACATCAATGTAGGAAGAAAATAATTAAATAAGCAGAAAAATCACAAAATACTTGCCAAATCTGAAAAATCTGAAAAAGTCAACAAATCAGGCAGGTACGGATGCTTCTGGGATATTCCCGGTGTGGAATGAAAACACAGCAAAACTGCGGCGCAGCCATGACTTAATCGAAAAGCAACTACGACGTTCACCGTGGAATTGAGCAGTAAGCAGCAAAGGTGTCTAGTGTTGAACTGATTGCTCCTTCCTTTATCATAAGTGATACTCAGGACCCAGTGGTGTTACAGTTGGATATAGACTGAAAGGCAACTGCAAAAATGTATCTTGCAATAGTTTGCAAAGTGTCTTTATTGTGTGTGAAAACTAGTGATGACTTAACCCTAATCCGTGTAACCTGTGATTAATTTATCAACTAAGAAGAACCCATAAATGAAGCAGCATTAAGTGCAACAACTTAGTTTCATTTTCTCCGTCAAGGAGGTTAAGTTTTTACCTAGGTGGGTCTGTTTTGTTGGCAAGACTACAGAAAGCCTAATGGACAAGTTTGCATGAGATTTTACCCAGAGGTAGATTTTGGCATATCCGAGAGATGATAAGTTTTGGGGACATTAAGAACACCTTATTGTGACGTCACATAGTGAGGTCATGATGACCTTTTAAAGCTTTTTTGGCATAACTCATTAATAAGTGGATGCTTCTGCATGAAATTTAACCCAAATGTAGCTTCTATCAAAGGTCTGTGGTCTTTGAGGGCTTTCACTTTTCAACATCTAATGAACCTTTAGTGAAACATGGAACTGAGGAGAAGCCGGTCTGAGTTTATCAAGAACCTGAAGAGTAAAAATGTCTGTATTTAAACAACACTGCTGGTGTCTTTGTGGTTCAGTAGATGTTCAGTGAAAACAGATTTCTTCCTGCCAAAAGGATGGGAGCAGCCAAAAGTCGAACTGGACCACTATATAACTCTCTCTCTCTCTCTCTCTCTAACACACAAACATAAAGATTTGACTATTAGTGCTGATTAGGCATAATAAAAAGCAGTTCAACCTGCTGCTCCTGCTTGCGTCCACCCATCCATTAATTTTTTTCCTCTTTTTTGTACTTGGACACATTATCAGCCGCTTGCCTCTTTCACCCCTGAGGAATTTAAATGAACCCTGCCTCATTTTATTACATCACCACTCTGATTTCTTCCAGGTTAAAAGAAGTTTGTTCTACAAAACTAATTCAAATTTTTTAAAACTGGCTAAAGGCTAAATCATATAAACAAAGCAAGCAAAGCCTCACATGATTGTTTAGATTTACCTAGGAAAGGAAGGTGCTAATTGGCACAGTGTTGTTCAAAGACACAGTTTGGCAGACTGAAAAGCTTGTTCCGATGTTTGGACCACACTGGAAGCCCAGCAAACAGTGGCATGGATTGTAGTTTTCTTCTCTATGTTGCACAGCATTGATGCACACAAGGCCATTGACGAGGAGAAGGAGAATGGCCATGACTGCGGCTGTGTGCGCTTTGTTTTCTCATCTCGCCATTCCCCGAATATACCGTCGTGAGAATTGAGCACTGCCCCGTTCCCCATCTTCCATCTCTCTTGCTTTACCGTGGAGAGGACTTCACATTTACTTTGAGCAATTCAAACGGGGTTTGTTTGTACAACGCAAGGGCCTTGGGACTTTTCAGGGAAATACCCTTGCTGTTTGTGGCGATAACATAGGCCTAGTTTAGATACTGATGAGATCATATTGATCTCACTACTGTATAATGGAGGCATTGAAGCAAACGTCAGCAGCAATCACATCTTGTGTAAAGTTCCTACACTTTCAACTTTGTAATTTTGTGCTTCTAAACGATAAATTGTTTTGCCTTTGGTGAAAGTGTCACATATCTCCATTTTATACTTCTCCCGAGACGTGTCAATTTGGATCCAAGAAGCAGAAGAGTCCGATTCACTTCAGTCGCAGGTGATTGACACCTGTTAGAAGTAGTGAGTTGGTGTAAATTCCTTTTCAACAGAGTTTAAGTACTGCAGGTTTTTAGCAGGGAATAAGGTTTAATTGTGGTGCCATGATACAGCCATGTTTATGGAAGAGACACGTCCCTGGTGTCCAGTATATACAGGTCCGCAGTCCACAACTACATGTCATCACAGTGGTGGTGCGTGTCATCAAAGTGGTGGTGCGTGTCATCACAGTGGTGGTAGTGTTTGTTCCTCCTCTGTCATGCTGATGCTGCCTGTGATGCTATCCATTCTTGTCATGGCCTCTTATTTCTTGTGACTTTAACAGTAACCTTCCATCCTTCACTCTGACCAGTTTAACACAGTTTGCCACATATTGCTCCGGATACATCAAAGTACTGGATTTATTTTAGACCATCACCAAGGAGGCATATAACTCATCTCCTCTGCCTCCCCTGGGAATATCTGATCACAGGCTCGTAGACTTCCAGCCTGTCTACAATCCTCTGGTACACAGAAAACCACCGCTCAACCACACAGTGAGGGATGGTCTCTTTAACACGCCGCTTAGGAAGTATTTTACGATCACCAGGAGGAGTAGATTGGCATTTTCATACACATGTTTAACAGACTACATAAACTTCTGTATGGAGAGCAAAATATGCACCAGGACGCTACGATACTTTTATAACAACACTGTGGATTATTCCTGATAATAAAGTGCTCCTCAAGCAGAGGAAGAGGGCCTTTAAGTTGAGGAACAAGGGTGAGCTGCAGAGTTTATAGAAGGAACTCAGTAGCAAGATCAGGGAGGAGAAAAACAGCTAGAGGAGGAAAATGAACCTGGAACCAGCGGAGGTGATGTGTCATAAGACAATGAGAGCTAAGTTTTTGTCTCTAGGGGACAACACATCTCACCCCATGCAGTCACCCTGACTACACTGAACAGCTCTTCCAGTTACAACATGGTGCACCTGCGGTGTTTGAAGATATAACCTTCCTGCTGCTGTTTATTTCTCCAGAAGAAGTTGCTCTCATTAGACCACCCTAATGAATCCACGTATTTCTTCCCAACTGCAGTATTTGTATAATGTTTTAAACACTATAAAATACTCTGTTGTATGCAATACCTTCATTATCTGTGCAATACTTTTTTGTATGAGAACTATCTGTGCAATACATCTCTATTTTGTTTGACAATTGTAAATTATGTGCAATAGTCTAAAGTTTATATATTTTCCTGTACTATAACAATACTAGACACATGTCCAATGTGTTCACCAATAATACACAAATATATATTGGTTATGTATTTTAGGTTATTGACGATAAAGCTGTTAAAAAGTTTTTTGAAAAAGAATTGAAGAATTTCCGAAGCTAGAATTTCACTTTTTTTTCCATTCTTTTAGGGTTTAATCATCCACTGTTCAAAATAAAAAAAAATCTGAACTTAAAGACATTTTTTTGAACTAGAAACCTGTATTTAGAGTGTAACTCATTATTTTAGGTTGCAAATAATTAATTTTTTACAGTTTGGTCTTTATTTCTTCATAAGTGCTCTTAATTTTTTGCACTACATCTTTCTGTTGTTGTTCTAACACTGAAATGTCCCCGCAGAGGGACTCCATGATACAATGATTCACTTGCCCTGACTTATCAAAAGTAATGAGTCATCCAGTCCAGACTTGACTACAGAGAGCACTCAAAGTGGAAGAGAGTTTCACTTAAAACATGTATTGTCTCCAGTTCTACTTTAGGACTCACATGTTGCTCCTTGTGTGTTCACAATGTACTGGCATGATCCTCTATGCAGCGAGAAAACAACGCAAACATTAGATTGATGCAGTACTTTAGTATGAAGCTACACAATCTCACAGCCTAGAACCAAATGAACTATAAACAGGATAAGGTGGTAATTTGGACATTTATGTTTGTACATTTTTTGGAATCACTTACGGTTTAGCAGATAAGCTTCCTGGATGAACGGAAAATCCTCGGTGGTTTCCGATCCCATAGACTGTAGTGACTCTTCACAGTATGAACAATTGAACCTGGGAGGTCTGGCAACACCTTAATTTAGACACTTCACATGAAACAGTGAATAACAGCTCATAAGCACCAGAAAGAAAAGCCCCTGAAATTCATTAGTGTGTTTCAATGGAACTATTTTGTATCCATCTTTCATGTTAATGATGTCCACATATCTTATGTCTCTTTGTTTTTACGGAGTATACCTGTTACTTAGGAATGAATTCTTTATTTTTGTGGAGTACACGTGTTACTGAGAGATGAATTCTGCAAAGTGCATTGACACCAGAAAATAGAAAAATGTCATTTTTTATTATCAAGCATGAATCAATAAGCACTAGTTCAAGGAGTCAGTGTTGCTGTGAAAATGAATTGCCAATTTTGTGTATGATATTCCCATTAAACCGAAATTCTACTGATTTTTGACTTGATCTAAGTGCAGCCTTCTGGTCTGACTTCATCTTCAATGGCTTTACTGTCCAGTGCTGAGTGAAACGGAGAGACACCTTAATCTTCATGACAGCTTGCTCCACTGATCCTGCTGAGTGACAAGTCTGCAACATCTGATGAATTTCATATGATGAAAATGATATGATGTCGTGCACTTTTTAAAATAAATGTGTTTGAACTAAACATTCGGCCTTTCTTTAAGTCAACTTTTACGCATTTGTTATTTTGGCGGTAACACTTCTATAGTTAACAAACACTGGTAAGTGTTTAGAATGTTTTCGTTTTTTTTTAACTACAAAAGGAGTCAATAATAACATTTTATTAGTGTTATGGTACCAACACTCCACAGAGAGTTAAATCAACACTTTGGGGTGTTGGCCATTGTAGACACTTGGAAAGAGTTAATCAATTCTGATAGTGTTTGAGTATGCTGATTTTGTTGTCTAAAGTTTTAGCTGCTTGGGAGCTGACATCACATGTGTTTGTAAAAGCATCGCAATAGGCCCAATATTTGCATTGTTTAATGCAATGAATTAATGAATGCCTAATGTAAAAACGATTGGATCTGAGTATCTGACTATTACTAAGGACATTTGGATCATATGTGGGAGACTCGGTTAAGTGATCTGGGTTGTTCCACAGATCAGATTTTAACAAACATTTCTAAAGTCTCTCAAACAACCCCATAATAGGGAAAGCTTTATTTCCTGAGGTCTTCCTAAAAGATTATTCTTAGCTTCCACAAAGTAGAAAAGAGAGAGAGATCCAATCTCCTGACTGACTCACAAACTTTGTCGATGTCCTCATCTGATGACGTCGATGAATGTGACTCTGTGGTAGTCACATTCATCTATTCCCAACTCTGCATCCCATAATGGCTGGCCGAAGTCACCTGAATCAGCTGGAACAAATTATGACAGCAAGGCCGCTTGACTGTAGGCCTATATAACACTAATAAAACATTCCTGTGATTCCGTGACATGTAGGCAGTAAAGTAAGATTTAACTTTTGAAATAATTTCTGCATCACCTCAACTGGACAACTCGAGACACATCTTTCCACCTTCAAATGAGCGAGTAGTCCTTTGCAGACTTCACTTGTGCATCCACATGAGTCCATTGCATTTATGGTTGTGGTTAAAGCTGCAATAAGAGTTGTAAATACGCTGTAAACACTCCATATTTACAAAATGTCTGTTTGCAACTGGCTCCACTTAAACACCTTGATTAAGTTGCAATGAAGCACAAACTGTCTGAAGCCGCGGACCACAAACTATCCACTGAGCATTTTTTTCATCAAAACAACAGTAGGTAAAATAAGCAAATATTCTACACCAAAACTCTGAACTACTTTGACATTATTAGACAAACGTCAACTCGTTCAACTGTTAAAACTACTAACATTGAGTTACCTCGCTTCTGGTCGTAACTGGATAATCTTTGAATGCATGAAAAGCATGAAAAAGTTAAATAAAAAAAAAGGATTCTATTCATTTCTATTCAACAGTAAAGAGACTTGAAGGCTTGAGAATTGTTTTTTTTCCATCAGTTTTGTCGGGGTTAATTCAAGTCAGATGTATAAACAGAGTTGGAGCAACACTGTATGAAGACACTCTTGACCATTGTTCTCACAAGTCTACAAGAAGAAACTCTCTCTGCCGTCTGGCTCTCTGGAACAAATCGGACTGAAATCTTCGGGAGACTGAACATCAGAAGAATTTGTGATTCTAGATATGATCTCTCTCAGTTTGGAAGTGATTATCCGCTCTCTCTGCTCTCCTTTCATGTGTTAATTTCATGTTAAGTCGCTATTAATGGTCCAAATTCTCTCAAATTTGACAGAGAGTCTGTTCAAAGTGTGATTTAATTTCATCAGTTCATCACTTTATGTATTTGAACTTCTGACACCGGCTTATTAAGACAGAAACTAATAATTCGATTTTAACCAGATTAAACAGGAACTCATCTTTAATCTGATTTTTTTTAATGTGAGAGTTTATAATCAGATCAATTAAAACAGAACTTTATTCTTCTGGGACTGGTGTTTCAGTGGAGGTCAGAGTTAACATGACTGGAGGAGCGAGGATTATCAGAGTTGGATGGAGACAGTGAAGAGCTGATGAAGGATGAAACACACTGTTATGGGATTTTACATTTAGCCCAAGGATAGAGTGGAGCTTTTTCAGTATTTTATCTCTCCGCGTGTCTGAAAGACATGATCCTCTTTAATGACTTTGCCATTTTTTGAGGAGTTTCTGGATTTATGTATGAAGGAAATGTGTCTAAGTGTGTTTTTACCTACTGTAAATGTCAGGACTAGATGGTGGGGTAAAAAGCTGCTCTCATATATCTCTTTTACATTAATGCATCAACGTGCTATAATTATGCCTTTTTTGTGCCTGTAAAAGTTGTGGTGTGAGAAGTTATTGTCCGTCCTTTGAGGTGGCAGGGTAGCAATAAATCAACTTCTGTAAAAGTATTGAGCCAGCAAATTGGAACGACAGGACGTGGATGTAATAGTTTGATGTTGTGTTGCGATCTGCAACTGGGAGGTTTTAAAAGCACCTATTAGAAGTTACTATCTAGTAATAAGAGGGTCAACCAAATATGTTTTCAAATTGTCAAGACCACTTCTCTCAAACTTAGAGAACTCATTAATGTGCAAACACTGGATGAGATCATTACCGTGCAAAAAGGATGCTAAATGATAATGTTTTTTTTATTTTTTAGTAAAGCACACTCCAATGCGTATTAAAAAAACAAAACAAGATATTGATGACACAGCCTGATACATCACACTTCTTTCGTTTGCAGGACGTCAGATTGCTCTCTCAAATAACTCAAAAGAGCCTCATTATGTTTTGATCAGTTTCAATAAACAAAGGCAGCTTGAAGAAGATCATTATTATTGTCTTTATTAAGAGATCAAATAATACACACTTGAATAATTCATTCATTATCCATAATGCTTGTACTGTTCATGGCTGCGGGGGGTGGAGCCTATCTCAGCTGGCATTGGCAAAGGAGCACTACACCCTGGATGAGTCGCAGATTCATCACAGGGGTGAGACATAGAGTAATGTCAAAGAGACATTATTTGCTGTGATAATGTGCCATCTATATCTGTATTCAGTCTCAGAGTAGCTATAACCTCCTGTTGTCTACATTCCACTGTCTTCCTGATCTTCCAACACACTCAGATACATTCAAATTACTTTTATTATGTTTGCCTTCACACCACCTTTATGACAGCATAAGAGAGACAGCGGCTGTTTTGTTCCATTTTGTAAGGCTATGGAGTGAAGTGTTTTAGAGGAACATTTTTAAAGATAACAGTTAATTCTAAGAACATATTTTTTATTGTAACTACATCACAATGACCATGAATGCTTCATCTTCTTAGACTATTTATGTAACCTTTTTAGCTGTCCTTGGGTTTACGTACTCTCCAAGCAAAAGAGGAGCCTTTAGTGAAATAATCACTATCGTCAGCCATCGTATCACTGTCGACCTCCAAAATCAACTGTGTGAAATATTAGACCTGTAAATAACAGGTTGTATCAGCGGCCTAGAAATTTTTCTTTTTAATTTTTCTTCTTGATTGTTGCATAGAATTTACATTGCTGCTTTACCATTGCCAGTGTATTTCACTTCCTATGTTCATGTAGTAAATCGACACAGAACAAAGGCCATTGAGGGGGTTTTGTTCTCCAAAGAACACTCAAGTTGTTCAGTAGTTCATCTCAAACTGTCCGTAAATCTTTTGGAAAAAAACAATTTATACAAAACATTTTGTTGTTATTGTTGCATTTTTCCTAACCATGTGGATACTATAGAAACAATTTGTACAAAACTTAGATGTGGGTTGGAACTTGGGTACAGTGGGATTAATGGATATGTGAAGGGGTTTTTAGTCAAGGTATGAACTCTGCTTTGTGCCAAATCACGCTCAAATAGACACATGATTTTTACTACCTTGAAAAGAGGAAGGAATTTTTAAAATTAGTGTGTTTTCAAGGACTTATTGTTGTCTTATTGAGCGCCTGGCTCTGCCTTTTCAGCTACTGAGATGACTGGCTGTATGTTAATGTCGTCGAACAGCTGCGATATCCTCCATCCTTGTGTTGTGTGTGTATTGTCAATCATTCCCTAGTGTACCTGCTTCATTTCCCTCAGGTTACTTGGAAGTTCTGTGTTTTCCTCTGTTTCCTCATCACATTCTGTCTATAAATAAAAACACATCACCGTCAGCCCTGTGGCTCTCTGCGGATGGGTAATTTGTTCCCTCAGGCCGTTGTCCCAAGAGGGATGGCTGCGTCACAAAGTTAGGGGTGACTCTGTTCGTCCTGAGGAATGAAAGACTTACTGCACATTAGTGGGAATACAAAGGCTGTCTCTATCAAAGAGGAACAAAGCAGACAGAGAAGAGAAGAATAAGTATATGCTTTGATAAGACTTAATTGAAGCACATTCTTGCAACAAACTGTTAGTAAATAGAACCGCATGAAAAGATTCATTCCTATCAGAGCCCAAGAGACTGCAGAAGAAAAATATCTTTTTATGTTTGCTAATGCACGTTGTCCTTCCCAAAAGGTTTTACATTAACGCTTTAATTTATATTCTTTTAGTTCGTTTAGTTAATCAAACTAATTCAGTTGCTTGATCCAGTTGTGTGAAATCTCTGAAAATCAAGATTAGTCTCGTATTCCTTGATCTGAGGTGGTCAGAGATGTCACTTCCTGTTGCCCTGACTTTTCTATAGCCCCTTGAAGAAAGATAAGTCTTTACCGGCCTCTAGTGCAGTGTCAAATGGTTTATTCCTTTCATATTCTGAAGTCCTGATCCTTCTTACATCTCAGACCTTTTAAACTAAAAAATATCATCCAGGTCTCAACCTGCCCATGTGGGCTGTTTCTAGGCTGAAACGGAAATCCAGCTCTTTCCGTTTGGGGTCTTTAGACTGCGGAGCATCCATCTATGAAAATGCAGTCTTTCTCAGAAGGCTGCTGGAATGCTTAGCTCCCACTTCTGTAACTTGTAGAGCTGATTTTCAGTTGTCCATTTCCATTTCAAAAACCTGAAAGTCAGATCAAGTGAAGTCACTTTGCTTTGTCATCTCCTTCAGATACTCTCCATTCTGCTGTTTGTTATGTTGTGTTTATCTTAATGGAAATTTTTCACAATTCTCCCTAAGGCTGTGGAAACAGGGTTAAACTAGCCAATTCTTTTCATCCTAGTTCCAATATGTCTGAAACATGTTTGATGGACACTCCTACAACTAGGATAATGCAATAATAAGCACTTGTGCTTGTCACCGGAGACTAATAAACTGGACGTATTTCTGTCCTACTCATTGTCCTCCAGAATATAACCCGTGTCTTACTGATATCTTTTAGTTTTGAAACTGTCCAAGTAGCTTATAAAAAGGAAACAAAAAATCTAGAAACAATAATGTCACTGCGTTCCTTGCCGCCAGCCTGAATAGATGAATTGGTAAATTAAATTGTGTTTATGAGGAAGCACTGATGGAGGATGCATAGTGTCAAGGCAAGCGTGCCCGACATTGGGTCATCACTAGCAAATTGTTCCGCAAGTGTTGACATAATTGACTAAGTGAAAACATATGGCAAGGGACAAAAGGATGGCCCTGGGGACCATGGCCTCGCTCGCTGCTGAAGACCACCCTCCCCTTCTTCGTCCTTTTACCTTTTCCCATCCCTCCCGCCCTCTCCTCTTTTTTCCAGCTGAGTAGCTCCTAATTGAAGACGGTGTTGGCTGTGTGTCGACAGTCAACAATGAGGTCATAAATCGTATGTGGGCGACCATCTTGCTTCCACACTTCTGCATGTGGTGTCATCGCTGCAGCTCTGCTGTTCTCTAATGATTCTGCCTCAGTTAGCACACTTTCTCTGCTCTCTAACAACAGAGATTGTTTGGATATGATGATCAGGAGTACCAACAAGTCATTTGTACGAATTGGAAACCCAACTTCTTTCAGTTCGTATTTTTGCTAATAATCAATTATGGTGGGTAAAACGTTTTACAGATCGTTTATAACTTGAAAAGCAGAGCGATAATTTTCTCCCCCACAGTGAAATTTCTGAATAACTCTGTCTATCATTCACAACATGTCTGGCTTACTTAGAAAAGCAAATTTTGTTACATAGAGCTAGAGCTTTGACTACAAAATTTGGTTAACACAAACCAGAGCAGATGACGGATGAGTTCAAAGAATTTTAGCAATACTTCAGGACATCATTAAAGAGCGACGCAGAATCTGATGGGAAGGCTGCTGGAGAGATATTGACATATCAGAGTTCACATAGATGTTGAAATTGAAACAATTTAGAATCTTCTGAGCCATTTGAGAAAACCCAGCAACGGGGAGAAAATTGAAACTCCACACATCAACGTTAAAACCAAGGAACTTCAAAAACATCTTGTTGGCCATCTAACATCACCACATTTCTGACTTTCCTTATCTCTCGCACTACAGGTTATGTCTCCCTCATCTGAATCTTCTTTTTCTTCATAGATCAGTAGCCTAGTCTCACCTGGCACTATGCTGGTTAACGATGCCAGTGGGGGACATTGTTATCCTGGGCCTGGAGTGATCTAGTTGGAAATAATTTTCATGGTCCGCACAGTGGTTTGGCAGCGGTTGTACGTTTGATGCCCTTCCTGGCAGAGGCCTCCCAGTTTAACCGAGCATGGGGCCAGCACAAGGAGTGTTTTGGCTTGTGGCCCCTTAGTGGCTTGGTTGAGACTTAATTTCTTGGACTTAATTCCGAAAGAGACAAGCTTTGCTGTAAGCTCAGAAGTTTTAACGTTCATATTTTAGTACGGTAATCCAGAGAAAGGGATATTTCAGCCAAAATAAGGCCCTTGTAAGTATGTTGAAAATACATATTCATAATTTCACTAAAAGTAGGTTTAGACAACTGCACCTATCATTTTTACCGTTCTCTCCAAGAGTTTTATACCAAAGTTGTAGTTCCTCACCTAAACTTCTCAGTAATACCAAGCAGAGAAAGATCTATTTTAGCTGAACTGCAATGGCTCCCAGTTTCTTTCAGAACTTGATGTTAATGACCTTTTAATCAGACACAAAGCTCCTCTCAGTTGAATCTTCATACATACCTGACCTTTAAATATTTTATTAACCTTAAAAGCCCAGAAGTCCTCCAAAGCTTTTACTCATGACCAAAGATCCACAAACAAAGTGGGGTAGTTTCTTTTATGAGTTATGGACGAAAATATTTTACATCAAACAGGTTACCTCCGAGGACAGAATTAAAAGGCATCAAAAACAGCCCTGTACAGGAATTCTTTCGGCTCACCAATGTTTATCTTGTGTCTCCTCCTTTAAAAGGTTATTATCTATTTGTTCAAGTACTTTTTCTTTTCATGTTAAGAACTTTGAGCTGCATTCCATCTATGAAAGGTGCAATACAAATGAAGTCATTAATAATAATAATAATTATAATAATGTATACGCTTATTTTGCTATGGACCCCTCTATGAGCTATGTCCTTAATAGAGTTTTGAATTGAATTGATTTGTCATAAAATGTCATACAATGTATAAAATACTGAAATGACTTCACTGCATTTGCACCAGCCCTGCAGGAGCAGCCCCTTTGAAGCGCCAAGGCAGCAAATAGATGTTGAGACCGGGAAACCGGTCTCGACTGTCCGATTGGGGGACTACCATCCAAGTACTCACCAGGCTTAGCTTTCGAGATCAAACAAGATTTTGCGTATTCAGGGTGCTACGGTCAGAAGATATTTACCGTCCGAGTGGTTCAATATTAGCATGTAATTGTGGTGTTTTGGGTATCAAAAATAGGCCTACACTATTTTTTCCAACAGCAAGGGTTTATTTCTTAAAACCCTGCAATACCTTACACTGTACAAGCAATCTCTGATTGAACTCCTCGAATTAAGTGTGAAGTTATGTCAAAAAAACTCCCGTTAGTGAGTAAATTATGATCTAGAATAAAATCTGATATGTACAATATAGATCTCTAGTCAATTCAAGTGCACCAAATTATGACTTAATTGAGCCAATGTTTATGAAATTTTTGCCGAAAAATAGCGTTTCACGTAAAAAACAATTTAAAAAAAAGCTATTTTTGATGAAAGCTCTTAGCTTTCATACAAACCCTAGTGTGCAAATGTGAGGAATTAGAATTAAACATGATGTCTACCTGGTCAATCCCTTTGAGCCCATTCATATGCAACAAAGCTGGACTACATTGGACCAATGGTTGAGAAATTATGGACCGGAACAGGACAAGCTTTAATAATAATACTGAATGAAGGAACTTTTGGATACACACTTCCCCCTAGTGTTGAAAATCTTCAACTCCTCGTTCCCAAAACCAATCCAGTTATTGAAAAATTTGAAAAAGAACCATGAAATAGTTTTTGAGTGATGGCGTTAACCTCAAGGATCTGCACTGGACAGAGACGCGTCAATGATTCCATAATATCCCAGAGAAGGTGGGGTGGACGAAACATGTAGTATATAAAATATTTGGTAATTCCCAAGAACATGTACTTACTCTGATCATTAAAAAAAGTCTGTGATGGATTCAAATCAAAGCTGGTGTTCTATGTGGGACTAAGTCAAGAGGAACCTCAATGCGTGTTTATTGCACCTGCTGAACATTCATCTGCCCTCTGCAGATACAATGTTGGTAAATTGATAAATGGAGGGAAAACAGAGTGTGTTGGGATGGTAATTCAGTAGATGCCTCAATGAAAGTGTCCAAAGAGTACAGCAATATCCTCTTTCTACAGGAAAGGAAATCAGCAGCCGCCGCTGGAGGGACCACTGGAGCCGCAGCCTCAGTTTTGGCAGGAGTCCGACAGGTTAAATCTCGGAGCATGTAGAGCACAGAGAGACATGAGCAGATAAGATGAGGATGTGCGTCTAAACAGATGCCTGTAAACAAAGTAATGATATTTAACTAAACTTAACACTCAACCACCAGCTGAACGCTGCTGATTTCAGGGTCTCGGAGGAAATCAATCACATCTTGTGTGTTTCTTAGATTCACTTCCAAACTCTCCTGGGTTATCCTTTTCTTCTTCCTCACACGTTTGGGAGATGACATTACCCTATCATTGCTGAGCTAAGAAATAAATATACTGAGGATGCTGCTGCGGCTGCTGTTAGTGCTTCTTGGGTAGAATTGATCCCCAGCGAAATGTGGACTTTCTTCCATCTGCTCACCGCTAATTAACAGACAAGAGCTTCCCTGAAGAGAGACTTGCGCCACCCTTCCACCTCCTCCTCCTCCTCCTCCTCCTCCTCTTCCTCCTCGGCTGCAGATCTGCAGGGAAACAACACGCCGGCCTCAGCAGACGCTTCAGCCTGTGAGGTCAGACAGCCAATCAACAGGAGCGGTCGCTTTAATTAGCTATTACGGTGAGGCGCATCAGCAGGTTTCTATGAGTAAAGCTGGAGTGACACAAAGCAGTAAAAAAAAGAGGATGAATTTGAATTCATTTTCAAATAGTCACAGTGACTACAGATTTCTGATCTAAGCAACTATATTGTTTACTAGATGGAAAATAATTGCCATTCCCCCCCGCTCTGTTTCTGTGAATAACATATATCACACTTTCACTTATATCACACGTGTTCTCTAGGCCCACTGGACTCAAAGGCTGTAACGTGTGGGGAAATCTATAAACTTTGCACAAGAAAACATTTGAGAAGTAAAGTAAATTGTAAGAACACATCTCTTGGATGCGCCTGAACAAATCATTAGTTATGTAACCTGGGGTCATTGGGTGTTTCGGGTATCACATCAGACACCCTCATCCAGGTGACCCAGCCTTGGTCAGACCCAAGTTGTTTTCCGGTGGCATTGACTGCCCCCTTGGATCTACTCTCCTCATCCAGCGCTATCGTTAGGCTTTTTCGCTGCCTTTGTGACGTTTTTGATGACTGCCATGTCTGCGGCAGTCGATGACCAGCTAAATATCACTCATTTTCTGAAATAATATCAAACCAATTCCACACCTTCTGTCTTATATAGTGGCAGATATCATCCTCCGCTCAGAACTCTCACTTTTTTCTTTTTTGAGTTAGCTGCTTAGTACAACTAGATGAGGACTCCCTTCCAAACTGCACACCATGTACTTTCCTACCCCTGCTGCCCGCTAAGGAAAATAACAGTAATTAAACTCTCCTATTGGGCCTTTTATGTGATTCTAGAGTTCAACAAAAGCATAATAAATAACCCAGCCTTGAACAGGCTTTTCTTAACAAGGCTAAGGCTTTAGGATGTTTTAATCAGTATTTCTGGCATAGAATAAGTCTATGTCTATATTCCTGGTGAAGTACAAGCCTTATTGGTTGACTGAATGACTGAAGGTTATTCGGCCAACCATATTAAGTTTATATGTTCATTTTATAATAAACATATAAACTTGTACATAAAGTACAAATATCCTCCAATATCCTGGTTGAAGGATTCTCAATCCACTCTGAGTGTTTCACTGTGGGACTGAATGACCAATTTTCCAAAAATGTTCTTCTCTCAATGCTATCCAGTTTTCTTTAACACCAATAACTTCATATATGTAATATTTAATATAAATTGACACCTGTACCCATGTTCTTTGGTAGGAACAAACTTCTTTTGTTTTATTCAGCAAGGAATCATCAATTGGACTTTGCAAAAACCCAACTGAAGATGCCTACATTTGTTTTATTTATGGATGATGAAAATAATCTAAAAATAAAATGTATTATCTTCTGGAGTTAACATACATTGGGCTTCCAAATAAACAGTTCACTGTGGGACAAAGTGTTGATTATGTGGTCAGCAATCTTGACTGTCATCATAGGCAGTCGCAAGCGGCTCATATATAAAGCGTTGGAAGGAGCTGTCCTGGATGCATACAGCGGACATCACTCACATAAGACCAATACTGAGTCTCTCTTAGATGTACAGACTACAAAACATGTGGAAATCAGCATTTATGAAAGAGCTGCTGAATCAGGCAGACCTAGCCACTGTGACTGGGGCCAGACACCCGACAAGCTGGGTGCTTATGTGTGTACTGGTGGACAGGCGGAGGGAAAATCCGGCTAAAATTACAGCCCCCAGCGGGCGATCGTGACAAAGAAACACTCAGATATAATGAAGAATGAGCAGACATGAAGCGAATACCAAGAAAAGAATCATTAATTACTCAAATCCGACAGGACTCAACTGATATTGCTGGCAAGTACAAGTACAACTTTAAATGAACCTCCCTCTGAATTAAGAAATAAGCTTTAAAGGTTAGTATCAACTTATATAAACACCTGTGAGTGATGTCCCCAATTATTTTACGCAGAGTCTTCATAAAAGTCAGACTGTGTGTGTTTTAGTTTATTTCCTCTTTTATTTTGAAAGGTAACTTCTGCATACTGGATTATCTGCTTTACAATCCTTTATTTGTTCTGTATTCCCTCTTTTCATACATATTTAGACATTTGGTTTATACAGCCCATTAACTAATGGCAGGACTTCTTTTAACTGGATTTTCAAAATGTTCCCATTCTAATTTAAAAAAAACCCTCATATTTTATCTGTTTGACAAACAGAATCACAAAGATTCACAATAGCCATTTTTCAAAAAATGAATTGATAATACTCGAACAGCTTTATTGATAATACTAGGTGGTGATTGACTGAGTCAGTTCAATTAGTTCAATTGAGGTAAACTATATTTTATTACAATGCAGTCAATAAACAATTTTCCTTTCGGTGTTAATATTATTTTGTCCCCTTTCTATACTTAAGAAGTTCTAACTGAAATTCAGGAACAAGACCATGTGATTACCTATTCCATCCACTGACAAACCCAGTCAACAGTCAGTCAAATTGGGAAGAAGGTCCTAAATTGTAAGACTGGCTGGTCCAGGTGCTCAATCTATGACGAATTTAGATGTTTTCAATGCATCTAATGGTTCCACCCTCTTCTATATTACAGAACCCACATCTTTCCTGCTGAGTTTTCAATCACTCCATCCATGACATCTCCTCTCCCATAACATAGACAAATGTCTATGACACTTCCATTTTTCCGCCAACACATGTACTACCCAGGAATCTACACTAGCATCTTGTTTGTGGATTTCAGTTCCACCTTCAAAACCAACATCCTAGATCTCCTTCAGAACAAGCTCTCCCAGGTTCCTGACTTCACCTGCAGATGAATGGCAGACGTCCTGTTTGAAATCAGGCAGCACATGGAGTTGGGTCAACAGGTCTCCATGCTGCACCTCACGCCAATGTCCTGTCAAGGTCTTGAGGTTTGCAGATATTACCTCCCTCCTCTGGCTTATATCTGACAGGGTTCAGTCCACCTTGTGGTGAGAGATTGACAACCTGGTGACCTGGTGCAACCAAAACCTCAACACAGTGAAGACAGTGGAGAAGGTTGTAAACTTCAGGAAGAAAGAAGCCCCATCCGCACCCATCAATGGATCTGACTGCCCCATCCACACCCATCAATGGATCTGACTGCCCCATCAGCTATATGGAGTTGTTCCAATTCCTGGGAACCCCTTGATCATAAATGGAAGCTTAACATCAGTTTCCTAACCAAAAATCACAACAGAGGATGTGCTTTCTGCACCATTTAAGTAGCTCAACCTCCCAGACACAATGATGGTGCACTTCTATATCTGCGTCAAGGAGTCCAAACTATTTTCCTCCATCTCTATCTGACAAAATCCTCCCCTTCGGCACAAAGATGCGGCCTATTGAGATGAAAACATTATGTGATAAGATTATTTTTGTCCAATCTGATGCTTGCATGATCAGAAAGCTGAAAATTATCCTCATTCTATTCATCCTAGATCTCGTTGATTTCCTAGTGAAATTATTCACGTAACTTTGTTGGTGAAGCACTCAGTTTGTTTTTTAGTACAAAAATAATAGTCAACTACAGGTTGGTTTGGTTGTTGGTGTCGGGGGTCACCCTAGGTCTTCGCCCCGTCTGAGCCTTAGTGGAGGTTTTATCATCCCCTTGAGCACATCAGGAGGAGGAAGGGTCGTTTGAAGTTTCCTCTCTGCTGACGCTATCGTCCAACTCGACAGCTCTGAAATCGTCATGAACAAAAGGATGGATTAACCCAGCTCCGCTTTTCCGTGTTGAATATCCATCAGAACCTGATTCTCCTGACGCTGTACTCTCCCTTTGAACTCTCAGAGGCTTCACCGTTCTGCACATGCATGCTTCACATCTCAGCTTGATAACCTTCAGTGTCAAGAAGAGCAGAAATGTATAAAACATTCTTGGAGGTTAAGGAATAAAAACTTAAAATATTTCGGTTTTTCGAATAGAAATTCTGTTGAGAAGGACAAAGGCCAAAGCAATTCTCACATTACAGCAGACCAGAACAGGTTCTATTTTGTCTCTTTGATTTCAACAAGTAGAAAAATCCAATTTATTAAAGACATGTGAAATCCGTGCACTTGCAAAACTTTGTTGAGTCGCTGCTTTTGGTGGGGTTTGTCATCAAGATAGATTCTTTATGGACACAATGAGGACTAATAATCACAATCTGTAGTCTTAGTGATTATTTTGGCCATTTCACATCAAAAACATCCTTTTCATTATACTTTTCCATTTACTGAGGTCTTTCCATCATGAAATGTATTTGCATATGAATGGTCATATATTTTTTTTATATTGGATTAAATGTAACTTTTTTTAAGTTTTTGTTCGAAAACGACTAGGAATTATCCCAATCAGATGTCCAAGTCACCTCCAGTGGCTCTTTTCAAAAGAGCAGTGGGTCTACTTCTCCACAGGGTTTGATATACTCACCCTATCTCATAGGCTGAGCCCTGACACCCTACAGAGGAAGCTCACTTACAACCAACATTATTGTCTGTTTAAACTGAAACTCTGTTTGTGAGGTCAACATTTGATGTACAGTAAATGTTACATCTAGTTTTACAGGACCCAATTGCAAACACATCACAACTAAATTTTCAGAAATAAAGTTGAATATAAAGGGTTCTGATTAAGGAAAACAGTCAAAATTATGTTGATTCAGGAACTAAAGCAAAATGAAGAAATTAAGATAATAAAGAAGCAAATAATAATCCAAAATCGCAATGTACAATCTAAAGATTGTACTTGGGTGGCGCAGTCGTTAGCATCGCTGCCTCACAGCAACTTCTGTGTGGAGTTTGCTTGTTCTCCCTGTTTCTGCGTGGGTTCTCTACGGGAACTCTGGCTTCCTCCCACAGTCCGAAAAACATGCAATACAGGTGAACTGGACATTAAATTGCCCGTAGGACAAGCTTGAGTGGTTGTATCTCTCTTTGTGTCGGCCCTGTGATGAACTGGTGACTGCCCCGCTTCTCACCCGTTGTCAGCTGGGATAGGCTCCAGCCTCCCGCGACCCTGAACAGGATAAGCGGTTGACAATGAATGAATGAATGAATCTAAAGAAAACAATGCAAACAACTATGTACACAGAAGGACGCAGGGAAGCACATGGTAGCAGGAGAGGTGATGAACGGGACCATAGGCAGGTTTACCAGGAAAGTAACACGACAATTTGACAAAGACAGAAACTGATACAAACTTAAATACGAAGAGTAATGAGACAACTGGGAAACGGGTGAAAACATTCAACAATCAAGGAGGAGACACTGGGAAACAGGATTCGTGCACACAGTGAAACACACACCAGAGAGTAGGGAATAGAACATTGAGTCAAAGAAGGAAAGAAAGTAGAAGGGCATTAACATGGAACTGAACTTTCACAATAAAACAGGAAACTCCAGCATACTCTCCTAGCTTTAAAACATCCTGGGTCTGTTCATGTTGGCTCTCTTGTTGGTGTTTGATCGTGTGAACACTGGAGGCCATGGATTCAAAATGAAAACGACCCTCACCAGAATCAGTGTTTCCAAAACTATGCTGGATGGTGTCTTAATTTCTCATCATTCCGCTTGTTACGGTTAGTAGAATTGTAAACTCAAAAATACATTTTCTTTGATGGTGTCAATGGCAAGTAAACTAATAGGAAAATTGCAAAAGCACTTGACCCAACTCTTTGCAGAAAGGATCAGGAAGAAGGCGAGGAGCATCATAAATGTAAATCCCATCCTTTCTTCAGTCAGTTGGAGCCTATGAACTCTGAGAGATGCTACAGAGTGCCTCTGGCAACCGAAAATGTATTCAATGAGTCCTTTATCCCAAGTACTGTCAGCATTCTTCACTCTGCAAAGTCACCCTTGAGGTTCAAACCACAGACATAACATGAACTGCTTTTAATGTTTTATAATGTTTTTAATTTTAATCATGCTTTTGTTTCTAACCAAGTGCTATGTTGTTTCATGTGATTGGTGAGCCGAATACACTTTTCCAGCCATTTAGATATTAAAGATTTATTCCATTCCATTGTACTATTTTCTATTTTAATCCACTAAAGAATGATCTTAGACACCACATCTTGAGTAGAAAGTTACATAATTAACAAGAATAAGTTCCAAAAAAGAACTTACCCTGGACTCAGCTGGTAGTGAACATATTCTTTAGGTCACTGCCCAGAGAAAATGACTGTAATAGATAGTTGAAACATAGATCTACCAGATCTAGATCTCTTTCTCCCAATCCTTATGTTGCACTTAACCACCTGTGTGAGTCTCTCTACTTTTTCCCATCACTCATGAAACAAATATTGAGGTACAATAGCAATTCAGCACCAACCCAGAGGGATCAATCGGCTATTTTCCAGCTGAGAACAATGATCTCAGACTGCGTCAAACCGCTGACTGAGTGGCAGAAATAGTACTGTTTTCCCTAAACTGGACACTCAAACAAAATTCATTTCACCCCTGATTGTCCAGGACTATTACAAACAGGGTCTGAGATCTTGGTTGTGTGTGTATGTGTGTGTGAGTGAGAGTGTGTGCAAGTGTGTGAGTGAGTGTATGGGTGTGAGGTAGTCCCACCAGTTATTTCCCAGAAAGCTACAATTTTTTTAAGTTAAATCAAACCAAGCAGTAAGGCTATAGAAAGAGGCTAAGAAAATCTTTGGTGTTGTGTTTCCTCATGACTTAAATTTCAACGTAAAGACAAATTCATGCTTTTTCAAGCACAGAACCAATCATTCATGTACAGATATAATGTAGGCTTATTACAGCCGGTCATATATGTGGCTGTCTGGTTATAAAATATACAGCAAATAAGATCACCCATCACCCTTATTATATTCTCTCTTTTCTCCTTTTTTTTTTCTTTAGAAAAAAAAAGACATTACTAAGTTTTTTGGACATAACTTCCTAACCAATAATCCGATGTAATGCAAATTTGTTTTATATGAATTACTGAACTGAGGAGATTTATCTCATAAAACCTCTTCTTTTTGAGTATAACGCCACATTTAATTTGAGGAGTTCAGGCAGTGTGATTGCTCTAAATCCAACAATATAAATACATTTCTTTTCAGCACTTCATCATCATAATATAACTCAGGTCTTCACACTGTGTTGGTGTTTTCAATGCTGGTTTTGTTTTATCCCTGATCTTTGGAAACTCAAGATCTATGCTGCGTTCTTACTGAAAATGAGACAAGTTTTCATGGCTCTTTGCTCACTTTATTGTAGCTACTGCTTACTTATTCCAAATGTCTGTCTGAGTTGAATTGTATCACTTAGATGAATTGCAGGAACAATACCAATTTATATTTTCGCCACTCCCTTCCCCCATCAACTACAACTGAAGTAAATACAGTAGCTAAAGACTATGACCAAATAATTCATATGTACATAATTAACAAGGTTTGTGTACCAATTTAAAAAGAAAAAGAATAAAGGAAGAAATACATGCAACTAGACCTTAAAAAAAAAAGCAGAACCGGAGGTGAAAAGTGCACCGCAGTCTAGAAATAAATAAATAATACTCCTAAAAAAGTAAAAAAACATTTAAAAAAAGATTTTTAATCATGAGCTATTATGAATATTCAAAGAAATTTCCTGTGAATTCTTTAATTGCTTCTTTTACCTGCTAAAGCCGATTCTGAGAGGTGATCAAAACAATTTTTTAATCATTTTTCCAAGCAAAATGCTTTAGCTAGACAGTAATCATTTTATGAATTATAAAAATAATAGAAAATATATCTGAAAGTAGCGGCTGACAGTGAATAATTTGTTAATTTTTATGAATAAATGATCTTTTCATGCATTACGTTTTTCTTAATGAGGACAAAACTACCTTTCTTCTTGAGTGTGTGTGTGTGTGTGTGTGTGTGTGTGTATGTGTGTATTCAGGTCTGACACTCAGTCAACAATTTTCTCAGCCAACCTGTCATACACGTTCCCAAATACAAACAATAGCCACCACTGATGTTTGACTGAATTCATCAGTTTTTTGCCTCTCTATAACAATAACAAAATGGTTTTAATTAAGTAACCTGAGTAAAATTACAAAAAAAATAAAAAACGTCCTAATGAAGTTGGCTGTAGAGCTCCTGATTATTTATTGTCTGCAGTTATGACTCTATAACTGCAGACAATCTGTGACCATTCTGTTTTAGATATTTTATATCTGAGAGGACATATGATAGAAATATATATATAATAGATCACCTCCAGTCATTTCAAATTCACCAAATTTGGACTGATTAAGTTATGGCTGAAAAACAATATGCTACCGAGCTTTCCAAAATCAATACAGTTCTTCCTGGTACTAAGGTCTATGTCGGTATACATTTCGAAAAATGGTGTAATCCTTTGAGCTATTACATTGACGTTAAAAACTATAGCGAATGTGGCAGAAATGGTAACAATTAAATGTATCCCAACTTCTTAGGGAATATAACAATGAAACTTTCAAGACAGGGCCTGGTCTTTCAGTTATTGTACATACTGGTGCCCAAACTTCGACTCTGCCAGTCCCAAGAAAAGTTAACTCAAGCTTCACAATCTCTCTATAAAGAAAGATGATCAAATATGCTAGGCTTTTTCAAGTTAGGGCTCAAAAAACAGGAGTTTCAAAGTCCGAACTGATAACGAAATCTAGTTTCATCACGCAAATAATATGAATTTGTATGGATCGTCTCCCCTTTGATGAGGATAACCTTTCAGGACAAACTTTTGTCATTGCTGAAGTGGAGTTTCTGAAACCCTGACCAAATGGAAAAGAAAAGATTTCAGCACTGACTGCCTGGTGTGATGCCAGATTAGTGACTTAACAGTTTCTCTCTAATGATGACGTAGGAAGATACTTAATTCTTTTATTTTGCTTTTTTAAGGGTGGTGAAAGCAAATGATCAGTCACATTCTTTGATGGAATTTCCAAAGAATGAGACAGGACATTGGGAGAGGTAAAGATATAGATGGATTTGAATCCATTGAGTTGCTGTTACTCACCCGCAGAAAAACAACTTACATATTCATTATATACCCAAGAGGTTGGGGATATAAACTAAACTTGGTGCAAATGAATCAAATTGAGGGGGATCTATCTCCAAAGGTTTTCAGCTCAAAATTTCTCAACTATTGGTCCGATTAATTTTTTTAATTTAGTTTTTTTTAGTTCATGTTTAACACACTAGGGGGAGCTTTTTATGAAAACATGACTTACTAATCTTTGTTCCGATTTTGGCAAAATCTGGTTCACATGGATCGACTCAAGGAGATCTATCAGGTTTACATCAGGTTTTACTCTGAGTTCACTCAGGAGGATTGCTTGCACAACGCCGGGCATTTGGGGCTTTTTGGGGATATGTCCTTGCTGTCGGGTACGACAGTATAGGTCTAGTTTTTCTTGAATCCTCATCTCTGCATTTGTCTGTGACAAGTGTTCTTTATATGTTTCTGATAGCTTTGCTCACCATCGTGAACATTTACCACTCTTACCACAGCTGTCAGTTTCGCTGCTTTGATTTGGTCAAAGCTCAGCCTCTCTGCCTGCTTGAGAATGGCAGGCACACGCACTTATCTTTACTACCTGAACCTTTCAACCATGTGCCAGGTTGGATGAGCTTGGTTGACCTTTATGGAAAATCTTTGACTGGAGTTAATTAAAGTCAGTCATTCCTTTATTTTCTTAGCTAGCTTCATGGAACAGGCACTAGGTTTATCCTTTGAAGATTCTGGCTCTAGTTCTGGGGACTGTAGGGCCACAAGTATCCCTGCATGGGAGTGCAGTGTTGTAGTCAGGTATTTGCATACAATGAGCTTTAAGACATGATGTTACCAGAGCGTTACACTTTGAATTACATGGAATTAAAACTGGATCAGATGTCCGGAAGCCAACAAGGAGTGTGTGTGAGTAAAGCAGCAATCTTGATCAGCTGGAGAGTCTTTAGAGACTTAGTAGGGCAGTCTGACTTATGAAATATAAACATCCTTTTTATACTTATCTTTATCTCATTTTGGGCTGTTGCAGGAAAGAGCTGTGCCGGGAGGTCCATGGGAATAAACTTTAATTATACATGCTAGTGTCAGGGATACAGAGTTCTGAGCGGACGGAGTGATTGATTCGGCGTCAACAGGGAGGGCGAGGAGGGAGTGAAGGGATGGTGGGTGGCAGTGATGGAGCTATCTGTGGCGACGAACAGCGGGCCCTTCATCACCTGAGAGGCAGCCGGCATTAAGGCAGCCGTCAAGGACTTTGATTTGGAGAGGGAATTACAACATACACACACACACACACACACACATGCTGCCATAACACACACTTTCACACAATTTTCCAGCTTGCATAATATACATGATACACCCTTCACACACACACACACTCTGGCTGTCCCCGCAGGCAGATGCTGCAGCAGCTCCTGCAGCAGCTCCTTGACGTGACACCACATGAATTATTTCTGAGCGGCGGTTCAGGCTGGAGGTGAAAAAGAAACACAGGGCTGAAAAATCCCACGCTTCACAAACACACCTCATGTAATGCTGATGGCGCCATAAAAAGAGAGTGGCCCCGACACTTCACCTTCAGGCTGAGAAGAGCCGAAAATCCAGAAACACATCAGAACAAGAGGAATAAATGCAAAGTGCTCACATCTGAGCCTGGGAGCTGCACAAAAGAGCGAGGGAACTGTGACTGCTGGGAGGATGACTGCTTTTCCCTCATTGGATACAACTCAGAGAAATCCATGCATTCCTGGTTGGATATATCGCCCAGCATCAGCTGCAAATGTATAATGGTGGAAGGAGCATCTTTAAGATCTTATCTAGGTGGACAATTTTATACTTTATGTGAGCGATAGCATTGTCAGTTTTGATGCCATAATGCAGAAGATTTAGTTCACCCTGTACGAAATCATTCTCATTGGTGTGTCACTCAACTGTACAGAATTGTTTCTGCATATTCAGTTTGCACATGCGCTCAAGCATTGATCCAGTGAGGGAAACTTTTTTGCCCACGATGAGTGTTTTCATTGCTATTACTCCACTTTTGGTTCGTTGGGAAAATATCTCAATGCTTTTATATTCAATTTCAACATCCATCCATCCATTTTGTCGATGGAGACCCTTGGCGTAAAAGTTTGCGGATACATTTTCAGAGACTTTGTTTGACAATTTGGGTATGGGCAAGACAAAAATGGAAAAAAAAAAAGTTGGTGAGTATCAAGATAAAGGGGTAGAATATGGGGGATACCTTTTTTTATTGCTAGATTGAGCATTCCATCTTTCTGCTGATTACACAAAATCTATTGACCCGTCTCTGTGGATCGTGCCCTAAAAACCTCAAAAGTTTGCACAGGAAACATAGTATAGCCCTTTCTTTCCATGATTTCATTATTTTGGTCACTAACCAGTGCTTATGCCAATTGGAGAGGGTTAGAACACAGATCGGGTAGTGTATCAAGAGCTGTCTCTTAGAAGAAGAAGCCTTCATGTATCACATACAATCAACGTAGAAAAATTGGTTCTCTGCATTTAACCCATCCCTGAGGAACAGTGGGCAGCTATCTGCAGTGCCCAGGGAACATATTGGGTTCCAGGGGGTGGCTCAAGAACCCTTCAGAATCAGAAATAATTTATTGATCCCCAGGGGAAAATTCATTTGCCACAGATTTTCATTGAAAAATTGTTAAGAGGGAAAGAGTATTATTTGGTAATAACAAACAATATATAAAACAATATATTAGCAACAATATAGGAATGTAAAAGGACTGTGAGACTATAGATTATAAAAATATAAGAATGCAAGACTAATATTATAATATTACAATAGTAGTTCAAACAGACATGTGAATTTAAAGTGTCCATAAAGTATCTATCAGATGGGGGAATTCTACAGTATGATGGCCACAGGCAGGAAGGATATTCTAAGGCTTGGACCTGTAGACTGCTGGGGCTTCAACCATTGACCTGCCAATTTCATGACTGGGAGACAGCTGCTCTACCAACTGAGCAACAGCGACCTTAAAAGCCTTCCTTAAAGCAGCAACCTACTCCCAACCCTGAGCTACTAATTCACAGATTTCTGACAAACAATCATGGACACAAATTTGGAGGCGACTCTCTTACCAGGTATTTCAGACAGGCCATCAAACCACTACGGTGCATCCTGAAGATAACTGATTTCTGAAACCAAAAGAACCACATCATCAGCAAAGCAGTGAAATGTCCAAGCAGGTTACTCTTTTATACCATGACTCAATATCCTGTCAAAGATAGAATCAAAGACAAAGGGCAACCTTTATAAAGTGCAAAACTTAGCATTTATTTTTTGTTTCGGTTTTCTTCGCCCCCTTACAATAGACTATTTATAAAAGTATGTATACTTATTTCTCTCTCTCTTGCTTTCTCTCTTTGGGTAAGGTATTGGTAGTGCTTGATAATACTTCAGAAGCCTTGTCTAAATTCAGACTTTAAGCTGTATTGCACAGCGGTTCAGAAAAGACTCTTCAGTAAACATATTTAAACATGGATGTTGATCTGGATTTTAATACAATTTAAATTGGTCTCACTCATGGGTATCGAGACCCTAAAGATGCCTTTTTTCATTAATATCCACCACCCCACATTTCACAATTAAAGATAAAGGAAATCGAAAAAATTCAGGATTGCACTGAGTGTCATATACTTATTCAGTAGTTGTTTTGTTGATCCAGACAAAAATCCAAACGTATATATAGATGAAACATAACCGGACTTTCCTGCATTACCTTTCAACCTTATGCTCAGCTCTTAGAATGCCATTTCTCATTAAAATGATGTAGTGATTAATCTACTGATATTATATATGAAGCAAAAGACAAGTTTCCCACTGGGAGACACTCTGTAGCTGCTTCCCTTTATTAGTCTTTCCCATTCTTACTAGAGCGTTCACTCATTTTGGTAATTTGTAATTTTGTCAGTGAAGCTCCTCCAACTGTAATGAGCTTAAATTACCATACCTCCTTCCTCTCCTCCTTCCAGCACATTCAACGATGCTATCGGAGCAGAGGTGACACCTCGTCTCGGGTTTATTTACCTTATTTTCTGTGGTCAAAATGTGAAGCTACTCAGTCAGACTGATGAGAGGCTCCCGATCAGCGAGAGGCTCCCGATCATCGTGTCATCAATCAGCCAGGCCGAGCAAACATTAGAGGGAGAGTTAGTAAGAGAGAGCGGCACCTCATTTGCAAAGTAAATGCACAAGTGTATTTATCCTGACATAGTTTATGATTACCAACCTCTTAAATACACCCCGTACTCACCCTTCTGAAGTTTAATGAATGAATAATGAAACCCAGGAGGCAGTTCTTACATAAAAACTGACTGAGGAATCATGTTTTGGAGAGATTATTATTAGTATAAACCCCTCCAGCAAGAGGATATTTTTGTTTCATCTTCACCTAACGGCTGCCCTGTCCGTATACCTCAGCCCACTTTCTGATCTGCTTCTTTTCTTATAATAAAGTAAGACACATATGTTGAAGTCCGGTCAGAGAAAAACATCAGTGCAAACATTTTTTGCTTAAAAGAAGACAGAATTTTGAAAAAATAACTATCCAACAGCACTAACACAATATACAGTGCAGTATTAATACAAAAATCTTGTATGGAAGATATCTGGAATCTATAAAAAGGATGGAAACATGGACCCTTTGTAAGATTTGTTGAATAATTTCTCAACCAGCCAACCTCCACCATTTTTTGGATTTAGTTGCAATTTGCTGCATATGATACGAGTCGAGGATATTTGTCTTGTAGATGTTGCTATTTAAAAGTTCACATATGACTTTCTAAGGGGAGCATTTTATTAAAAACATTTTTTGGATATGACTTCCGAAGCATTGGTTCCAATTAGTCCAAATTTGATCCATATGAATCGACCCAAGGAGATTTATCTTGTAAATATCATATATTACTCTAGTAGTTCATATTTTACTCGCTAGGGGAGGCTTTTAAATGAAAAACCCAGTTTTCCGGACATAACTCAAAAACTATTGAATGGATCACGTCTCTACGTGCAAAGAAGGACACAATTGATTTTGGGAAAGGTCGGTCATATGATTCTTACATTAACACCAATTCATCTGAAATAAATATCTCACAACATTTTAAAATAGTATAATAATACAAGTTGGTCTTTCAACATAAGTTACTCAATTCAATTTACATTACCTCAACTTCCAATGAATACTGTATATCGTGTGGTCAAAAACAGCAAATAACATAACCTAGTCAGAAATAATCAATTCCAACCACAACATGTTAGCAGGCAGTAATGAATGAAAATAAAGACTGTCTCGGGAAAATCCGCTTTATTGAATGTTCAGCATGAGCATTTACGAAAATGAGTGAATGTCCACTCAAAGCTGAGGCAGAGACTCTCCTCCTCCCTCTTTCTGGTGTTGTGAAGGAACCTGAGGTGAATTATGTAAATAATTTGACTGTTAAACTTTTATTTGAACATACCTGCAGGTGAAGCTCTGCATCTCGCTCTATCTTGGGCTCTCTCTCTCCCTCTCTATTGGAGGAGACACGTTGAGACACTTTCTCTCTATGTGGCTAATGTGCGCGCCGTGTGCCTGCAGTACCGCGGTTCAAATATTGTTGACCACCACGTACCACCAGCTGCGTATAGGAAAGGGTGGTCCAGGTTTAGCTGGCCACATAAGTTTACCATTAAGTGTACAGCGGTTGTCCCAAAATTAATAGGTATCCAAAAATAATTTTTTTGATCAAAGATTCAGACAAGAATAAAATATGACATTAAAATTATTCTCACAGTTCTGACTTTGAAATGAATATGAAAAACAGAAATGTAATACATTTATTTATAATTTTGATCTCATCTACAGTGAAACTCTTAGGACTTGTCTTTCTGTTTGCTTTCATGAATCAAACATGCTGCGTCTTCTGCCCGCCTCAATGAAACGGAAAAAACTCACATGTGAGCTTTTTTTTCCCCCGTGAAAATATCGGCTGCTTGAGCAGCTTTTCTCTCGTACTCCCAGGATGCGGCTGCTGCATCTTAGACTCCGAGATCACAACTGCTAGCAGTAATGGAAATATTGAAAATTGATGCTGTTATTATTCAAGGACATGTGGACACACGCATGGCTCTGTTTGCAAAATTGGTCTCTCTTTTAATGTGAATTGATACACTGTGAACCCTGGTATTGCGGTTGCAGCCCAGAAGACATTTTGAATCAGCTCTGCAATTCAAATAGCCCTTTTTTATCTATACATTCAGCATGTGGGGTGTTTTTACATCAGAGCTGGGATATTGCATAGAGAAGAGAATAGCCTTCTTAATAGCCTCTGGTGATTTCCTTGCTCTGCTTTCCTGTTGCATTTTTAATGGGTTGTATCCTCATAAACATGTTTTGAAAGCTATAACATCTCCAGTAAGAATTTGTGTCCGAATATTCACACCTGGTTCGCCACTGTTTGTGTGAGGTAAAAGCCACATCGGCTGGGTTCCAGATGGATAAGAAGGAACACGGAAGATGACACATGAAGGTAAGGAGGATGGTTATGGTTATGATTATGAAGGTAAATGGGACGAGGAAAAGTCACAGCAGGTAGGAATCAGAGAAATACAGGAGAGAAGTAACATTACCATGGAAACAAGCAGGGGGAAGCTGCTTTTACAGCATATCTATTGTTCTCGGTGCTCTGGTCATTTTCCACTAAGCTAATAGTTGGAGTGTGTGTAGCATTGTTTGTAATCTTAGTGGACAAAAAAAAAAAGAAGTCCTTTCTCTCCTCGGAAAAAATGGCTGAACACCAGAGAGGCCCAGTGGAATATATTCCCTAGACTTGATAAATTTACGCTTACTCATCACCTTGCTTCCTAACAACAAAAAAACCAATGCCATCGCCAGTCTTGCTATGTGAAACCTTCACCTTTCGCTCCCCTTGCCCGTTGTACCAGGTCGTGGAACAATATTGCTGGGGACATTGTCATAGGTCATGTATGGGATGGTAACACCTCTACTTCAACCATCGATGACCGTTTCTCAAAGACCATGTATTTTGTCACCGTTTAATAGTTACCCTCGGTCTCTGAAATGGGAGAGGCTCAGGGAACTTTCATAGATACGTCTTATGTTCATTTTAGATGCCACCTTTCCTGTCAAGTGTGAATCCCAGTTTTCCTCTTCGTATTTCTTTTTTCCGTCTCTCATTCCTCAATCTCTCTACCTCTGGGGATATGGGCACAGAACGATTATTCCTTCTACATACCTGACTTTTAGTTTGCCCCTTCACCCGCCTCTGATCAACTAATTAGACTGTGGTATGAAATATTCTGCAACCTATGGGGTAAATATATCGGCTGCTCAATCTATGAGAATTACCTTCCAGATATACTTTCCTCTCATATGTTTTGGAACTTAAATCATTTTTCTCTATCTGCTCGTAAAGCCACGCCTCTCCTTTCCACTTTGACTCCATAACCCAAATGCTCCAGTAACTGTTAGAGCTCTCATCGTTTTCCCACTTTGTCAATGGCCTGCCTGACTTATAACTAAATTGGAACGTTTTCGGTGGCGGTAATGAGAATGGCGAGGAAAAATGATGGAATAAGGAGGCATGAATTGAATAAGATTATGGAAAATAAACAAAGTAGTACAAAGAGATGAAAAACAATTACAAGAGACAGGAAAGCAAACAGGTTGATTATGAAACAAAGAGGTAGAAATGGAAAGGAGAATGAAAGTAAGAGAGATGAGGGGGAAGAAAAAAAGGATGTAGAGAAAAGGGAGCAATATGTCAGGAAAATTTAAAATGTGAATATGGAATAAGAAAAAGGTTAATAAGTAAGCAGAAGTAGAAAAAGCCCATAACTAAAGTCAGAGGAAAAGGTAGCGGTAGAAAGCAAGGAGGTGGGTAACATTAGTGAAAAAAATATGTGTGGAAGTTGATCTGCTCTTTATTATCTTGGGATTGAGATCTCTGAAATCCATTCAGGCTCAATTTAGAGGTTTAACCAGACACCACTCGATTCAGGGCAGATTTCAGGCCGGCTCCACTATGTGACAAGACATGTAATTATCTGCAGCTAGTACATGTACAAACAAATTTTCACTTTTCTAATCTTAGTAGGAGGGCTCGGCAATGAGCTTAGGCACGGCTGTCTGCTCACTCCTAAAAATCACTTCATACACACACACTCTTTTGGCCACTGTTTCCGAAGTAATCCCATTAAAACAGTAATTTGTCTCCTTTCCAACACCATGTCTGCTATTGTACTGTGATAATGTACCGCAGCAAGAGAAAGGCAACAAGAAAGCAAAGAAGAAGCATGAAAAGACATCACTGGGTTTCGTAGAATGAAAAGTAGATATGGAAGAGGCTGGAACCGAACAGGGAGACTGAAAGGAAGAGTAGAGAGAAAAGACAATGGCGAGGGAGGAGGTGATAAAACAGCATCTTTATCCAACGATCAATTTTTCCTCATTTGCACATCATGCTACAATTTGGATATTATTACCTCAATAAAGAAGGAACACTTATGACTTTTCACGAGTCTGTATGTTTGTTTGCATGTTGAAGCAAAAAGCACATGTGGAAAACTTTGAAATTATATATTCATTAAGCAATGAGATTCGATAAATATATGTCAGTTATCCAGTTATATCTGAATCCCTGAAAAAGTTGAGGGTATCATGGAATAATCTTTGCCGCTGCAGGTCTGTGGGTTGGATGATATAGGGAAAGGTCAGTTGTATGATATTGACTCCAGGGGGAGCTATATCTACAAAATGTTTCGGCAGTAAGTTCTCATCCGTTGACTAATTTAGAACATATGAACAACTCTGGAAGAGTTATCTTGCATGCTTCGTGTGGGATGCTAAAAGTTCATATTTTACTCACTTGGGGAAGCTTTTTTTTAAAAAAACACTTTTTCAGACAAAACTTAATTTGAGGAGTTTAATTACAGTGATTGCTTGCACAACGCAGGAGATTGGGGCTTTTCGGGGATATACCATTGCTGTTGTGGATGACAGCGTAAACTTTGTTAATTACTGATTTTTATATATATATATATATATATATATATATATATATATATATATATATATATATATATATATATATATAAAGACTGATATAATTTTGATTTTTAACATAACATTTTCCTGTCGAGCAAACTTCACGGCTACCTTTGTAAAATCATCCTTAGCTTCTTCTTCAACATGTAGTGCAGAGGTGGATACCTTTTACCTTGGGTATGCTGCCGTAACAACTTGTGCTGCATTACTAGAGCGCTCCGTGCAGGATGTGTTCAGTCTTAACTGTATGCTACCCTATCCCTTATCTACAACTACATTCTCACAGGTTTTGGAATTAGCTCTTAATCAGAGAATCAATTTCCGAGTTGTATCTAATGTGTACAAATGAATTATTCCTTCTGTTTTAAAATCCTTTCGACTATACTCAACTATTTCTGTAAAATTCTATAATAGTGTTTTTCGGGTCAATGTATCAAGAAATAGATAAATAAAATAAATAATAATAATAAAATTAAAATGCAAGTGCCAAGGGAAAAACGAAAATTATTAGAGAAGAAATATAAAATGAAAGATATAAGACATATTTTAAACCTGTATGCTTTTCTCTTATGATTAGACCAAATTTAATCCAATGTGTGTCTAAATCTGGATTATAATAAGGTGAATGTGTGGGTAACTGCTGCTGCGATACATTTGACCATTAACAATTCTTTATTCTCTTTTCATCCTGACATCATTGTATCATTGTGTTATTTTATTATCATTCTGTTATTGTGAAAAAAATAACGAGAATAAATCACGGCTTGCAACCTCTCTCTTAAATTGGTTATATACTGAATGATAATATGAACGCGGTTGTTAAAATCCTTCCCGTGCTGTATTGGTAAATGTCTGCAATGTGAAGCCAAAGCTGGTGGATTTATGTGCAAATAATGAGCAATGTGTTTGCAAAGCTATAACCTGATTGCTAAATGAAATAGGCTGTCGGCCACTATACACCAGTATAGTTATTGGCAATTACCAATGAAAATGTATGGTATATCAAATATTTTTCACCAGAGATGAGGTACAATCCTGTTCGCTACAAAAAGGGTTCACTGTGCGTAAAAGGCATTAAGATGCATTCTTGATCATCTTTACCACGTTGCGTTCTAATATGCCTAGAAAACATACAAGTATACAATTTTCAGGAAACACCAACTCATGGATCTCCTTCCAGTTTGTGAGACTAATGACAATCCATCACAATATGATTTTGAAATTCATATCACAATATGATTATGGAATTGATCCCACGACCATAGCTGCTGGGTTAACACAGAGACAGGCAACCATCCATACACTCATTGAAACCTGTGGGAAATTATATAGTCACCTATTGACCATAACTATGGTTTGGACTATAACACGTTGATTTGGACTGTGGGAGGAAGCTGGAATTTCCAGTGGGAACCCACTCAAACAGGGCCAGAAATTGATTTGAACCCAAACCATCTTGCTGTGAGGTAACTTTGCTACCCACTGTGTCGTCCAGTTAAATTCAGGCTGACAGAAATTGAACAGGGAGCTGAATGTGTTTGCGAACACCAGCTTTCTTCGATGAACCCGAGTTAGATGTGAGTAGGTTAAACTCCCATCATGGCATGGCGCCATTGTTATGAATTAAGTAGAAGAAAAGAGCGTGCAACATGTATGTTACATACAGTATATACTTCAGACATGCATGAATATACCTCCATACCGACTAATCTAGTTAAATGCCTTCAGATTATATATCACTCAAGATACTGAAGAGCTTATAGTGATGGTTATAATGCTTGCTACATTGACACACCATCACCTCTCAGATTTACCATCTTCCAATTAAAGCAAAAATAAATACATAAAAAGTATATAAGATCTATTGTCCTTTTCTGCTTTCTTTTGTTTGGATTATTTTTATATTTCCCTCTCTGATTCTACCAAGCCTCATTTGTTGCAACCAGATATACAATGTCCTCCGGGAACCCAGAAAGGAGACAGAGTGTATTTAATGTCTTGCATTAGCGTGGCGAGCCAACGGTCAGTAATGGACGAAGTAATGCAAAAACTTGCAAAAGGCAAGCTTCTTAAAATCCCCAGTGATTCAGCGAAGGCAATTAAATTGTGGAAATGTGACTATTATATAAAACCGCCAACCTTCCTCCACTCGTACTCTTAAAGAATGGTGATGGTGCGTGTATGAAGTGTATATGTGAAGTTATTATTTGGTATAATGGGAGCTGAGTGCATAAGTTGCTAATAAACCTATGGCTTATCAGAGGTTACATTTATTGATCTGTTGCCTTTACAAAGTAACAGTTTACTTTTAAAACTCAAGGTTTTCAAGGAGTCTTTGATGAAGAAATAACATTAAAAGCCTAAGATCTTTCATCTAATGACAGATTGGTCCAGTCAAGCTTGGAAGGTGCTCATGATGGCCTGGTTCAGGTTATACGTTTTTAGGCCTTTAGGAAACTGATGACTTGGATGGCTCCTCCAAGTACATAATATTCATTGGAAAGGTATTGAGAATTAACTAGGAAGCCGGTCTCATGAAGCGAGGCATGTCTATCTGTCTCCTGAAAGAGTACTTAAGTAGCAAGTCCTCTGATTTCTCCAGTTGCCGTGAAAATCAATTGGGTGTCTAAGAACTCAACTTTTTTGATTTTTGGAAGTTATGTTTTAATTAGAGTTGAGGTTGACTTAAATTGATATCAGCCCAAAAAAATCTTGAGACAAAACCGTATCAGCCCACATTCCAAAGATATCCACCAGTTGTAAATACTAGTTATTAGTAAATACTAGTTTTAATTGCAAAAGAACTTTGCAAATAGAGATTTGTACCTCCACCAAAGACAAATCCATCTTGGACATGTATTTCTAACTTGTGTGGCATGTACTTCTAAAAATCATTTTGCAGATGGTATTAGGGAACATGTAGAAAATATTCCTTTCACAAAATGAGAAAATAATTTAAAATGGACTTAAAATAAATATTAAGTCTAGTGTTAATATTAATTACAATAGACTACAACTGTTAATTACTTTTCACCATCAGCAACACATCCTTTCTTAATCAAAAGAAAGAAAATATTTTTGAAACAATGAAAAAAATTAAAATAAAAAATCTGCCCCAATAAAATACATAAATGAATAGAAGTTTCTGAAGGCCATCTTTTAAGGATCAAAATCTAAAGCAACTAGTTTATTAATTGGACATCAACCAGACTTTTGCCATAATTTGTTTGAGCTTGCAATCAGTGAGGTTTGTCCTAATGGAGTTAGTTCATGGCTCCACTATTTGGAAGACATCGGGCAGAAATGGCATGAATGGAAAGTGACTTGGGCAGAGCCACCGCTAACCAACAAGGACATTAAAGCTGATCTGAAATTAGACACAAAACACATTCATTTGAGAATTTGATGTGGACTGATTTGTTAAAAGTTGAACTATTTGGAAGACCGGGGTGCTGTTACATCTAGTGTATTATATATTAACAAAAACAAACAACACCTTATATAGTATATAAAAAAACAAACTTCATCTGTACACAAAAACATATCTATACAGTATGGTGGTGGCAGTGTGATGAACCTAAGTCTGAGAAAAACAAAATTCTTTAGGAGAATGTCAATTAATCTGTTTGTGAGTTGAAGTTGAACTCTTCTGGGTCACACAGCAAGATATGGGTTCCAGGCAGAGGAGTTAGTCCAAGTCCAATTCTGAATGTTCCAGAAGGAATTAAATTAAAGTTCTGGAGTGGTTAAGTCTTAGCCTGAACCTCTGAACCCGGAGGTGGAGATTGGACATGCTGTGTCAAATGTGTTGCTTACCAATCCTCCAGTGGTGCTTTACTAAAGCAGATTTACGTAGAAGAGTGGTCCAAAATCCCAAAACACCACCAGACACTGATCTCAAGTTAACCTAACCATCTGGTCGCAGTCACTGCTTCTAAAGATTGCAAAGTTATGGGTGCACTAATTATTTAGATATTCTTTTTGCTTAATAAAATATTATCACCACATAAAGTTTGCATTTAGTGTCCCCTAAGGTAATCTTTATTTTGTCCCTTCTCCCCTTGCAGATCTGATGGTTTATTTCAAGATTCTCAAGAAATTGAAGAAAATCAGGAATTTCAGGAACAGCACAGTACAAAGTCTGTCACTCCCCAGTTCAGCCACAATGGAGCACAGTTTAAGGCCTACTTAATTGTGCTCAAATCTAATCTCTCCTATAATCTCTCCATGCTGGCCCGCCTGATGGATGACAGCATAGAACTAATTACAGAGACAAAACACACCAATTGTGAGTTGTTTTTTTTCAAACTAATACACTGCAGGTCTTTCAAACTGAGACCCATTTTTCAGTTCAGTGTCACCTGAAAAGCACCGCTGCAGGTCCATATTCATTGACACAACAGTTTGTGCAGCAGCTTAATTTGAGGTCATGAGCTCTATAATAGAACCTGTCTGTTGGAGGGAAGTTATGCTTCATCAGTTCATCTCATCTCTGCTATACTTTTTTCTAAGAGGAAGTAACATTGCAATAAAGGAAGGAATCAAATAAAAAGGGAACTACATAAAAGGAAGTAAATGTGTAATGTGTGTCTTTTTCACACGTTTGTGACTGCTGATGTCGAAAGATGAAAAATTTCAACTCATCAATTTCCAAGTTGTCAGTCTCCATTTAAATTCTGTTTCAGTGCTGTTAGTGCACTGCACACAAATTATCTTGTGATTTTTATTTTTTATTTGACTTGCTTAAAGTGTTCAACAAATCCAATTATTGTCAATCTTGGATTAGTGTCACAGATGATACTGAAATTAACTCTTTAATGTCCTCACCAAGAAAAAAATGAAAAAGATTTTGATAGAGATGGTTAATGCCGCCTCCTCAGTGGCCTTTTTTGACCTATGGTATCCTCCTGGGCTCCATCCATGACACCTTAGTCTTAAGTGTATACATGTTGCCACTGGGTCATGTTATAAACAGGTTAAATCAAAGTCACACGTATTTTTCAATGAGATTTTTTTTTTTTTTAATCAAAATGAGCTTGACAGAATAGTTGAGCAGAACATTAAAGGGTTAAGTACATGTTTAAACTGTTGCCGTTATCAAAATAAACTTTAATTACAATATACCACCAGCAGAGGATGTTACATTCATCTTTAGGAGGGTTTGAGCCTTAATGTGGCAAAATAAGACACACCCAGATTAGCTTGGGATGCAACGGCTGCACCAACCAATGATCTTGGGTGCAATTAAATTCTACATTAGTTTATCTTCTTCAACACAGTGATGGTGATGTACTCATGCCTACTGCTTTGAAGGACATATGTATTCACAGTAGAGCATGTGATAATGAATGTAAGAATTAAGAACCAAATCTGATTGGAGCAGAAACTGTGGCTGGTTCAAGACTAAACTTCAGAATATTCAATAGTTGTTTGATTTCATATTGTAGCCATCCAACGCATTTGATAATGGCTGTATTTCTTGTCATATACATCCACCAAAATCAAACCCTAAGCACAAAACAGCCATGTTGTAAGAATACATGCGAACACAACAGAAAAAACAAATATTAGGTCTAATATACAATACCAGCTTTCACTTCTAACTAAAATGACCATGTGACCCACTATTGTGATTAAAGAGATACATGAGGTTTCTCATATGAAAACATATTAGGTTTCACATGTGAAACACTAACTTTTGGTCCTATTTAGTCCACATTTGGTGCATATGTATACACTTTAGACTGAAATACGAGATAGATCTCATCGTTCATATTTAACTCAATAGAAAGAACAACACAGGGGGTTGGGGGCTTCTTGAGGATACACCCCTGCTGTTGGGTAGGACAGCCTAGGCTTAGTATTATTGTGTTCACTTCGTAAGTCAGATTCTGAGTTGAAATATTAGGTGTGCCCCTTCCTATCTAGAGTCAGGGTTTTTCCTTGAGTTCCTTCGACTCCTCCATTAATGTCCAAAGGTTCAGACTTGCATTGGAAGTTAGGTAAATTAACCTGTACATTTCCAGAAAGCTATCTAATTGTAACATTTCACACTGGTAACTTTTTGCAGATGGAACCTTGACCTGCAGCCAAACATTGATCTACAATAAAGATAATTCTCTCATCCATTTGTCAATGTCTGCCAAATTATTCTCCACAACTCTGACAAACCTCTAATATCAGTTTAAACATTTGGTGTAAAGTACAGCATACCTGTGTCATTCAGGAAGGACATTCTAATATACAGCAACAATGAGGTCCGACCCTCATGGTCCACTGGTTACTGGCCAATGACCTGTTGCGGAGCTTTCTCTATATGCCAAATTGTTTTTGTTATTTATGATCATGACGGCTTTCTCAATGATGGATATTCAAAGTGATAATCACAATTTTCACTGACATACTAACACACTGCATGATGTTTAGTCCTGCTGTTTCAATTGGGCAGTTGTAGAGTATAGCCACTCTCCAATAGCTGGATAGTATCCATTGATCAGCATAGAAGTGACATTTTACATGTAAAATCAGTAATGGTCATGAACTGGGATCACATGGGCAAGCAATAAAATAGAAAAGTCTCATTTGCTTTTTTGTTACTCTGCGGTCACAAAGCGATCCATGGGAAATTATCTCCTCAACATTGGTGATCTCTGCAAATGCAGTAAGTTCATACTCAAACCCTTTTACAACAGATGGTATCATGGTTTGTACTTAATTCTGTTAACATTTAAGATTACTTCCAGGTCAGGTTTGAAGAGGCCAAGTTAAAATTAAAATTTAAACAACTCAGCACTATACTGGAAAGGTGAAATATACGACTCCGTGCTCTGAAGAGCATTTTCTCGCTCTGCCAGAGTTATCATTGTGAAGGTATTTATTATATGTAAGCACCCATTCTCAAACAGGTCATTTAGAGACAGCAAGTACAGGAGTGACAGGTGACCCAATGTTTTACTAACCCTCTAAAAGAAATACCAGACCAAAAACATCAATACTGGAGACTGGTCCTGTAAATTTTAATTGAATTTAAATGCATTTTTTCTCTACTGCCCTTCTGTTTGACTATAAGAAAGGGTATATGAAATCTAGGTGCCAACTGGACATAATATATTAGATGATCAAGGTTTTATTTGATCCTTTTAAGACCCGCCTGATGTTTTTGAACCCGTTAAGTTGACTGCAGTGGAGAGTTAAATCTTAAGTCCATAATCGAAAGCCCAATGTCGAAAAACAGGCAGCGTTCAAAACCAGGTGGGCAGTCCAAAAAGCAAACAACCCAAAACCAAAAGACAAAGGCAGAGTAAAAAAAAATCCAAATTTAATACCTTGAAAACCACAAGAAAGACACAAGGAAACTTAAATAAGGGACCATGGACCTGGCTGGACCGTGATGGCACAGCAACAACAAACTGGCACAGAAGGAATGGAGTGGACAGACTATATACACTGAGTCTGAGACAAGCTGAGACAATGAGTCACAGCTGGAAAGGAAAAACGGGTGGACAGGATGAACAATCACATAAGAGGAGAATAGACTCACAGGACAGACAGAGAGGAAAAAGAACACAAGTGAACACACAAATACTAGACTAAGAAGGAATAAAGAAATGAAGAACAATTAACAGAAAAAAAAAAATAAAAAGGCAAAACAAAGGAAACATGATAGGAAATGTAAAACTAACTAAACAACATATATAACAGTTCCAAATAAAACAGGAACACAGACCAAAATGATGACGAACCTTCACAATAAAATAATATTAAATAAACACAAAGTCATGAAAATGACGTTTTGCGAGGGATAAGGCAACACCTAGCCTATAATGTACTGTAATTACACCCAAACAGAGCAAAGCTGGGCAAACGATAAATTTACTTACATTTCTGATGACCAAAATGTCATTCTTCCTTCTTGACAGCCATAGGCTCATCTTCCTCTTGGGATCCGAGTTCAATGTTATAGTAAAGACCGTAGTTCTTCGGGACAGACTTGTTTCTACTTCTACTTAATTTCAGTCTGCCTACTATAAAGCATTACTTTAGCATGTTTTTGTAGCACGTTATTCTCCAATTTGATTGCATCTATTTCCACAGCATCACCTCTTCGCACATGGGAATTGTAGTCTCTTGAAGATGTGCAATGCTTCATTTTCAGATCTACTATGTTCTGCAACATAATATTTTGGAAACTTTGCCCCACGGGCTTACAATGCTCCTACCCGGCAGGCCTGGATAAAGATGATATGAAGGGTAGTAGGTGGCCCAATGGCGCAGTGGTTAGCGCTGCTGCCTTACAGAAAGAAGGTACCAGGTATGAATCCATCTCTGCCAGCCTTTCTGTGTGGAGTTTGCATGTTCTCCCTGTGTCTGCGTGGGTTCTCTCCAAGAACTCCAGCTTCCTTCCACAGTCCAAAAACATGCAATATAGGTGAATTGGTGACACTAAATTGTGAGTGAGTGACTCTAAGTGGTTGTATGTCTCTATGTGTCTGTCCTTTGTTTTAATATGTTGGTGGGCAGGGCTTAAAGAAAGCATGAATTTATGTCATAAAATGTTAGTAACTAGGCAAAAATATACAATAAAGTCATGATATATAACAACAATTCCCCTTGAGGGGTGTGTCTGTGTGTGTGTTGAGTATATGTGTGTTTGTGTGTGTTATTTGCCGAGGGACCCCCAGCTCCTGTCAATGCTGATTACCAGCCTTCGTTCAAATCATCCAAGAGTAATTTGATTATTATGATGTCCCGGGGGTTTTTCCGGCAATCTCTGATTTACTTAAAGAACTGGATGAGATGAGATGAAAAAAAAAAGAAAAAAAGCATTTCCCCTCGAAGGAGGTATTCAGTCTCATTTGATAACGAGCAGGATGAACTGCTGCCTGACGATCACTCTTCAATAAAAGCTGTTGCTACCGTTTGCCTTCAATGTCTTATACATAAATCTAAAGTCATGTAAACGGCAAAATTTTTGTACGACCATTGATTTTTAATGTTTTCGAAATCAGTTGGACAGATTTAATTATTTTGGATGAGGGTTTTTTGCTTAACTTGTGGTTACGAAAAAACCCGGTTTTGCTTAACACTCAGTGAATCTGATCTTGGATCAGCTCAAACGATTCAAAAAGATGTTGCATTATGTGTGCAGAACTAGAAGGTCAATGTCTGAACAAGGCTGTACTTACAAACAACATTTCAGAAGCTTTGTCCTCAAGTATTTAACTACAAACAACCAAGCATGTCAGGGTTGTTGGGGCTCCTCCGGCACCCGCAGGCAACAAAATGAAGCGCACTCTTGGCCTGATCACTGATCAGTATTTGAGGATGGCTATCTCCCCGGAGCAGTTTAGACGGCTGACCTAGTTCATCTTCGATGGCTGGCAGAGTCGTTTGGTTATCTGGCTCTGAAAAGTTGCCGCAGCAACCCTGCTCAATAATGTCTCAATTCTCAGAAAACAAACACAGCTGGAACATAAGGCCGGAATGGAATGTGGCTTTAGAGATGCGAGGTCAGCAATAAAACACTATTCCATGCCCTCTAGCTCTCACTCTGTTTGTGCTTTTTGATAAATGATAATGTACTGGTCACCTTTGATATTCTTCTGAAATTGCTTGAGGTAATTTGGGACTGTCAGTGAATGTCTGTCGGTATTTATAGATTGTATTGGAGGGAAGCCATCCTGCAGCAATACATTTTATATTTATTCAAAATACATAAATATGAATGTAAGATTTAGTTATTTAATTGAAGATCTACAGTCTAAATGACAGCAGGTCACTTACATTAAGGAGGTATGAGACCCAAGTGTCTCTGTCCCTTACAGAAATGTTCAATCTTTCATTCTGCAGTTATTCAATACGCTAATAGACCTTAATGCGAAGAAGAGGTGGATTTGATTTTGCGAGGTCGGTTGTACATTTCAAATAATATAGGGAATTTAATCTCCAAGTTTCTGGATCATAATTTATAAAACATTGGTCCAATTAAGTCCACATTTGAGGCATAAGAACGGACTTGAGGAAATCTACCTTGCATATATCATATTTCACTCTAATAGTTCATGTTGTACTCCATCTGGACACCGTTTTTCATGAGAAACGGTTTTTTGTATATTATTGTACAATATATGTGTGTTGTATTATATTCGAGGAGTTCACTTAGAGGTATTGCTTGTAATATGCAGAGGATAAGGATTTGGGGACATCCCCTTGCTGTAAGGCTCTGGACTGTTTAATACAATAAAGAGTACATATCATAGATAAGTCACCAGGGTGAAAATTGGCAGAATTTTTGCCCCCTCTTCTTTCCAGAACTGCTTTAGTGCAGTCACATTAGGGGATTTATTAGAATGAACAGATGTTTTCAGGTTCATCATCATCATCTCAACTGTGTTCACGTTCAGACTTTCATTAGGCCACTTTGAAACTTCAATTTCATTCCCTTTTAGCTATGTCCTCAAGTACACATACTCTTCTGCTTGGGTAGCAGAAATGGGAGATGAATGAATGAATACATAGTCCTTAAAATACTTGCGTAAAGCAAATTCAAGAGTAATGTCACGTTACGCAGGCATGCAAAATGGCACAATAAAGATGAGGACAATGATAGATAAAAAAAATCAAGTATATTGCCTCTAAATTCAATATAGGTGTAGTGCATATTTTCTTCCGATTAAATTAAGATATATTGAAAAGACAGTGATTGACTTCACCCTCCTGAAAATTATATTTCACCCTCCTTAAATTATATATATTTTTAAAAATGCCACCGTTTTTCCGACTCAAAAATACTACTCTTGTAAAAACTTATCATGACTTATGATTTCAGCTTAATTTTCTCTTTTTCTCAGCATTTGTTTATCTTTTGTCTCAGTGATTCGGAGAAATGTTTCATGTCCCTCCAGATCTGAAAAGAGAAAACTGTTACCCAACATTGCACATACTCTAAAGAAGGAATAAAGGAATGCTTTAAACTCCTCGTGACCGAATTTACGCAATATTCCTTTTGTCTTCCCAGAAAGACAATTTGAAGTACATCAGAAAAAAATCATGATCATCCATGCAACTGCTGTGTTTCATGTCTTGTCTCCATATGCTCCTCATGCATGGATCTGATGTGAACGTGCATGAATGCCTTTAGCTCGGCTCTAACACAATTGCGTCTGTCAGTGTTATTCTCCCATTGTGAAAATCTCAGCTCATGCAGATGCACGCCATGCAGAAGACTTCCTTCCCTGTGGCTTTTTGGGTTATATTACCGTCTGGGTGTAAACCAGGGATATTATTGGCTGTCTAAATCATAGTATGTGCAGCGGTTGAGTGACTGCTGCTGTTTTGTGTAAATAAATTTCTCATAATTTTGCCTTGATGCATATTTTGTTGAACTACGACAAAGAAAAAAAAAATAGACGAAAAAGAATCACTCCACATAATACTTATTTTAAGCTTGAAATTCTCACTGTAACCAACCCACCTTAAATCACTTATGCCGTTAGGGTGATAGCTGAAATGTGTGAACAAATGAGATCTATTACTAATTGACGTAGACAGTGCTGTGAACAAGCGTTGCACCCCTTTGGTTTTATTTTCGTGTGTATCACATATGAAATTGTATCGAATATATTTAGCAAAACCAACGCAAACTGCCGAAACATAACATGCAAGATTCATATAAAAAATACATTTATTATACCGAAAATTTTGAATAACACCACTGTGAAAAACGATTTGACCCTTAAAAAATACATTTAACAGCTACAAAACTTTATTAATAAACGTTTGCAGCTGGACTACACACGCAAGCCCGAGTAGTACCCGGTCTATCAAATCATTACTGACATAATGTTTTTATATCCTACCAGTAGGACAATATGTCAAAATCAAAAAGGATTTCTAAAAGACATTAGGAAGAAGGTGCATTAAATGCATTCGTCTGGGAAGAGTTACAAAAATATTTCTAAAGCTCTGTGACTCCATGGAGCCACTGTGAGACAACATTAAACAAGTTCTTCTCTTTAGCACTTCTCAGATAGTCAGCTGAAGTCTATTGTATGCGCTCGGTCTTTATTAATACTAGGGAGCACTTTTTATTACTTATATCAAATAATACTGAGCATCAGAAGCTGTCAAGTGCAAACATTTTGCACTCAGTGGTTAAGACTTTAGCTTTCTTATAAATCTGTATTAATCGGACTAAACTGTCACTTTTCTTCGAGAGGAATGATTTTTTTAAGTAAATGTGAACTCATGCTTGGCTATTACATTTGATTCTGATAGCAATGGTATATCCCCGAAAAACCCTCAACACACTGTATTGTACAAGCAATCCCCCTGATTGAATTACACATATCAAATCGGAAGTTATGTCGAAAAAACAGTGTTTTTTTTGTATGAAAGGTTGCTATAGTGAGTAAAATTCTGGACTTTTTTGGTAAACTAGGCCTATGCTGCATCCGAGCTATCCGAGCTGCAGCCTACCTCTCCCCACATAAATCCAGTTCTTCCTTGGATCACGATCTATGGAATATAAAGTTTGAAAATGATCCATGAAATCCAGAAGACAGTGTAAAAACCAAACCAACCATCTACCAATCCTTTCCAAAATCAACCCAGTTCTTCTTCATACTATGGTCAATGAAGATATGACATTTCAAAGTAATCCATAAAACAGTTTGTGTTCTTTCTGGGAAACAGTGTTTTCAATAAACAAAGCTTCCCTTAGTGTGTAAAATATGTACTATATGAATTATGGTTTTCACAACAGTGATTTTCTCATATGCACCAACTTTGTACTAAATCGTACCAAATTTTGATAAATTATGCATGAAAAGAAGAGATAATTCTCCCCCTACACAAGCGACCTTTCCCAAAATAAATCCAGTCTGGCCTTGCACTAACATCTATAGAAGTATAAAACATGGAAAGGATCAATGGAATGGAGATCTATTCAAAGTTCAATCAGAAACCTCCCCATACCCTTGGGCCGCTAAGCTCCACTAACCACTCTTTTATCACCTTCACATATTTAAGTCTCAATTACCTGTTTCATAATCTGGGGCCTCAACACGGTTCAGCTGCACCTGTTTAGGTCACCCGATCATCCAATCACTGTGTCACACCTGCATGCTTAGCCTTTCACCCTCAGCTGCTGTTTTTAAAAAACCTCTCTCCATCCATTTCTTCTATACTGCCGGTTCTTTCAGAGTCATCAGCCACCACTACCAGTGCCCAGATCCCAGAGAGGGTATATTTGGAGTTGATGCTCGGGCGGAGACCCATGGATCTCAATCTCCTCTTTAGCCTGAGCGCCAAAGACTTTCTATAAGATTAATTATGACACATGATTTATTGTAATAAGTCATTCAGCTTTTCTTCATTCCTAGTCTTTTCTGATTGAAATTGGTTTGAAAAATCACGTTAACTCCCAAAGATGTGCGGCCGTGTTGATGACGATTACATAATATCTTCGACTTTTTGAGTGAGTAAAATATCTTTTACTACGGAGGAGGTGATTCAGTCCTTTACTTGAATGTAGTCAAGACTGAATAGCAGGATTTAGGGCTTGGCTGCTTTGCCCAGAGAGGAAATAATCAGGGAGTGCAGAACCTTCACTTCACAGTTCTCCTCAGCACTTTTCATTTGTACGGCAGGAAGCATTGGTCAAATAATTGTCCTTCTCCTCCAATATAATTCTATTTAAGTCAAATAAAATGCAATTAATTCGCAACAAAAGACATCAAATAAATTCAAATGTATGTTATGGAGAGAACGTAAACATTTCTCTGTTAGAATGAGGAAAAAACACAATAGAAAATGGTAATAGTCAACATAGCTAAGCTTTCAATTCATATAAATGTGCTCTGCTGTGGGTCTCCCCTGTTCTTATACTCTGTAAGGGTAGCAGGTGGTAGAGTGGGTGTTCTGATGTTTTTAGCTGCCCTCGGCCTCTTTCTCCAGCCAGGTCCATCACTACAGCACCCCTCATAACCCTGACCACCTACCACTGTTGAGTGTCACTTTGGGTCATGCGGGTTTAATCACTCCCAGCTGGAGTCCCTGGCTGAAGCAGAAAACCTCTACAAGTGTTTGACTCATCCACGTTTGAGTGCCAGCACAGTTTAGAGTCTTAAGAGTGAAACACAGTCATATATAGTGTGGAATTAATTTTTTCTGTCAGGTAAAATGTTGTTTTAGTAAATGAGCTCTGACTGCCAGAGTACAAAGCAGTGGCAAGTTGTGCCATGCACACAATCAGGATGTTTCAAATGTCTTCAATCTGGATTCAGGCTGCTGGACAGAGGTAACAAAAAGACTTCGGGCTAACAGAAGAGACTTGGGGGTAATGTGGTGACATGATATGTGTTGTAACATAAACATCCTTTAACACCATTTCTCATTGAAGGCCTGCTTCAACACTGCAGAGAAGCTCCTCAACTCTCCTGCACCTGCACATTCAAATACAACAGCTGACTTCTGTATTCACAGTATATCTCTGAAAACTGAAAAGACCAAGGTATTATGGAATCGACATCACCGCCACAAAACATCTTACCTTTTAATGCAATTACTCAAACACTCTGCCATGGATCATTCTCAAATATTTATACCATTATAGACCTTAGTACAAGGAAGGATTGATTTTGGAAAAGGTTGGTTGTATATTACAGACACAAGGGGGAGCTGTGTCTCAAAGTTTTTGGACTTCATGGCTCATTTTTGAATTTGATATCCTCATTGATCTTATTGTGAGGAAGAACTGCATTGATTTTGTGTATATTTTTGACACTTTGAGCTTTATCTTTAAAAGTTTTGTGGCGATAATTTCAACCGTAAGTCCCATTCAGTCAAAATTTGGAGCAGAGACTGAGTCAGCTGTGTCAGTATGTGAATCATTGAATCATTGGAGTTTGATTCTACTAATTGGGTATCCTCAGTTAAAAATATCATAGAGAATGATGATCAACTTCTGTTTTTTCCAAAGTTAAGGGGGAACAAGAGCCCACTGCTTTATTTCCTTGAGAGAAAATTGTTGAATTGGCGGTTCGTTAAAAAACTACTCACTGTCAATCATAAAACCATCCTGTGGGATGATCAACATCACACACCTTACTTCAATTATTCAACCCACCTCTGACAGAGCCGATCGCACGTCATCAGACCTCCTGCCACCGCTCCCTCGCCACTCTGCCATTCGGTAATTAACCCCGGCACCGAACCGGAAAACAGCGGCAAGATACGGAGAAAGGGGACCTCCAGCCCCCCGTGGTTCCTATTTCGGCCTTTCTTTTCCTCTTTCCCCAGTTCCCCCAGCCAAAACCCCAGGCCCAATCACATCCTCTTGAATAATTCAGCGTGTTCATCAGCTGTAATCTAATTATTCAGTGAAATATGAATAATGAAGGAGTAGAGCGGTGGCCATTTACAAATTCTACCACTGTCTCTGCCAACAGATGAGGACAGATGGACAAACAGATACACTGAGAGACTGATGGGGAACTGACAGCCTCCTCTTTGTCCTCCAGCTGATAGAAGAAGATGTGGTTGAAAGGATTTGGATGCTACTGTCCACACAGTTTTTGTTGGCTATTAATCCTGATTTGAAAGCTTTTAATAATAATAATAATAATACATTTAATTTATAATGCACTTTACATTTGAGTAACGGTGAAGGGAAATATTTATGCCATAACCTCAAGTCACACATTCCTTCAACTTTTTGTCACAGTTTTACCGATTTGAGCCTGTATTTTACCATGATGGGGTGAATTGTCCGCAGACTTTTGGCCACAAAGTGAAAAATGTGAACATGTGCAACAACATTTGAGGTACATGTCGTTGGGCTTGAAATGAAGATGGAGTTGAACAAACGTTGCACACTGTTGATTTTGACAGTTTTGGACATTTTCCACCACCTCTATTATCTATATCGTCCAACTAAAACGGCGATTTCCTATCAACATACAAAAGTGAAAGAGTCAGCTACTCGGCTTAATTAAACTTTGTTATAAACCAGAAAACGTTCAGAGCATCTGGATCTGCATGATGCCAAAGAAAGTAATATCATATATTTCCTCTATCCTGATTAATAAGAACTATAACGGATCACAAAACTGATGGTTTGAATCACTGATTGAGTCATTCCCATGGCCTTGAATGTAAACCACATTTGAGATGTCCAATGTTTAAGTTATATGTCAAAATATTCACTACCCCAATGTTGAATTAAACATAGACATTAGTTGCGCTGGATTTCCAACCACATGTGAAGTCAAGAGAAGATTCCTTAGACGGTTTCTCAATTTTGATCTTTTCCAATACCATTTTATACTGTGAGGGTAGGTGAGGGTATTTATGCCCCAAGGCTCTAGCACTCCTTGACAAATAGTTTGTTGTGTAGTAGCTCCCAGCCTCGGCACACTAATTGTCTGTATTGCCTTTAGACTATTAAAGTATTGTCTGCCAACTTTTTCACATCATAATTATATTTTACAGGGGACAACAGACCACACAATTGTGTCACCGTCACGCGGCGACACACTTGTCCATGAGGCATTGTGATTGTTGTGCGCATCCATGTGGCGATGCACATGTGACACGTTTTTGTTGCCTAGGAAATGTTACTTGTTCACCTTTTCACAAAAACTTTGTCCTGATGCCCTGGGGGCAGAGTTGCGCTGAAAAATTTTTTACATATTATTTTACAAATATTAATTTTACAGTGGTTGAACTTTGCGATTGATCCGTGGAACACATCTGTGGTGTGGTGAACTTGGGGATGTGTGCACTGGATGGGTTTTGGGGTAGGGGGGTGGTCAACATGGTGGATAAACTTACACACAAACAGACATGGGTGATTACATTTCTTCCTGCTCTAGTTGGTGATGCTAACTAATTTGCAAGTGTTTGGGTAAAAATTTGTAATCAGTCTCAACATTATATACAACAATAAATATTCCTTTCAGCAATAAATTAAAAAAAATCACATTTAACAAATTGGACTCTGGAAAACTAGTGTTTTCTCAGAAGTATTTTTTGTAAAGTGTTGGAATAGGGTTTCTTACTTTTTCTGACCCAGGTTGGACCCACTTGTAAGCAATTTATTATAATATTGTGTTAAAAACACAACAATATAAAACAAGTATTAAAGCCACCCACATTAATTAAAATGTGAACCTTGCCATAAACTTTTAATTTCCACTTATTTGGATTTATGCTGCTGACAGTCTTGGCACCAGTCTTGGTGCCAGGCTGGCCGAGGACACCTCTACAGGGCGGCTGTAGCTCAGTCGGTAAAGCGACTGTCTTCCAACCAGAAGGTAGCCAGCTCAAGTCCCACCAGGGTCTACTGTTCGTAAA